>WBNO01003381.1:4150-29056 GCA_013400575.1 Peucedramus taeniatus | reverse complement strand
CGGGGCGCTGCCGGCTCCGCAATGGCTCGGCGCCCAGGGGAGGTTGCCAAGCAACCGGTCCGGCGGCTGCGGCACCGCGCTGCGCGGGGGGAGCGCCGCCGCCCGCGGGCTCCGAGACTCCCGCAAAGCCTCCTGTGACACACGGCCTGCTCCAGAGGGACAGCTGCTCCCGGCGGCTGCAGCCCGGCCCGGTCACACGGGACCAGCGGAGGGGCGGGAAGGAGCAGGCGTTGAGGGCAGATAACGGCGGGAGAGGCAGAAGTGCAGGGGGTTGCTGAGGAGAACCCGCCCTCCAGAGCCACCAGCGAGGGACAGCGGAGCCCCGCCGGGCGAGGTCACTCCCCGCTGTCCTAAGAGCCGAGCTGAGCAGCGATGGAGCCAAATTCAGGCTTTACCATCGGGGCGGGAAGAACCCGGGGGATCACCATCCCTCCTGCAGTTAGATTTGTGTACCGTCTGTATTGGATTCAGTCAGCCATGCTGCCTACTGCCTGCAGCCAGCCAATTCCCCTGCTCCGGGTGGGCGGGAGTGTTGTGGGGCTTTTTTAAATAGGAAACGGTGACTGTAAAACCATAGAAACGGACCTGGGGAGTGGGGTGCTGGGACAGTTTTTACATCATCTCCACTCATTTCAAGCTGTTGGTATAATATTTTTGATAAAAAAATTAACCTCATCCACTACATGCCAAAACCCTGAGTTTTTACTTGGTATATGTGAGAGGACATGAGGGTGTACGTGTCCAATTTGTAACTTTGCAAATCAAAGAGAACCTAGATCTGAACGCAGCATTTTGTAAATAGGCTTGCATTTGCAAAGATAGCTGACTAGTGACAAACAAAACTGCCTCTTGAGAAACTTCCAAACCCAAAACACAATAGGCACAGAAAGCATGAGGACCATCCCACATGGGGGAAACAAATATCTCCATGGATAACAGATGAGAATTTCTCCCCCGGGAACTGTACTGACGCTGACAGGCTCCCTGCAGCTGCACAGCACCAGCTGCCAAGGGGCTCCTGCAGGAGTTAATGCAGCTTGAAAGAAGCATTAACTCCCTGGATATCTGTCAACCTTCAAGGGCAGGATGCCACAAAATGTTTCCTCGTAAGCACTGCTCATGCCCCTACTATGTAGCTGCACCTGGAAACATATCAAGGTCTCTAAAGGAGATAGAATCACACACAAAAAAGCACAACTAAAAAAAAAACACAACTACACAGCACAACTTCCTTTCTCATTCATGGTCCCCACCAGATTCCTTTTGCCACTGGAATGGAGGAGTTGGCTTTGCTTCAGTAAAGTGCCACTTCAAATAAACTAGAAGCAAAGTGGTTTCAGTGATTCTGGAAATTAAGTCACAGATGAGGTCTCATATTTAATTTTAAATATTCTTCTAGTCTTATGATGGTTTATGGTTAGCAGTTCTTGCTATATCCTTAGGGACAGAGTGCAGATGGGTCCAAGCCAGCTACTAGTTACAAGTTGTGATGTCTCATGCTAATTGCAGATGGGGCTGATGGTACTGTTTATTACTGAGATACTTGACATTGACCTATCCAGTTTTCCTTTTTTTTTTTTCTTCCCCCCTTGCTCAGTTATGCCAAACTTGAAGTTTTTTCTTCAAACATAAAATTTTACATTTTTGCCTCAGACCAATTTTTGGAGGGAAGCCTTAACTCAAATGAAATTACTTCTAAGAAAAAGGTTATGTATTTACCCTTAAAATTTTATAGCTGCCAATTTTCAGAGCATGAATAAGTCACATTCTGAATTTGGGACTTTTTTTTTTTAATAGTATCTATGATACTTGCCTAGAGTTGAAAATTTTTGAAAAATTAGTTTGCATGTATTTGAAAGAACATCCCAGAGATTTAAAAGTGTGAATTACAGAGATAATGCATTTTTCTGTTAGTGTTTCATTGTCCATCTGAGGGGATTTTCCTTCAACTGAAGTCTGTCTTTGTGGACTCTGCTGACCCAGGACTGTGAATGCTTTCATCTTTTATTTCTATATCCTTTTGTATGTTGGTTATTAAAGCAACCAAACCAAACAAACAAGAAAAAAAAAAAAAAACCAAACAAAAAACCCCAGAAGGAAATATAGAAGGAAAAGGGGGCATTTAGGAGAAAAGGGAGACATGTCTGAGACTGAAGACTGGCAGCATAAGAAACCTCCAGGGAAATGATACGTGTAAGAACTGTCTGCCTGGATAAAGCAACTGTCTCAAAATTGGCTACAGTAGTCCTGCAGGCTGGCTGCAGAGACATGAAAAACTCAAAGACTTGTAGATTATTATGATCAAGAACTTCATCTAGGCTGACCAATTTGAATACAAAGGAGACCAGGCTGGGGAACAGTCAAGGAAAAGGGAAGGAGGGGAGGAGGCGGTATAATGGAGAAAGCAGAGATAGGAGAAAGCAAAAAAGCTGGGGATGAATGGGCAAGAGAGGGAATAAAAACCTGAGATAACTGGACTGGAATTAATTGGAAGGATGGACAAAAAGATGTGAAAATGAATTTATAAATGTGACAGGAGCTCTGTGAAGTATGTGTAAACATGTATTCAATAACTCATTCATATGTGTATCAATATGGTCTCCCTAAAATTGTGAATGAACACGCCAACTAAATAAAATAAAAAGCACCTATTACTGTAGGAAGAAGGACTGACAGCGTAGAATTGAGGTCTGCTTTAGTTTTGGTGCATTTGTCAGTAGATACTGCAATGTTCACTGTCTGATGTAGTATACAATATGGATGAGCTCTTAAAAGCAGTGAGATTTGTTTTGGAGGAGACTTCCTTGATTCGTTGGTGCTGCACAGGGATTGGGAGAAGTGACTAGTGGGAAGAGGAAAAGAAGGATGATAACTATGTGTCCTTCATGCAAGGTCTGTAGGCTTTCTTGGAGAACTGGCCATGCCACAAGTAGGGTTTGCCTTCTCTGGCATCATATCCCTGTATCTATTGGCATCTGCATCTAAGCCAATCTGAACTCCTTTCGTATTTCTGGAGAAAAATAGGTCTTGTAAAAGGCAATTCTTCTGACCTATTTTAGATATGTACCTTAAGATGAGGCAACTTGTGCCCTAGAAGCACCTGTCTCTCTGGACTGGCTAGAAGGGGCAAGAGATGAGTACTCAGCACTGCCTGATGGCAGGAAATTGACTCAAACTGCTGTTTTCACAGGTGGCAACAAATCATATGTGTGATTTCTAGAATGCAAAGACAGCCTTAATTCAGTGTTCCACAACTGATTGCTTGATTCTGCCACTTACTAGCACACTTTTAATGTAATTTTTTAAGTGTGAAATATTTAGTAGATCCTTTTACTTCCATACCTCCTTACTAAATATCAGCTACTTATTTTGCACCTATTACCATTGTTTCCATTTTGTGTTTTAAGAAGCAGAACCACATGTGGTTTGGGAACCAGAATGACGTATGAAAATATATGGGGTCTGCATTCTGATACACATTGACTGAGACAGGGGGGAAATGGAATATTCCTGTTGTAGAATTCAACAACATGTATTAATTACTGTAATTTTAATAGTTATTATGTATTAAAGTCCTGCCAACTGTCCAAAGCTTCACACTACAGGCATCTCTACAGCTGAGTAACTGTGTATATTAAATGAAGATGTCATCAGTGGGAGACACATAAGACTGGATGTATACTCAAAATCTGGCAACCAAAAGGGAAAAATTAAACCAAGCAGAATGAAATTAGATCCTATGATGAGTAATATGGTTGTTGATTTGTGCAAATGGTTATACAGGATTTCCCAGATCATCATACAGGAACTGTTAGAAAGCTTTAGAGCTGCCCCTCCATTCCCTCCATGTCCCATGCAAAGGCAGAAAGCAAATATCATCACTACTCCCTGGTGACCTGACCACGTTTGTTTCCCTGGGTAATGAAAAGCTCAGTCAGATATATAACATTAAAAAGCGTTAAACAAGTCTCTATTAAATTTAGAATTTTTTTTTTGCTCTGAAAGGAAACAGAGTAGTTAATTGGTCCACAATTAAATAGAGATGCCATTAAAAAAATCCTGAAACAGTTTGCCAGGCCCAGTTTCTGTTTGCCTTTTATAGTGTTCTCAAAACCTGTCATATCAAGACAAAAACTGAGCGTATTCTGAACACTATGAAAACATCTTTATGGATCAATTTATGCTGAGGGACAAAGTGCCTATGGCCAACACATGCAGTTGAGTAAGAGCAGGAATGTAGTATCACTGTTCCATCAAGAAACTTGAAAGGCCTGAGGGAGCAATGCAGATTCATAAATGCAGGATCAGAGGGAATGGTTATGAGCACTTATTCTGACATTCTGCCCAGTGTGGATTATATCAGTCCCCTGATTTAAAAAGAGTCTCAGCTGGAACACACCAAATTCATGAGAGACCCTTAGTAAGTCACCTTATGGCAAAGTATTATAGCAATAACATGGGTGCCTTGTTTCATGCTTGGACATCGCTTTCCTGGGTAGTGATGTTAGGAAAAAAAAGAAGTGCCACAGAAGAATGGAAATGTGCCAGAAATGGAAAGCTGAATACTTACATCATATATCTGCCCAAAACTAATTTTTTATAGCTCCTGATTGTTTTCATAAGAGGGAGAAAACAATTAACAGCTTTAACACTCAGTCACTTTGAAAATGCAGATTCAGTTTCAAGGTAACTTTATAAAAAAAGGAGTTGAGGCTTGTTCATTTATAATATTTTATAACTATGGGGAAAAGAAGGATTGCTGAGGACAATCTACAAAATTCTAGGCTAAAATAAAAATGCAGCCAATTGTAACTGGACTATTTGGAACTGAAATTTGTTCAGTGGAGTTTGATAATTTTTTTCCAGTTCAGAATAATCCTAATTGTATGGGGCTTTTTTATATACTCAATTTGCATTTGTTGGTACATGTGAAAAAAACAACAGAGCAGATGTTGAAAACCTCCTCAGGAGAGTTTTTCCATTCCCACTATGTTTGAGCCAGCAAAACAGGTTCTGATTAGAGGCAATACAGGAGCTCCCCAAAGAGTTCTTAGAAGCATTCCTTGCTCACAGCATCACCTGCAGCTTGGAGCTGTACCACTGCAAGGACGTTTTCCCACAGGAGCCGTGCACACCACACTGCTTACTTCCATACAGAAACATGGATACCCATGTCAATATTTCCTTTAAAGTATTCAACTTTTTTTTTATATAAACTCAATTTGTATACCCTTCTAAAATTTCTCTTTCCCCCACCCTACATTTGACTGCACTTGGCCCATCAGTCACTCTTCTCTAGATTCCCAGATGATATTTCCTCTTCTTACCACAATTCAAGAGCCATTTGCCTATCCTCACAATATTTCTACCAGCTCACCAGCTCACTCAATTTCTGCATCATATTCTTCATCTTTCTCACTAAGAACAGATTATTTTGAGAATGTGTGAATCCATGAACTAATTTGGAAGTGAGGTCAATACTGAGAAAAGCTATATAATCCCTTTCCCAGCAATGGAGAACACTTCTCCAGAGTTCCCAGCCTCTGCCACTCCACAGAGCGAGACATCAGCATGAGTAATAACACCCAAGAGTCCCATGTCACATTAAAGGTCATCATCATCATCATCATTCCCTGAGGCTTACGTTCAATTTTTTTTCCCCTGAAGAATACCAGTGGAGTAAAGGAACAGATTTCTCTGTGTGAGAGTAGCCTGCCTTCGGCTTGGCTTTGAGGAGCAAAGCTTTGCTTCAGATGAAAGATCATGACATTCATAGAAAATTTCATCTGGCAAAAGCACAAATATCTTTTTACGGTCACAAATGTAAAGGCCGTGAAGCGCTTTAAATGTTAACTATAACTGAAAATACCATAAAAAATTTTGAAACAATAAGTCTTGAAAATGTTATGATTGCTGCATATGTTTATCCAACATAACTACAAAAGCAAACTTTTTGCAAGATGTAAAATGTTATTCTGTTGAAAAGTGACTCTTTTAACTATGGCCCAGTAACATTTACTGTCTATTTCTTTCTAATAAAATTAACTTCCTTAATAGTTTCACAGTTTTCCATCTTCCCATTGCTTCTGAGAGTAAAATTCAGTTCCTTCCATTTCATCTATTAGTATTTTCCAGAAGTCAAATGAAAGTAGAACTCTACCTGCACCCAGTATTTTCAAAGCATATTCTCATTGCTTCACTAGGAGAACTTTCAGCAGTACTGTCGTGGTACTTGGGAGGCTGTTTACTGTCAACACTTTCGTGGTGCTACCCATTTTACAAAATGGAAACCAGGTTCTGCACTGAAAAATCTAACCTGTGTGAACACATTTGCACAGGGTGTTTGTGCAGCCATCACAAAAGCCTCAATCTGCAAACAATCGTGCAGTGTTTGCCCCATGTCTGCTTTCAGGTTAACACAAGTACAGATGGAAGATTTTTTCATCCTGCCTGGTGTCAGTACTTATCTTGTAGTTTCCATGGTTGCATTATTGACTTTCAGCAAGGAGAAAACACATGGAGCTCACACACTCTACAAATACACCTGTTAAACTCTTTGGATACAACCTTGTGTGCTACAGTGCCAGTTAAAATAACTTTGCCAGAGACTTCCAGGAGGGAAGACTTATCTAACAAAGCTTCCCCTGTGGCCCAAGAAGTAGGATTTTCCACTCACTTGCCTTTGGTACAAATGTTTACTTATACACAAAATACAATTAGCATACTTTGAGATAGGCTGTCAAATTTCAACTATCCTGGGCAGATTCGTTGTCCCATTATTGTGCTTGTCTAGAAATTTGCCATATTCTTGCCTATAAGCACATGGTTTGTTTAGCTACTCAGGTGTTGGCACCTATTTGTGGAACTCATTTTTAACTGCAAATGCCAGTGTCTAGGCAAAGGACATTTTTTTCTAACCTTGCTCCCCACAGTTTATGATCCATGAAACTCTGGCCACTGTTTTTCTTGAGATCACAGACTGTCAAATTTTTTTTTGCATGTATGTGTCTCCATTTTGTATGCACGTATGGAATCCAGCTCCTAATATATCTGTTATCCTACTGAGACAAACGGGTGAGTCTAGAACACAATGTATTGCTTTAGAGAACTTGAGTCAGACTTCTAATTTCAGAGTGAGTCATTTACATTTATCATCAAACAAAACTACATTGGGGTCAAAGTCTGTGGAGGATTTTGCAGTTACACTGAGGATGGTGAGACATGGTGAAGATGGCATAGAAAAAAAATAATGTATAATTACCTCTCATTCAGATAGGAAGGCTGTTTCTGCCCCACTCTGAAAGCCTGCTGGTAATAATTCAACTAAAGCAACACTCACCCTGCTGTGAGAGGAATGACAGCAGTAGATGGGGAAAAATTTTAGCTTTAACTAAGTTAGCTCAGTATCTGTGACCAGAAAGCTATGGAGTCAGAAGTTAGCAGGCCAAAATAATCAGGTATGCTTGTACAGTTCCATACAGCACAAATGATCCCTTTGAAACCAAAGTGCCAAGCTAAAGGCTGGCTGGACCTGCTGCCATCCTGCTTTTTACTGCAGTGTTGAATGATACCCAATATTTTGGCTAGAGCAGGTGGTTTGGCATCTGAATTACTCATAAACTGTATGTTACAACTCCATTTAAGCCCAGACAATCAGCACCTCATGGCATAAAATGAAGGCACCCCCTCTCATATACAAGGCCACATCAGAAAACCACTTGCTGTACGTTCAAAACCTGGACATCCATCATCTCAAAACATGTGCCTGCTCATGCTGTATGTCATCAGTTTGTGTGGGTAAGGTAGCTGTACCCTGCATGGAGCAATCATTATCTTATTGAACATGAGCCTCTTTCTTGGTGAGGGAAGTTTGCATTTTTAATGCATAATGGCAACCACCTGTGAGGATCTCCAGAAAGATGGTGAGAACCAGCTAGCATTAGCTACAAAAATTCATCTGGCCAAAATCAGTGGGAACCAAGCAAAGAATTAAGCAGCAAGAAGGATCACAATTACACAAAGCCTAATAAAACTCCACAAAGAACAATCACTGAACTTCAGCTTGAGAGACATAAAACCAAGTTATTTCTAATTTTTTAAATTTTTTTTTTCCAAATAGTATGAACAACCTGACAGAGTTTTGTTTTCTTAAAGTTTCCATTATGTGAATCACTCCATAATGCTTTCAAATTTGCCAAATATTAATTGTTGATACTTGATTTATTACTTTAATGGCACTATAAATGGTGAAATATTTCTTTCAATGAAAATAGAAAGCAAATATCAACTTCACAATACAGATTCGTGTATCCTCTTTCTGTTTGAATGCTTATAACAACAAAAACTTCACCATTTAATAGAAAAACACATTTTTAGCCTGCTTATTGGAAAAAGTTTAGCAGTATTATTCCCCTAATCTACAAGTTTAAAAAACAACAGGCAAGAATGATGAATCTATGTTGTTGGGTTTTTTAACAGGAAGATTAAAAACTGGTTTTGTGTATATTTAATAAGCATGGTGGTAATACTGCAGCATTAAAATGTATTTCCAGCCATTTTTTTGAGAACTTTCGCTACAATCTGTTTATTCTGGATTGTGTCAAGTAGGCTGCTCAGGCAATATATGAGTTTGAGTCTTGCTGCTCCTGTTTAAATTTATTGAAATCTGGCCATTTAACATGTCTCTAAAATAATTTCTAGATATGCTCAGAAAAAGCTTCTTAGCAGCTTGTAATAAATACCTAGAGAGCTGGCGTGTGTTGTCTGTGTTTCTACATTAGCAGCCCCTTCAGCACAGTTAATACTGAGAACTTCTGAGGCACCCAGCACTGAAAGCAGGAGTGGAAGCAAAGCCCTTCTGCTGGTCCCAAACCAGTCAGAGGCAGAAAGAGGAAGCAGCTGAACTTCATTTGGAAGTAAGGGTCAGAAAAGGAACAATAGTAGGTTCAGAAGCAAAAATAAGAGAGGTAAAGTTGCAAACTTGGAATCTGAACTGAAGAATGTGAATATAGTTATTCAATGTTTCTTTAAATTGTCCTCTGTCAGTATTTTGGTCCCAAACCTTCTTTACAGCATATCTTCCCAAGTATGCATTATTGGGAAGATTAATTATTACATATACATATAAAGAATGAAAAAAAAAATGCTGAGGAAATAATCAAATTCTTAAGGCATTTAGTAATTCACAACATAATTTGCATCTCTTCATTACCACCTCTGGGAAATGAGGTACATTATTTGTCTTTCAAATACAGTAACAGAGGAACAGGAGATACAAGTGACCATTGGCAGAAATGTCTTCTCACCCAGCATTTCTAAGACTGGTGGGTGTCCACAAGATGAGAGAAGGTACAAGAAATGGATTTATTCGAGTGACTTCAGGAAGCCTCTAGAAAGGAGGCCCTGGGATTCCTGATGCCTGCTTGGCAAGCTGGGACCGAGGGCAAAGAGAGAAGAACAGGAGGGCTCTGATGGGCAAGAGGCTGCTTCCACTCAGGGGGAATGGAGGACCAGGGTCTGCAGCTGCAAAGGATCCACACTGTGGTTTGGAGGAGCCAGTGGGAGCATGTCTATGGCCTTAAAACATTGGAAGTAACACAGCAAAAATCTTGCTTGAGATTTTTTGTGCTCCAGCTGAGAGCTGAGTGCATAACAGGATTACAGTTGCATTTCTTGCTGCCAGGTATGAGTCAAGCAGATAGACTACATTAGATTTCAGTGTCCTCTCCATCCCTTTGGTGGCAGAGTTTTTAGGGCTCCTTGGGGGTGGAGCAGGGCTGCAGGTAGAGACCACAAATCTATTCATCCAGGTCTGAGATGAAATCAAGGAAGCAGCCCTGGCAGCATAACTGATTCTGGGTTCTTGCCCTTGGTGCAGGGTGGATACACTGGTCTCTGCTGTTGAGATCTGCTGCTTATATGAGTACAAAGTACACTTCTGTTATAGTAATTCAGTATTCAAAAATGACAAGTAGGCTTTAATAGCCCCTATATTTAAGTTTCACACAACAAAGGGAGAGTCAGCTTTCTCTTAGGGTCAAGTTTTGCTGGAACTCCTTCAGAAATATCCAACATTATTCCTAGTGAAAGATAACTGGATCATGCTTTGATATGATATATCCATTTATGTGCCTCCATTTCCCAAGACCTAATGTTCACAATAAATATACTCAAAATCTGTAAGAATTCTGTTTCAATATTTTCCTTTAAGGGCTATGATAACTCGATTTTTTTTTTAAACAGAGGAGTTCATCTAAAGATTGCCTTTGAAGCTACATGCCCATTTGACCTACTAACTGCATTTTATGAACACTGCGAAATTTCTGTGATTACAAATATTTTTTCTCTAAAAATTGGTGCAGTCTGAAAATCAAGAGAACAGAGCCAGGTATTTATCCACTTGCCTAATATTGAGTAATGTGAGTCATCACATTGACCTGTCTGTTTGTTGTTGAAGTGGGGCCTATAGACATATGAGAGCATCATTTATTTAATGCATTTGTCACCAGAGGAAATTGCAGATCATTTGGACATGATCATTCATCATTTCTCCAGATCCGTTCAATAATGAAGGAGCCTTTACCATCTAGTGAAGAGACCTTCAGACATTGCAATGGCTCAGCCATACCCAGATGATGCATATTGAAAACATTGATCAGAAAAATGCAGCTAAGCAGGCAACCTGCAGAGATGGCGAGAATGTGTGTGAGCCTTCTTAATGTTTCACTTGTATCTATGGAATCATCTAAAGGCAACACAGCATTGAGCATTCAAATCCCAACAGGCAATTTTCTGTTGCTTCACTAATCACCACAAAAAGAAAAAGTTTGCCTTTACACAGGTGTGTGAAAATTTTGAGGAAGTGCTACTTACCACCTTATAATAGAAAGCAACAGGGAAAAATCTGATTGCACATTCTCTGTTTTTTCACAAACTGGTTATTGAGTCCCTTCTCTGGTCTATGACTTTGTAAGTCAATGCATTTCTGTGTTGTTTTTCCCAACTAAAACCATTATTGGCGTAATTAAGGGAAGGTAAGAAAAAAGACCAGAAGGTTTGAAAGAAGAGTCAGGGGGTGCTGCATGAGCTTCCCACCTCCTGAGTCATTCTGCTGTCTCTCCCAGTGGGTATCATGCTTCTAAAAAAATAATGAAAGGAATATTTTTTTCTCTCTCATGCAATATGGAATGAAGTTTCAAAATAAAAATTTCATTCTTATATACATAAAAAAATTCACAAAACAGATGTGTTTCATATGGTATATGCAGCAGTGCAAAACCATGTTTAGTCACAGACAAGTCCTCCATTCTGTCTTCCATCAGGGAGAGGCTGTTTTGGGAGATGAGGGAGGGGAGAATCCTATAAATCTCCTATGCCTCACAGGAAAAAAAAAAAAGACGAATTTAGGAAGTAAAGAGAGCCTCACACTGAAAATGCTATAAAGAAGCAACAGTACATCTCTGCATCAAAATTGTGCAATCCCAGGGATGCTTTAAAACACATTCCAATTCGTATTCAGAATACAGCACCAATATAGCCTCCCATAGAAAAAGAAAACACTTGTGGATGACCACCTTAAAACAACAGCAACAAATTACCACAATTAAGATGAAAAACACAAACTCAAAAATAATTCTTATTACAAACATGCAAGCTTAAAAAACATAGGACCAAAAAGCTGCAAAGAGCAACATCATTTTTCATTATTGTGCTAAGACCTGATTGAATGCTATGAAAAATCCATGCAATGGCAAAGATGGCTATTATTTCCTCTCCTCTTGCTCTATTAATATTAATTGAAAACTAGGTGTGGCACCACAAGAGAAGAATCTTGGTAAAAACCAGCTAGAATTTGTTGGCTTGCAGCATTCTAATTAAATATAATGTTGTCTTACCTGATTAAAAGAGGATTAAAAATCATAGCATAAGAAATATCCATACACTTGTAGATAGATGATGAGAGGCTCCGTCTACTGCAGGTACAGGTTCCTGGGCAAACAAGCTTGTAAACTCTTGATTTCACTGAAATGAAAAAGGAAAGAAATAAAGAACCTCCCCATAAAAGCAACAAAGGAGCCTCTGCAGTATTCTGTAGTCTCTTCGTCTGCTTCCTGTTCTGAGATTCACTCCTTGAATCCCAGCATCGATCAGAAAATTGGTTGTGGGGGAAAAAAAGGAGGGGGAGAGCGGAGAGGGAGGAAACGAAGCGGCAGCAGATTCCGTGCTGGCTCCACCTCCTGGCAGGACCGAGCGCGCCGGAGCCCGCACACCCTGCCCGCACAGCTTGTGCACCGCGTTACCCTCGGCTACACAGCTTTAACTACAGGAACAACGGGAGCACTGAGCAGTGCTTACCAATTCTTGAAAACTGTCTTGACATTTAACGTACACAACACGATTTTTTAAATTTTTTTTTTAATTTATTTTTTTTTTTTATTTTTTTTGTTACGATGAGGTAAGTACTTGAATGCATCAGTATATGCATAACTGCAGAAAACTCAAGGTACTGCCAGATATCTTTATTTTACTATGTACTAATGCATGTTCTGTTTAGAAATAAAGAAATTATTCCTTATGCAGAACTCTCCACTACAGAAATAGTAGCGAATAAGCGTGCTGGTTTTTTTCCTTTGATTATTAATCCTGCAAAACACAAATGACATTTATATATTTATTGAAATCCAGAAGGAAAAAAAAAGTTGTTAAGTAAGACAGAAGGAATGGATGCTTGTATGTAGCAAGGACTATTACATTATTGCTCAATAAAGAGTGTTTAGGGTGATCTGTTTTACTTACTTTAATCCAAGGCTCCATTGCATTTTATAGCATCTTAGAACTGATCTTTGGTATTCTGGATACTATTAGTTGTAAAAGACTAATGTACAAATTGACTGCCTCACCCCAGTTGTCTCTAACCACAATTCCTATAATAGCAGTGTTGGATTTAGTGTTACTAAAGGATACCTTATACTGGAATGCTGTGTAGCTGACTGTTTCTACTTTTATCTTCTATTTCTATCACGTACACCTGCTCCGTCACATCACACAGCTAGCAGCCACCTGCATGTGGGGTTGGCTCAGCAATTCTCAGCTGTGGAGGAAAATTTAATCATACCAAAACATGGGGCCTGGGGGAGGAAAAAGTGCAAAGTTAACTAGGAATGGATCTAGATTAGAACTGTGCACTTTATAATTAGGATCCATGATCTAACTCATCACAAAAATCAGCGTTGTCAACACAAGGGAGTAGCTGAAGAGACAGTCCATTTGAGTAATGACGGATATTTTTGTCAGCTTAAACCATTCATCACGGTTATCCCAAAGACTTGGAGTTTCCCAGGAAAATGATCCATTTTCATGCTTGTTCAAGCCCTTCAATGGGATCTTGGACCCTGAAAGGACTCCAGAATACTAAAATAGTTCAAGCAATGATAATAATAGGTTAAAACAGCTATTGTGCGAGCATGGACTGAGCACCTTAGAAATCCCATTGTCACAAAAAAACGCGCTCTAGTTTGACTTTAAGGAATTTTTTCCTTAAAATACTCCTTTATACAGAACTACTCCTGCTTGTAAGGGTTTCCCCGCGCAGTGCCGCCAGTGTTACCCGCAGCCGGCGCTGTCCGCGGTGCTGGAGCGCGGCCCGGCTCCTCGGCCGCTCTGGTCCTCAGCGCCCGCACTCCCCTGTAGGGCACACAGCACGAGATACTTTGGAATATACCTTGACAACTTTGTATAAATATGGAAATACATCATAAATGCACATAGGCCTACTTGAGATCAAAAATGCTGAAGCTGATATTCAAAAGCCTGATTCTAAAGTCACTTTTTGAATGTATTTTTTTGCAAAATTATTGTTTCATTGGAATATGTAATATTAAAGTTTGGAATATTAATTCAACTTCGTAAATTAACCAAGAACTTCTATGTTATCTAAGAAAAAATAAGTGTCATTTCAATTAATAACTTCTGTAATATTAAAAGTGAGATAAAACTTGTACAAGAGATTTGGGAATTATAGTATTATATTATAATAGTACTAGTATGTAATTCTTTGCAGTAGAGTAGCAATTTAGTTAAAGGTGTACTGGTAATAGACATGAATTTCAGCTGCATTATAAAAAATATACACAAACTCAGAGAAACTTTTCTTCTGTAATCTTAATCCTTCTACTCACTTCTCACTTCTATAATCTGTAGGTATATGGCAATTACATTTTAGTGCTAAAGCTCATTGGCAAAGTGAGATTTGATTTTCTGTATCTTCCATAAAAATAAAATTGAAATAAGATATAATAAGATATCACATATACCACAATAAAGTGCCACAGTAATTAAAAGACAATAGACTTAACTGCTGAGATCCTCAGGAGTTTTCTAAGTTTTTATTTAAAAAAAAAAACTGGATTTTTCACAAAGTGGCACAAAGTTTCAAACAGTTACATGCCTATGAGAAACTAAAGACTTTCTTTGTGAAAATTTCATAAGAGATCCAGAGAGATCCTAGCAAATCTCTCAGAGCTCATTCTTTATCTCCTAAAGCTATCCAACAACACCTAGAAACATGATTTATTCTTGGTTTTATTAACAATTTTAATACTAATTATAGGAGCTCTATAGGAATGAAAACAAATATGCATTGAACAAATCGCATTTTCTGATTTTTTTTCAAGTGTCCTAAAACTAGGATAGCTGGAAGAATCTCTCTGCTTATTCAGCCATGTTGATAGAGCTCATTTCTACCAGAAATTTCTCTTTGCCTCTTAGAGCATGGCTAACAGTCATCTGCATAAAAAATAACCATTCTATTAAATCATGCAAAAACATTTGCCCAGAAGAGATGGAGCAAAAGGTCAAACTCCAGTTTCCACAGCGCATGGGATGTTAAGCTTAAGGAGCAATGCTTGGAGCTGTTCTGGCCAACAGACACTTATCTACGCCTGTCGTTTACATGCCTCAAAGAAAAAGCTGTTTCACATATGTAGAACCCTTTCTTTTTATTTTTATCTTTTTTTTTTTTAATCCACAAATCTCTTAACTCTCAAACTCTAGACCTAAATCTGTAAATCACTCAGGCAAAAGACAGGTCTAATATTGAAGAGTGATTTATTGATGTGTCATCTTTTAAAAATATATAAATTATTCTCAACCAAAAGTTAAATCAAAATTTATTAGCCTTTTTTTAGTTCTTATGAAATCATAAAGCCTATTATTCTTGCCTTTAATGTCTGAGAGTCACCTTTGCAAATTGCTCATTAAAGTGAAACTGAAATTTAATGTTATTCTAAATATGAAGAATATTGTCTTCCCAGTTCCAGTTACCTTAAGAGAAACTGCTTTGGTGACTACTAATCATTAGCAATCTTTGAATTTTGTTACATTTCTTTCAGGTCTAAAATTTTTACATCTGAGGTGTATTAGTGCAGGCTACCAGATTTTACCTCTGCCTGAAAAAAAAAAAAAAAGCTTTGGAATTTAAAAGATTTCTGAACATTTTTCTACATTATAAAAACTCTCTGGTCTTGGTATCTACTTTTGATAAAGGGACTGGTTTATATCACCTTTATAATATTTTCAAACTTTAAAGCCAATAATTTCTTTGCTGCCTGAGGCTAACACTGAAGTCCCTTTTAATGACCAATGGTGGATACAGTTTTGACAAGGAAAAAGTACAATGTTATTTGAAAAAACATATCACTTCCATCTTTGCTCTCTGTGACACTGTATGCCTGTACTTTAAAATTCAGTGCAGCAAAGAGTTTACATGTTCTGGATCCTTATCATTCTTGGCCAAAAGCAGATCGAAGTACAATTATTTCTCTTTAACATGCTAGAGTCAATTGTTTGAAGTGTTTTGTCATCTCTCTTAGTGTAATATATTTTCATAGTCTACTTATAAAGGCACTATTTTAGTGCAGATAACTACTACATGTACTATGAGACACAGAGAAACTTTCTAAAGCAAAATCAACTTGGCAAGCATATGTTATTAAACAGAGCAATTATTCTAGGCTTTCCAGCTTTTAAAGACTAGCAAATAAATAAATCATAACTTGAGGTTTGCTTAACAAAACCTCCCCTCTCTCCAAGTGATGATTACCCTTCATCTGACCAATTAAACCACATGACTCAGTAGCAATAAATGGAATGAAAACATATGAATGCAATCTCTCTGTTTATAGGTGTCCTGGGAGAACATTATTAGATTTTGTTACTAGCTCTGAGAGCACACTAGAGCACTTGTTGCTGAGGTATCATTTAATTCATTTCTCCACCTCTTAAAATCTGCCTACCTTAAATTGTATTTGTTCACTCTGAAATCGATTGCTTTCATTTCATCTTTGTTTATTGGTCTTGTCATATATATGTTAGATCCTTTGGAACATTGTCCATGTCCTGTGAACATGTGGTGCTTGAAATAATAGCTTCCTGGGCCTGGTTGGCCTCTTTGGACATTACAAAGAATACCAAAATATTTCTTCCCTCTTGATCTCAACAGCTTTGTTGTCTAACAAAATTAATTTATGCTACAGCCCCTCCTGACATCAGGAATTATCTCCATTTCATAGGAGAGGAACTAAGACACATACATACATTAAGTTCTGGAAGTTATACAAGAAGAATGCAAGTCTTAGATGTTGAACCCTTATTATCTGAGTCAGTGCCTGTCCCCTGTTCTAACTTTTATTACTCACATAAATGTCTAGTATTTTTCAAAATCCTCCTAACCTGTTTGACTGTATCTCTGTAAGTTCTTGAGGCATATGACATGCAAAAAACATATTTCCTAATAAATAAATTGCTTTCTATGATTCCCCTGTGTTGTGATGAAACAGACATAAAATAAAAAAACAAAAACTTATCAAGCAAGATTAGCAAGATTAGAAGAAATATTGGTTCTAGCACTTGGAAATTTGTAAACTACTTCTGCAGTGGCAGCAGATGCAGTGCCTACTGCATACTAGAGGATAGAAATGTCTAGAACATATATGGTGGGAAAGCTACATCTTTCCAGTAAACCTATGGAACTTTTCACCAAATCTCTCACTGAGTAGTGAACAATGCCAAGTGAGGTTGGCTGCAAAGCTCCTGAAGACCAGTATTGATGCAGTTAGGCCCACCTCTACCTTGAGGATCACTGGCATAAGAAATTTTTTTTTATTGATCAGTTATTTTACTATTGTTTGCTGGTAATTATCTTGAACTTAGACATCAGTTTCATACAATGATTTTATTTCTTCAGAATGTAGATACGCAAAAGTCCTACTCTTTCTAAATATATGGACAGAATATGTGCTTTTATAAAGTGAACATTTTAAGATATCTCCAAGCTGAGATTGTTGTGTACATTTTGTTCAGCTCATGATAACTTTATGATTGTGATTGTAGTTTATCTGAGTGACAGGATACTTGTAACCTGAGATCAATATTTTGGAAGCAGTTAGGCACATATGAAAGGTGGTTGGGGTGTTTTCTGCTTTGTGACTTATTTTTAGTTATTATATTTATTTTTACTGAATGAATGGAATTATCACAACAGAGTCCACTTACATATGGCCTTCTTATTGGTTCTTCTACATGAGTTGGAGGGGTTTAACTATTATTTAATAACATAATGTTAAAATAATTTTGTTACTATTAAAATCTATAGCCATTAAAGTACAGATTGCTGATCATATATCTTTATTACTATGTTAGGAATCATTTAAAGCAGCTGATTTTTCAGATAGTATGCTCTATGGCCTGTTAAAAGAGATTCTCAAGTAAAAATGCAGATTATTAGTTGAAAAGCTACTATGTCAGGTCCATGGCTTGTAAATATGCATTAGTAACTGGTACAAAATTTATTAAAACCAGAGGTTCTTTTGATTTGGCACACTAGGGATAAAAGGAGAAAAAAAGGAGAAAAACTGAAGAGATTTATACACTTATATTAGCCAGTGTTGAACTTGAATTAAAGTCATGTTCATTACACTTAGCTAAATACTGCAATTTTGATCTCTTTCAGAAGGTAACATTGGTAAGTAGTTGAAGGAATAGTTATAATATATATATAATAGATTTATATTTTGTTGCCTTTAAGTATGTTAGTTCACAACAGTGCCTGAGACTTACTAAGGAGAATTGTTGATGAAAAATAATTGTATTCATCAAATAAAATATTTGATGCTAAAACAAGTTGATGACTTAATTGCTGAAAACTTACATGTGAGCTAAGTACAGGGCCTGCCCTTATGAAACCCCATACAGGGGCTGTATTCATTCATATTTAACACCTCAAAATTATTTTTCTCTTTGGAACTAAGATATTTCAACATTTGTATTTCAGCTGTTTAGTTAAAAGTGACTGGATAGCTTTGCATTTATTCAGTCTTTACTGGGAGCAAAACTGCACCTGGGGCAGGATTTCCAGAAAGATTATTTAGAAATGTCAGGGCTTTTCAAGTTACATTTTTAAATGTAATTTCTGAGTTGAACTTTCAGTGATGATTCATTAAAAGCTGTAATCATAATTTAAATTGAAACAAGTGTCAGGCTGGAATTGTTATATATTACTTTTGTCAAAGCAGCCTATTTGTTGTTGTTGTCTTTTGAATTGTCACTTTTGATTTTCAGATCTGGCAGTGGGATCTAGTGAGGCAGAAGAAAGGGAGGAGAGAGATTTTGTATATATACTATTTATCACATATATACATTTTATATGGAGGGTTTTTTAAAATGAAATTTTCATATTTAAAAAATCAGGGGTTTGGGGGGAGTTGTTCCGTATAGATGGTTTGATGCATTTATATTATAAATGTACATAGCTATTTGTTTGTGCCCTGTTGTTCTACTGATAGATTTTAAAGTTCTTAAGAACATTATTCAAAGTCTGTACCTGATTAAAGAAGAATATAGGCTGTACATGAGCTATGTATGACCTGGCCTGGTGAGCCTGGAGAAGAGATGACTGAGAGGGGATCTTATCAATGCATACAATATCTTAAGGACAAATGTCAAGAAGATGAGAGCAGACTCCTTTTAATGGTGCCCAGTGACAGAACAAGAGACAGTGGAGACAAACTGAAATACAGGAAGTTCCATCTGAGCATGAGAAGGAAGTTCTTTGGTGTGAGTGTGACAGAGCACTGGAACAGACTGCGCTGAGAGGCTGTGGAGTCTCCTTGCCTGGGGATATTCAAAACCCAGCTGTATGTGATCCTCAAACATGCTCTAGGTGAGCCTGCTTTAGCAGAGAGGTTGGGTTACCTGATTTCCAGATGTCCCTTCCAACAGAACCATTCTGTGATTCTGTAAATGAACATTTACCATGCCTTTGTGTGGCATGAGCATTTCTGCAAACAAAACTTAGATTTTCTGGATTCTTCTTTTAGTGTGAAGATTGATAATTGAACTGTTTATATTAGTGACATAGGATTTCTCTAATAGTACACCTATGAGAAGACTGTCTTGGTATAGACAAACACATTAGGTATAGTCATTGTGCCAACTGGCATATCACAGAAGATTGCAATAAATATAAGGACACTACCACAAAAAAGCAGGACTGGGGGGTTTCTAGTAATTTTACATTAAACTAACCATCTTGTGGAACATTAGTTCACAAAAATTAGCTATTCTAAGACTAAACTCTTACAAAACTTAACAAAGAATCATACCTCTGAACCAGCTCAGGTTCAAAACTGTTTTTCATATACCTGTTTCTGTTGAAATTACACAGCTAGTATTAAGGACTATGTGTTCTATTTTTTAGCAAAGTTGAAATGGTTTGTTATTTAGATTCACATTTATTTATTTTTCCAGGAGAAACAGATTCAACATGATACATTCAACATGTATTACTCCCCTTTAACTCTCTGATGTTACTAGATGATGATTACTTTTGGACAATGACATAAATACTTTCTAAAGACATCCAAGAAATTTTTTTTAAGATTAAAAATTATAAATAAAAGAAATGTAAGCAAATGAAATTCCTATTCAAGGACTGGTTTGATTTGCAAAACATGATGTGTTTGCAAAAAAATGTTCCTAAGCAATTTAAAATGCAGACACCAGCTTCTCATCATTCATGGGTTTGCTAAATTAACATAATCCCATGAAGGCAAAATCTATGCTGTAGAGACAATGAACATTTTTTAATTAAAATATATTTCTTCTTAACTTATGAAAGTTTATAATATTAAAATAAAAAGATTTTTTTCTTTTTACTTTTTTTTTAGTAGGACTGGGATATATGTTCACGCTCATAAAGTCTCTTTGAAGCAAGCAGGGCACTTGTGTGAACAGTATGATCAGGAGTGTCCCTGTATGCCCCAGGTTTACAAAACCAAAAATTGTGAGGGTACATCTCTTTCACTTAGTAAACAGAGATTATTCTTTCCATACAGAATACATACATCCCCTGAAAATGTACTTCTGTTTTCCTGCTGCCATATTCAGGAATTTGGTGTTTATATCTGTTAAGCACACAGCAAGCGTAACTAAAATCAAAAGGACTACTCACAAATTGACACAAAATGTTTTAGGATAAATGCTTACTGCAATGGGGATATCTGTTGATATGAGGGATATGGGACATGAGTTGTAGGCAATTATCACTGCTCCCTGCTTTGTGCAGTTGTGACTTTGTAGAGGCCATCAGGGACGGTGTGTGCTGGCTGCCCTGGGGTCCTTGCTTCCAAAACCGCATGACCAGGGGACAGAGAATGGGGCTGTTTCTAAGCTCTGCAGAATAGGCATTTAAAGGAACTACAGGAGCTACAAGAAAACAAGATATTAATTGCTTCTTATACTAATTTATTCTTGTTTTGTGGAATCTTGTTTGTTTATTAAATCCCACATGAATGAACATGAAAGCTGGTAGCTTGATTTTCAATTAGGTGGGATCTGTAGCAGCCTCTGCCCCAAGGCTTTGAGTCATTATATTGCTCGCACTTGCTGACACTGCTCAGCATTTCTACACTTCACTTTCCACAGACACAACGCTCCTCAAGCTGCCAGGCAGGACAAAACAATATGCTGCCCAAAGGACATTATTCACTCAGTACTGCTGCCCATGGAGGAGGTGGTGCTGGAGCCACTGCTCTAATAATTCTTCCCAGGATGGCCAGAGGAATTCTAGGTAAGTAGATGTAAATCTGCACATGCCCAGGAAGCCTCTCTAAGGGAAAGACTTTGAGCTTTGCTTTTTACATAAGCATAGTACATTTTACACACTCGAAAGACATGAACATGGTGCCAAAAATACATGGTAGTATTTAATGAATATGAAAGTATCAAGATAACTAGAAAGTTCTGCATACACCAGTTAGGGAGGCAGTTAGGGAGTCTGTTATTTACACATTCCTCCGTTCCCATGCATTTTAAGGGAAACAGCACATTTAAAACCAAATGCTCTGTTCAGTGTATGCAGACAACGGCTTTAAAATGTAATCATTTTAAGAAAAATGTGTTTGGAAGGGTAATTCAGTAATCAGTGTGGTTCTGTGGCTCTGTTCTGCTCCTTGCCTGCAGGAACTGACTCCCGGAGCCGCTGGCAGCGCAGGGCAGAGCAGCGGGGAGGCGGCAGAGGGGAGGCTGCGCTCGCCCCGCGCTCGGGATCGCCACCAGTAGGTGGAGCTGCCACGTCAGGTGCTGCGGGCTCGTCACTGCGCCCCTGCATCCCCCTCCCCGGCCCCCCTCCGCAGAATAAGCTGTTTTCTCATACATGTTGGGTACCATAGAGTGACTGAGAACAGGAAACGGAGGCAGAAGCAGAGAGGATTCTGGAAAGGTCTCTGTGTTTTCCACCGAGAATACAGAAATTGTGATCAATTAGTAAGGCTTTGTGGATGGAAATCTGGATTGTTTCAAGAGGAGACATATATTACATTATTTTTGGATGCTGGGCTTTGCAGTGATTTTTCATTCTCTTTCAATCAGGTAAGCTGGAAAAACGTTTAATTTTAACCATAATCAATCATGGCAACATGATCTTTTCCACATTTTGGAATTGGATTTTTCCCTCTGGTTTGCTGTTAAGGTAGAATCAAAGATGGAACAAGGAATTCAAAGCCATTTTGTACTGACTGATTGTGATGATGGTGTGATTTTTTGTCTTTTTAACCCTGTTAAATCTGATATCTGGTCTTTTCATGTGATGTTGTAATGCAGTAGTCTTCCTCACAAAATCAGATCATTTTATAATCAAGGTATACAACATTAATTCCAAGCATTTTATA
Source organism: Peucedramus taeniatus (assembly GCA_013400575.1). Classification (NCBI taxonomy): domain Eukaryota; kingdom Metazoa; phylum Chordata; class Aves; order Passeriformes; family Fringillidae; genus Peucedramus; species Peucedramus taeniatus. Next base: position 6,833 of record WBNO01003381.1, on the reverse strand, counting down.
GAAGTGACCTTGTTTCCTAGGAAGAAAAATCTGGTGATATTCAGACTCAGGAAGAGAAGGTCTCATAAGATTCTGAACGTCTCAGATTCTTATGATTAAGGGATAAAATCGACTCTGTTTTCTATATATATGTATATATATGTGGTATCTGAAGAAATTCCCTTATTAGCAAAATTTTGTAAAAAATATTTAAGGAAATATTTTCTTTCTGTGCAATTATTTTTCATGGTTGTGTGTAGGAGAGAATGGACTCACCGACTGTTTATTAACCAGAGGTCCACACCAAATGTGTAGTTCACATTTTGACTGTATTATTACTGTCAAGCTTAATATATGCTTCTTAATAGGGCTGTTTGAAGACAGCAACACAAGAATTGCTATATTTCTTCATTTCATTGTCCATTCATCTATTGTCTCATTCATTGTTATCATAATAATTAAAGCTGTCAGTTATTAAAGGTAAAAGGAAAATATCTACTGAATATCACTTTGATATGTGAATTCTTTTTTTCACTGGCGGTTCTATAGACACACATAGACATTAGAGAAACGTGTTATATTAGTATTGTTTTGGAAATTATTCCAAAAGAAAACAGTAGGGGAAAAAAATGGCTTAAAAAAAGCCTCTACAGCAGAATAAGGAGCCCACAATTCATAAATCACCTCCTCAATGCATATATATAAAAAAAGCAGGATTGGCTCTCAGGTGATATTCAGAGTAGCAAGCAAGGCCTGTACCTGAAGTTATGATGTGAAAGAAAGAAGTTCTTAATTTGTATTCTTTATGGTGCTTGGGGTATCCTTGTTTAACTCCAAGATAAATAATCAGTAATAATGATGCCTGTTTTAGAAACATATCATGTTTGTGCTTTCATAATTTACTTGTCAAGAAAACAGTTTCAAAAGGGACTTTTAAACTCTAACAGTTTAATATTTAATATTTGCTCTCTTGAACATCTCCATTTTGGAATGGAAGGTTGTTAAAGACAGGAATGTGAGCTGCTGCAGTAATTTGAAGCTTCATAGCACCTGTTAAACAGATACGCTGTTTATTAGGCTGTGATATTTACAGAAATCATGCTTGTGTCGTCAGTTTGCAATTTTTCCCTCAATGAGCAGACATTAGGTCCCTATACTGTTTTCCTGAGCTGTGCCAGTTAAGCTCAATATTGCAAAATTGTGTTTAGGTAATACTAGATGTCAGCAAAGAAAGGCAATTCCACATTTTCAGTGAAGAATATGAAACAATTCCCCTGTGCCTCTGAGGCTGTCAGAGTGGTAGTTTGGTCATTTCTGTATATTATCAGGTAACCTGGAGTGGGAAGTATCAAGGGAAAGAAAAAAGCATTAAAAGTAGGGTGTGTTTAATGAATATGCTGGTGACACCTTTTGTGCTTTCAACTCTTTTTCTTCACAGATGGCATTAGATGAGTTAACTTTAACCTTATGAAGATTAGGCATGGAGATAAATTTATTTGCCCTCAAAAGAGCAAGGATTTTTGAAGACAAAAAAGATAGTAATGTAAGATGGACCTTTCTGACTGATGATATCCATTTCCTTCTGGTGCTCCCATCTCAGCCCAATATAATTTGTTGTGTGTATGCCATGTACTAATGACATTACTGGAGTCCCACAACTTTTAATGAATCAGTGAATAGCAGATACTAAAAGAGAGCTATGTACAAGGCAAGCAAGTTGTGACCTTGTTCTCTAAAGTACAAATGTTGGCCCCTTTTATCTATATGCTCTTCTTGCCATAAGGTGACAAAGGAAAAGAACTGCTTCAACTCTGCTTCAGTTAAACCTAAGGAGAAAAAATGCAAGTTTCTGATATTTGGTACTTTATTTGTATATTTTATTAATTCTGACAAAGATAATTGAAAGTAAGTTTCAGAAAGTTGCATTTACTCTGTTCTTTATTGCAAAATTCTATTTAGAAGTTATAAATTTAACTAACAAAATTCTAGTTAGCTTATTTTCCACTCAGTATAACTCTTCTGTTTTGTTTTTGTACCTTACAGCTGTCAATCAGCAGTATATACTGTTGCCATTTGCAAGATATATTGGTTTTTTCATCCTCACTTGAATAAATAAATGGTTTAAAGCATCATAGTAAAATTGATGCCCACTAGTTCAGGCAGCTTACAGAACACATGGTCTGAGCTGTGGTGTCAATCAGTCCATCAAATCAACTGCCAACCACCCTAAAAACCACCTGTAGGAAAAAGGCATCCTCTTAACTGGAAACCTGATATTATTCATTACATCTACTCCTGATTAAAAGCTGTGAAACACCTTGCAATGGCATGTCTAACCTTGATATTGACCAATAGGACTCCCATAGGACCTTGATACTGGAGCTGGCATCATACAACCTGTTCATCTGCTTTCATCAAAATTTTCTTCATGAACAGCTGGAATCTCCAGTATATTACTGTGATAGGGTTATTGCTTGACTTTCCTTGCCTTTTGATGAGGTAAAGCAGAGGGAATACATATATAAATATAGAGTATGTACAGCAGATGCTCTTGAGTAACCATCATGTGTGTGTACTACCACTGTAATCCTAAAAAGGAGTAAGCTAGTTAAATTCTAGGCCACAAAAGTATCCAGTTTCTCATTTTTTCATTAGGCGACCCCAAATTATTTCTTCACAGTACAAACAAACAAACAAACAAACA
>WBNO01003380.1:133762-194764 GCA_013400575.1 Peucedramus taeniatus | reverse complement strand
CACTTATCTCATCTGTAATTTTTCTTAGATATTTGTTGTCTTTCAGGATCCCAAAGTTCTACAAAGATTTTGTTTCTGAACTGTTGGTTTTGGACAGTGACAGTTTTGGATTTCTATGCAGAAATATCTTTGGGTGTGCTCTTTGGGAATTTTCTCCATTACTAATTGAAGTAAATTAAAACTGTATATTGGTTTCTTGATTCATGTTGATCATTAACTTATAAAACACATATTGGTGACCTATTGTTTGAATTGCATAAACAGTGCAATAAATCACATAAAAATAGCAGCATAATTTCCCAGTACATGCTTTGATTGTGTTCTTAACCCTTACTTATGAATGACAACTTATTTGTTAATAGAAAATCATATACAATTATTTTTCTTGCAAATTGAAACTGATTTTCTTCTGAAATATATAAAGCGTGAACAATGGTAAGCACGAATTGATGCTGAAATCCACTTTGTTTTTGAACATATCTGGAAGTCTGATATTTGGGAAACATGGTGTTGCCTGCTTTTGTTATATTATACTACCAAGAAATGCCATGATATTTTTGGATTAGTATTAGGGTAAATTAAAGAAAAACAAGAAAGACACAGCCAAAGCCAAGTTCCTTTGATGAATGTTTGCAAAGTTTTTTTTCTCACAATTTGTTTTGGAATATTTATAAACATAAGACAAGCAATATTTTATATGCCTGGTTCTAGTATGGAGGCAGTGCTGAGAGTTTCTTGATTCTCAGCTAGTTAAAGCACAAGATTCTGCAGAATTACTTGCTTCCTTGTCTGCTGGGCTCTGATGTAATTCATTGTGCAGCTTGAATTTATTTTTTATTTCATTTAACAAAGATGAATCAGGTGAAAAGGGTTCAAGCTTTTTGCCTCAAAACTTACTGACTACAAACTAAATATTTCTGAAAATAATTTCCCATTCCTATTGTAAATGTGCTAAAGTAGGGAGGATCAGGCAAGAGTCTGGTTTTATGATTTAAACTCTGTAATGGGGAGGCATTTTTGCCCTGTGATTTGTGTGAGAATTCAGGCCATGGGAGTTGGGGCTTTAAGCCCTTTTCGTTAGTTTGCTCCTCCTTTTCCAGCTCTCACAATAGCAGTGGTTCAGAGACTTCAGCCCTTAGGAGTACTAGAATTTATTATAAGCATTTGCAAAGCCTTTTCAGGATGTCAGGTAGCACATACATGCTAAATGGTGCTAATTCTGAAAAAAAAAAAAAAAAAAAAAAAAAAAACCNCTTTTTTTTTTTTAATTAAATACTTCACAGCATATAAATAGTATCCTTCTAACACCACTTTGAAACAGAATCTTTGAACCCATCAGTCATCCTTCACCTGGAAAACTAACATTCACCCAGAAACAGCTTGTGTTTCTTGATGTCTGTGGTCAGGGTGCTTCAGCTGGGTTTGCAGCTCTGTGCTGTGCACTGCTGCTGCTGAAAGTGTTTGTGTGTTGATGGGCTGGGAAGTCGTGGTATCTCAGTAAACAAAACAGACACTTTCATGAGATCCAGAACTAACGAACCCTGCTTGGCTATGAATTTACAGCTGCCAGCTCTGTTTTGAATTTTTCCTCACAACTCAGGCATTTCAGAGGTTTCTCCTCTCTATGAACTCTCAAAAGCACTTGATTCAGTTTTTCCATGAGTTGAGTAACTCAAGTAACTGCCTTCTATGAAGTAATATCCTCTAACAAAATTCTAGGAACTTGATTAGGAAGTTTGGGATTACTGTGAATTTGTCAAATACGTTTAGAAGTGGTCATTGGGTTGAAAACTACAAGAAGCAGTAAAGACAGGTAGGGGATTCAATCACATAAGCATTACTTCTTTAGGAAATCAAGCTAAAAATATCCAGGGAGATAGAAGAAATTATATATGAGCTTTTCACTCCTTTTATTTGTATTAAAGGATGTTTTCTCCTACATTTGATCCCTCTGATTATGCAATGGCTATTTCAGCTCTGTGCTGCTGAGTATGCGTATCTGTTGGAAAGTAGCCCCAAAGAGCCCAAATATTCATTTTAGTTTACAAAAGGTGATTTTTAAAAAAAAAAAAATTTTTTTGCTTAATTACAAAAATGTTTTGATAAAATGGAACTGCAAAGGTAGGGAAGAATACTGTGAAAAATTTGAGGCAGGTCTCAAATATGTGCGACTAAGCACTCTTCATAATTCATATTAAACACTCTGCAATTTTTTTTTAAAAAAAAGTAATATTTCAGCAGGACTAAGCACTATGCTTAAACCACAGATTCTGTAAAAAATGAACTGCATAAGCTATTAGCAACTGTATGCGTCATAAACACCTTAGGCAAGAAAATGAGATCCTAATGCCAAATGCAGCTCAGTCCCATCAGTCTACGTGGAGCTACACTTCTGCAATTTTATAAGATAAATGTCTGTGCTGTTTTATATGATGAAACTACAGCTTGGGTGAATCCTCTTATTTTTCACCAGTGATTTAATAAAGGCAAGCTCAATATAAATATTGAAAGGCTGCTAGTATTGAAAATACTCTTTCCCTAGTAGCTGAAATATGTGAGAGCTTTGTCTTTTCATATTGATTGTTCAAAAAGAAAAAAAAAAGTTAAGACTTGTCTATACAAGAAGTGGGTATATTTACTAACTAGTGGGCTCTAAACAATTTCTCTAACATACTATATTTTATATTGCATTTTTAGAGAAAAGCTTTGAGTTATGTTTCATTCCAGCTACTGAGAACTTCAAACCCCATTTTAATCTCAGCTGAAATAAGTAGTGAACGCTTGCCTCCTACCTCTTAGTAGAGATTAAAGAGGAGAAATGTTAAAAACTATATTTTCCTGCACCTATTGCTTTGACACACATCACTGTGGTAACACAATAAAAGAGCTGCATTTAATTGTTTTTTCAGAACTCACAAGTTTAGAAGAGATAGGGTATTTATGAGCCCCATTTGTGCTCTCTAATCCATAAGATACCAAAAAATACAAAACATAAACTGCTGGCCACTGGAAGTGACCCATTGTGCCTCTAAAAATATTTGTCTTGTTCTGCCTCTCTCTCCACATAAAATACCGAGCATTAATTTAATCATTAAAAGAATAATGAAAATAAGGAGCGATGAAAATGTAATCAAGGCAGACAATTAATGGCCACAGAAGTGTAATTTTTAAAACAGTTTAGAACATCTCCTACGCTGCTCTACTGTATTCATGAAATAAACCTACTTTAATTATTTCCTGTTCAGGCTTTCCTCTGTTTCCTTGGTTTTAGGAGGAGTTTACCTAGCAAAAAACCAATGCTGCTCATTTCCTCAGTGGATTAACTGGGCAATGATGAAACAGAAGCTTCTGTCTGCTTCATTCTTTACACAACCTGGTGTTAAAGAGTGACCTTTCACCCTCAGAGATCTTAAGGATTAAGGATGCTTTTAAGTCTCGGTCTGGTTACTAATCCACCACTTTCACTTGATGTTAAATAAGCACTTCCTGATTTACCCTTTAAATCCTGTAAACATAATAAAACAGAGTTTAACCTTTACCTTAGGATTTTACCACTATCTTATGCTCTGTCAAATAAACCTTTATAAGAAGCAGCGAAGAGAAAACTAATAAGCCGAACCTTGATTTTTTTTTTTATTTTTTTTTAATTTTTTTTTTTTTACCTTGGGATATGTAGCAAAACATTACAATATTTTTAATATATTCAGGTCAAACAGTTGTTAGGGTGCATTGGGGTCCTTACACTGTGCAAATAATGGAATTTTTAAAAAGCATTTTTAAACTATTTGAGATAATGAAATAGATGTTTCTTCTGCATTCAGACCACTGTGAGCAAATTATACTGGAAGGAGCTGCAAAGGAAATATATTGAGAGAGATTTCATAATCCAAGGCTTTGCAACTTTCAAGAATATCATTCAGCCTCCAGCCACTGCTTTGTAAAGTCAGGCTCCCATCTGGTGTAAATTGTGTGTAAACTCCATTTGCAGTCCGGGGAATATCTTGACTTACACCAGCCATGGATTTGACCCCACAGAATTGTTTTTTTCTGTGTTTTTCTCTTTTGGAAAATGCATCTAGGCTGATGAAATATTTATTCATGGCTGCATTTAATGGTACAAAGTTTTCACTACTCTCTGCCACAATACTTCTGTCCATGTCACAGCTGCAAAAGGTGTCATTTATTTATATAAATAACTTCTTACTGTTTATTTATATAAATAACTTCTTACCTATATAAGTAACTTCAATGCAATACTCCCAGTCTGGGATGTGGTGGGACCAGCTAGGAGCCTGTCTGCATGACAGCTCCAAGGGCTGAAACCTGGGGATAATGGTATCCAGAAAAAGTGTTGGAAAAGCCTTCTTTCAATCATTACAACCACTGTCCATCAAGTATTTTAAATAAGGTTTGTTTCCGGCAAACATCCAAAATACCTAGTTTCAAAAATTCTGAGTTCTGTCACCTTAGAGAGTTTCTGGTTTTATGTCTCCTAGATGATAGCAGTAAGTAAAGAAAATTATCCTATGATAAGAAGTTAATTCCCTCCTCTGAGACCCTAAATCAAAGGACCTTAGTAACAAAGGAATACAGTTATCTGTCTGTATGGGGACCTTGCTTGGCTTTTGAAATATTTTGGGGAATATTTATTTTAATTAAATTAAATATCTGCCTTGTATCTTGCAATTATCTGATTGTCTCTGCATCAGCTATTGCCTGAGAGGAAATATAGACGAAGTAATAATTTATATAAGCATCATTTTCTTACTATGATCAACAATCCCTTTGTCTTCTGCCTTAATAATGCAAAATATCCTGTTTCCTCAATATTTGCTAATATTGCTGACAGAGCTGCAAAGGATTCAAATGCAACTGCTACTTGACAATTTTGAGGGACCTGTTACCTAAACTGGAGAGGAGCTTTTGTCAAAATCAATTCTGATGTTTTAAAACCTCTGAATAATGTCAAGATGTAATTCCAACTAAATGCCAGCTTCTCTGGTGTCTGCTGGGGATAAGTGAATGATAGCTGGAGTTCAAAAATTGTCTGAATTCATGGGGCAAAGATTATTTGCAACCTCCTTGGAAAATTACTGAGTTTACTGGGCTACTTTTGGGAGTTTATGGTTCCCAGAATGGCCTGCTGTCTTAACAGACATAATCTTGGACCTTTTCCTCCAATTTTTTTTGAGATAAAATTCCTGTTAAAGGCAATAGGAACTGTGTCACTGTATGTAAGCAAGAAACAGGACAAAGGAGAAAATTATAAACAAAGGAAATTTGATTTCTGCTTTTCATTGAAATTTGGGAAAGAAGCTGGGCAGGAGAAAATGCTTTTGTTTTACTGGTTTTCCATTCACCACAGACACTAGCAATGCTTTGTTACAGCTGAACATCTTAAAAAGAGAACAACCTTCCCTTTGAAATAGTCTCCCACACATGCTGAAGACACAAGTAGTTCACAGCAGCGTGGACAGCATTCCCCCCCACAAAGCAGAATTTGATGAAATTGAGCAAGAACAAACCAGTCCTTGGCATAATTCCATGAGATCCATAAGTGCTGAACCAGCAAAGAATCTGGTGTGTCTGCTAAAAGCAGGGGGTTGTCTTTTCACACGACAGAGGCACTTGGTCTTTAGGAGCTCATCCACCTTTCTTCACCACCAGCCTTCAGTGAGGGATCCTACATGCAGAGATCAGATGGAGCTGAGCAAGAGGGGCTGAAATGGGCTCTCCTGGGGTCAGTGACAAGAGGCTCTCCTGGGGTCAGTGACAAGAGGCTCAGCTCCTGAGAGCTGGCAAATCTGGTGTACAGGACAGAGGGGTGCCATTGCATTTCACTGTGCACGTGTCCAGGCTGAACTGACTCTACAGCACTGGCAGGGTGGTTTTGGGAACTTTCTTCTACACATAAAGGCAATTCTGCCAGACCCTGCTTGTCTGAGTCAGCACTGGTGGTGGTGGTGGTCACTGTCTGTGGGCATGTTGGCAAAAATAGAATATTTTGCTCTTTGATGTTTGATTGGCTCTTCTAGACAAGCAATGCAGGTATCTTTGTTTTTAAATCAAAATTCCCTGCCAGGACAAGAGCCTTGGAAATCCTAACAAGATAGTGGTCATCCACCTAGCCAGAATGGAAGCCACTACAGCATTGTTGAAAGTCTGACCTCTTCCTTCCTCCCCTAAAATCACCTAATGCCTTTTCTTGAAATTTCTTACAGCATGTAACTTAGCTGTGGTCTGCATTCTACCAGGAAAATAATTACTTCACATCACTCTGTAATCATTGATGATAGGTTTTGTCATGAATGCTAATTTGAGCTTCTGGTTCTATATGAAAAAAAAAATTGAATTTATTCTTCTAGAGGGAGCTGAGACTTCCTTTCCAGTCCTTCATGTGATTTCAAAAAGTCTTCATTCAGGATATCCACAAGCTTTGTGTGACTTGGGCTACTGCCATGTATTCTGGAGTGCCTTCAAGTGAAGGAAATACATTAAAAAGGGGAATGTATTTAGAGTGTTGAATTGGTGAGGTGTTTGGTGTTTTTTCTTCTTTGTGCTATTACTACAACTTTCTTTTCTTATACTATTTCTTTTGTACTTCTTCATGTCTTGAAAACAGCTTATATGAGACTCACAGAGTAATTTATGACTTTGCTATGTTTCATTATTATCTCTGCTTGCTCATGTCTCCTGAATGAAAATGATTTAATAACAAGGTTTTTTTCTGGATTCTGGAATAATATAGGTGAGCTCACAGCTGTATCAGTAATGAATTATTTGCTAAAGCTTTTTATGAAAGTAAAAGTTCCCTACCTATTAGGTTCCTGCTGTAATTAATAATATCTAGAGCTTTTCATCATCATTTTTAGTAAATTATACAAGGAGCTGATGCAATTCCTGTTTTAATGGGGGGGAGCTGGACCACTGGAGGGTGAGGGGATTTGCCTGAAGTTGTCCAGGGAGAGCAACGGTGGATAGGGGTGAAACACTGACCCCTTAGTGCAGTTCTCTGTCCATGAAGACACATTGCTTCTATTCACTCATGGTACCTGAACCTAATTCCTCTGCTCAGTTGCTGAACTGCTGTGAAAGCATCTACAATTCTTGTTTTGTTGCTGGGGTTGCCTGCAGGAGAAGACAACCAAGAAAAGTTCTGGGGACCGAGATCTGAGGGATTCTCCAAAGGCGACACTGAAAGTAAGGCTCAAGAAACCAGAAGAGAATGGGGAAGAAACCCAGGGGTAGATTCAGCCAGCTGGCTGCAGCCATCTCCTGAACTTGATCTGGGCTGCTAATGGGGAAGGGAACGAGGACGGAGGGATAGGGCCTTGCTCCTGGGCTTAACAAAGTTAACTTGAGGCCAGGTAGGCTGAGTTCATCTGGAACAGAGCTGCTGCTACAGAAGTCAGAGTGCCCAAGCTGTGATCTGTGCTGTGCTACCAACATCAACCATTTGTAAGTGAAAGGAAGAAGAAGCAATGGCTGAAAACACAAGGGTTTACATTTCTCTGCAACACTGCAGTAGAATAATGTGGAGCTAAACATATTTCCAGTGCGCAATGTGACTCTGCCAGATATATGCCAGGAAAGATCTTATTCATAGGAGTCACACAGATTTCATGTAGTTACCATTCTTTTGGTATTCCAACAGGTCACTGTACTGTCATTAAAATCAGCAAGAGGCCCAATGGTCTTCTCACACCACAATTTCAACAATTACCCTCAATTTACATCCAAATAAACAACAGAGGAAGCTCAGAGTTTGGAGATAATCAAGAAATGGTTTACTTTCAAGTGGAATTGATCTTCCCAGCCAAGAATAACAGAAAGAAAGAAGTGTGTATATATGTGTATTTTTTTTATATATAGCATTTAAATTTTATAATGTATTGGCCTGACACATGTAGTATTATACTGCATTACTTAGCACCTCTTAAACAAAACAAAACCCTTTACTGAGCAGTTACAATTCAGACAGGTTATGGCATTTGTAGAGTAATTAGCAACTGTAAAATATGACTAACCAAATCATTACTTTTAACTAAAAAAATAGGCGCCTACATTCTTGTGTATAAAACATTCTTTATAAGCTGTGCATGACCAGGAAATATTTTATAACAGCACTTAAGACAGAGAAAATGCTAATCAGAATTTTAAATGTCTGTAGTTATAGTCCTGTAAATGTTCTTGAGAATGAAATGAATAGCTTCCAGAGAGGTGCACAGCCAGAGAGGTGATGCAATGGTGCCAGTGGGAAGGAATAGGCTGAGGGGAGAGTTACTGAGGTGCTGTGCAAGTCATCTGGCATGAAGGAGAGAGACTGGCCCATTACTTATGTGCTCCTTGGTCTGACCTTGCTTTGGGTCAAGGACAATGGCTACAAGTGCTACAAAAAGAAGGGGAAATGACATTCAACTTTGCATCGAGGTAAATAAGTACCAGTTAAATGAGACCACACTTTTTAAATAGAATTAAAGGTTTCTTCTCCATTCTCCATGGGACATCACTACTGATTTTGCTAGCACCTTCCCAGCTTCCAGACTGCAGCATTTCAGTATCTAGGAGGAGGCTTTTCCCAAGGTTCGCTCACTGCGCTTCTTAACAAAGCGCTCTGCATTGCTCACCTGGCTTCCCTTTAAATTTACACATCTGAAAAATGACTTCAGCGCCAACCCACTGGAGTTGATCTAGGTTCCCTCAAGTCTCATGGAACTTAGCTCATGTTCATCAAGAGCTTCTCTGAGTTGCAAGTCAGTGAGGTGTGAAATGCTTGTGGTTTGATGATTCACAGAACTCTCACCGTGAGCCTTAATTAATCAATCTTTGCAAGGAATTTGAAATCCTTAGATGAAAGGCTCTGTAGCTGCAAAACACTCTTATTACAATGGCCACCACTTCATGGGGACCTCACTTTTACCACTGTTTTTTGTACCATTGCAATATTTTTTATGTTGAAAGGGGGAGAGCTGTGTAAACATGTTCACCAGCAAACATTTCTCAGGCTGGTGGTTTAAAAGAAACTATGCTTGACAAGCAACACAACTTTCCTTACAGCCATGTCATCCCAAGCTATAGTCTTGTCAGGCTGCAGACATAAATGAGACTGGGCTGGGCCAGCAGGCTATGATGCTAATGATTGAGAAAAATAAAACACGTGAATCTAAAATCCTCCACTGTGGTGCCCTCTCAGAGCACTGGGAGGCCATAGACTGTTCTCATGTACTGCTATGGCATGAATTAGAGCAAAAAACTGTTCTCACTGTCTGTAAACAATATCTTCATTATTTGCACAATTACTGATTTAAATGCCACCATAGCACCTGATGTAGCTTCATTGAAGGCAAACAAATCTACCCCAAAGACTGTAGAGTCTGCATCCAGAACACGGGTGTGTCACTGGATGTGGCTGAGCAACAGGAGGAAAGAGAGAGGTATGAGGGATGATGATAAAATTATGTTGTATTCGTGTCAGATGTGGTTTTCATTTTCCCACACATAAGCTACTTTGCTTGGCTTGCATGTTCACAGCTCCCAGTTTCACAGATAGATTCTTTTCTCCTGGAACCTGCACCAGAGTGGTTTGCAATCATCATATGCATTCCTATTTGAGAGGGAATTTTTAATGAATATAACTTGCACAAGCACTTAGAATTATGCACTGAAGTTTGAGACTCTGGATTTGTCTGATTTTTGGTATAGAAACTGTGTAGTCATATTGCAGATTAGACATTAAAAAAAAGAGATTGAGAGATAATTAACTCTGGTCTACAACCAGATTGTCATGTCTAGTATATGAAGTCTCTGAGGTGGAGAAATCTTATTTGTTTTGCAGGACTGTGAAGGACAATTACAGGTGCAATATGAAATTATTGTTGTTGTATCATTAGTGTTACACAGATAACCATGTTTTCTGCACAGTGTGCCAGGTATCCAATGTGCAAAGAATAATAACAGAACAAAGGATATAGGTTGTCTTGAACTGCTGAATTCCCAAACCTGTTGAGATTTTGGGTTTGTTTTGGAGTTGATATCCAATTCCAGGCTTGTCGTTTACAATGCTTAAAAGTAGCTGGTGAACATTATGAGAAGTTGGAGCAGGTTTGGGATCTGTAGGTCGCAAATGGAGACTACTGATCACATTAAAAAGACGTGTTAGAAACAGGCACTAAAAGATGTGTAAAAGGATAGGAAAGAGATAGTGATTCCTGCAATTCTCTGTGCACCAATTGAAGCAAGACCTCAAGGACTATTGCACTAGTGCTATTGCATTCTGTGTTTAAAAACAGTGTTCCAAAATCAGTTGCAAAGAAAGAAAGAAAGATACCATCTAAATCTCACAGTGGATGTGAGCCACTGTCTTCAGCAGTTTCTCCAGGTAGAGAGTCTTGTCTCTACAACACTCAAACGCAGTAATCTTACTTTTCCACTGATTCTGTCTTCTGATCTTTCCAACTTGGCTTCTTGCCCATCTAGGTTTAGGTTTATAATTCACTTCTTATCATGTCTGGAAAGTTCTTGTAAACATAATTTTTGCATATCGTACATGATCTGAGATCAGCTGAGTTTATTTGAAGCCATTGTTTGGTATTTAGGATACCTGTGTAACTGGTTGTGCAAAAACTGCTCATCTAATCTGTTAATGTGTCTAAAACCTCAGATGCAACAGGAGAAATGCTTCTTGGCTGATTCCAGGGCTTGGGATAGAGAAGGAAAAGGAGGACCACCCATGTAATTTTTGTATTGTGGCAATGAAAGGTTTGGAAAGTCCCAGGCCAAAGATTCTCCAATTTCAGCATTCTTTACATGTTAAATGATTGTATCCCAGCTTCTTGAGAGCTCACACTTGTATCCCACTGGCACAGAAGAAAACCAGAGGAAAAATCAATTTGTACCAAGGGAACTCCACCATATGGAATTTTTGCCTGTTGTTTCTATGCCTGTAAGTTATTTTCACAGTCACAAAAAAAAAATCAGTCTGTTAAAAAAAGGAAAAAATAAAGTTTTGTTCATGAGGCAGCATCCAGGATCAAGATTGTTCAGGGAAGAATCAGCCTGAGCATGGAGCTGCAACAGCCTCATCCCTGTTGGGTTGCTGAACTCAACGACCCCAACCATACCTAGGCTTCCCTAGAAAAGCTTTTTGTGAAGAAATTACTATAAACACATTTAAAAATAGACTTTTCTCAAACTTGAAGAGTCTGCTGGATTTTCATAGCAGTGCAAGATAAAATGGTGGTAATGCAAGTAGAGTTTTGAAATTACAGGATACATTTGAAATGTCCAGTACAATGGAAATTTACTGTTTCCTTTAAAAATACCTGATTCTGATCATTACCCAGCCATAAGGCTACTGCCTATTTGTTGCACAGATCCAAGCCTTTCTCCATATCATAAAATTAATTTAGTTGTTTTTCTGCTTCTTGTGCATTTAAGCTCCATTCTGATATGACTGTATTTTTATTGATCAGTTCATTTTGACTGGTAATGTTTATTTAGCACTTGATTCTTTCTAGACTTAGATGCAAGAGAAGAGAAAGGTTTGTATTGCTAATTTGCTTCTATCTAATGCATTTGTGAATTATTACCTTAGTTTCTTGAAGTCCAGTAAAAATTTAAAATTGATTAATTTAATGAAACAACATTGTCCCAAGGTCAAGTAGCTCAAATATTCATTTTTTATTAAACAGTAATTTCATTCACACTTTCAAATTGCACTTTGTTCAAAGGTCTCATGAAAAGAAATTTCTTCTTTTTTTTTCCCTGTCCTTCTAAAATAAATGTTGAGAGGATTCAGCCTTCAAAGAGCTCATAGAATTTGATATAGAAATAATCCAAGAGGATTTCCATAGTGGTAGGAATATGATCCAGGCTACATTTTAAGGAAATGGCATAAAGGCAAATGTTAGAAAAGCTAGATTAATAAGTAATCATTTCTCTGACAATAAAATCAAGTGGAATAGGCCAGACATGAGTGGAATGCATAAGTCATTGCTTTAAAAATGGGCTGGGGCAAGCAGCATTGGGTCAGGTGTGCACAGGATCCACACTTCAGTTTTGAGTCAGCCTCTTAAAAAATGAAGTTAATTATTGTTTGGAAAGGGAACAGTGTGTATTGCTCTGCTTGGAAATGGAGGCTCTGCAGCAAGACACTGAACAGATGCAAATGGCTGAGAGGTGGAATGTGAAAGCCTGGGAGACCACAAAGCTTCTGTGTTTTAGAAGAAAGAAAAATGGTGGGTTTTGTTTACCGATTTTGAGCCCTGCTTATTTGTATGAATTAAGCGGCACACAAATATTTTTATGACTGCATTTATTCTCCATAACAATATGAATGAGCCACTGAATAATAACCAAGTCCCTTGTGACTGCAGAAGAAGGGTGATTAAATTATAATCACATTGGATTAATTAATCTATAATATTTGTTCTTTATATGAAAGAGGAAAATCAGCCTTCAACATAAAGGTTATGTACTCATGAGGTCTGTGTCTTAATAAAGAAAAGGCTTTGGGAAAAAGCTTGACAAGTCCCCCAGATATGATATGTTGTAAATGTAGACAGAAGGTTATTACTGATATAAAATACATTCAATGTAATTATCAGCCACAACAAATAATCAGAGAGATGATAATGAATAATTAACATTTTTATTTTTCTGTAGTAATGTGTCTAATAGATAAGTGCACAACATAGAATTAATTTATTATGCTATAGCATTTTAGTAATGAAAACTGTATCATCAAAATATCTCTTCAGTGGTAGTGCAAGATATCAGCTTAAATAACTGATAAGGCTTATTCCTTTGTCTTCCCCACCCAGTTGTACTGAAGATGCCCTGAAAGCAAGGAACTAGCAAAAGGAACCCAAATAATCTTGAAAGAAAATCATAATGAAAATATAACATTTATGATCCGATCATCTAGTACCAGTAAATCAAAAATTACAGGCTATATGCACAGAGGACTCTCAATGTATTACATTAAATTTATACACATTGAGTTTAAATTCCATTTTTGCTGGATTTGTTACTAATAAATTCTGGCTTTAACATTTTCCAAATCAAATACCACTTGCATCTTGTAAGGAATCAATTAGTGTGTCAAAATAAGCTGTGTTCTGAATGAGAGAAAAAAAATTCTATGCCTGAAACTTATTGCATATGTAGATTTTAATTACTTAAATCCACCCATTTATTCCATACAGGAAGGATACCCTTAAAGTTTTCAACTGCTTGTAGGCCTCATTTTATGATGAGCATTTATATATATATGACTTTTAAATAACACGAAATTATATTTATTTTTAAATTGATTTTTTTCCTACCTGTGGGTGAAAAAACATTAATTTTATCATATTATGTAGAAGACAGTCACCTGCATGAGCATCATCTCTGAAACCCTGGAGCTGTGAGCAGGCATACCCTGTGCTTTGATGCCCAAAATGAGATTTTTATTAATTCTTTTAAGTTTTCTTTAAAAAGCTGAACTGTAATCAGACACCTAAAGCCCTTGGACCTCAGCTTATTTCAGTCTCATGGTCTGCAGTTTAGTCTTATCATTGGCTAATACTGGTGATTAATTATGGTGTGTTTCACAGAGAATTGCTCAGGCTGACAACATTGTATTAAGTAAAACTCTGTGTTTGAAAACACCTTTTTTTCTTCTGCAGTACATGGGGACAAAAGGCAGAGTAAGTCAGACTGTGCCCTGAGAGTGTGAAGTATAAAGCACAAGTGAAACTTCAGGGGTTGAACACAAGGTTTTGGGTTTCTACTCCTTAATCAAGGAGAAGCTACCAGGAAACAGGAAAAGGCAGCAGTGCTTGAGGTCACGGCTGAAGTGAAACAGAGGCAAAAAATTGAGCAGTGCTGTCCTGTGCTCCAGCAGCCAGCTCAGATCCTGGGGAGAGAAAACAACTCTTTTGGTTCATTGGTATGTCAGAGCTGAGGTGTTCAACATTTTATGGCTTGTTTTCCTGTGATTCCTCTTTAACTGGCTACAATGCAGTCCCGAGGATATCTTTGAGAATGAAGGAAGGCTGTATGAACAAAGAAAGTCATGGAGGAACATATTTCAGTCAAGAAAGAGAGCGAGATGAGGAGAGGGTCTGGTGCCTGGAAAGTCTTGTTTTCCTTTGGTTTGTAGCTTGGAGATGCAACAGTCTGATAAATTCTGCCTGCTGTAAATTACACCAATAATCTTCACCAAGACAAACTGCTGCACTTTTTCAGAGTACTATAGAGATGAAAATATATTGCAAATGCTCTGCTGCAGAGACAGGTCACCAATACACAGACCTGCTTCTGGGATTGGAGAGGGAACACTGGTTTAGATATCTTAGACCAACATTTAGTGGACATGTTCTTGATCAAAAACCCATGCACAGTGGAGATGAGGACGGAAAGCTTTCTTTCCATATATATAATTTCCAGTCCAGGGGAGTTCCAGAGGCAACAATGGCTTCCTTTGGTGTGAAAGGAATCAAATCCTTCTAGGGAGTCATCATCCAAGAATTGTCTTTGATTTACACCACTGAGTGAACTGTCAGTGGTAATACCCACTTTGAGGAGAGTGCTATAGGTTGAGGAGTCCATAGGTTGCAAAAATACTTCCCTTAACTGTGAAAATTTAAGGACCCCTAAAGCAGGGGATGCTAAACTGCTTGGAGAATCTGCTGTGTTACCATTCAGAAGCTCCATTGTCTTCAGTCTGTATCATTCCTCGGGGCTCCCAGCCTGATTTTTTTTTTTTTTTTTTTTTGTGAACAGTTCCATCAGCTTCTCCTTCTGAGCAATATTTTAGCATTTCTCTTTCTTCTTTTTTTTTTGCTTGTTCTCCAATGTCTGCTTATTAAATTACTATGCAACTGTGATACTAAATCTTATCTTTTGACTGTAGAGCACAGAAGCAGCAGATAAGACATGAGGGGAGGGACAAACCATTTGTCTATCAGTAGGCTATGAGAAGCAAGAAGAGAGGAAGATGATACTTTTGATGAATATTTGTAGCTGAGCAAGGCAGTGCACTAAATGGCTTTTCTGTTTTCAGTATAGGAGCATACTTGTATTTCTAAAAGCAAAAGACTTTTATAAGACTCTAAATCAAATACGAAGT
The DNA here is from genome assembly GCA_013400575.1 of Peucedramus taeniatus. Lineage (NCBI taxonomy): Eukaryota > Metazoa > Chordata > Aves > Passeriformes > Fringillidae > Peucedramus > Peucedramus taeniatus. Next base: position 179,649 of record WBNO01003380.1, on the reverse strand, counting down.
TAAAAAAAAAATTAAGATTTATAACTGCCTCCAGGATCTTTCTATTCCCTGCTAGGCAAATTAATCTCCTGTTTACTTCATTGAGCAACATATAGGCCTCGGTTAAGAAAATTTTTGGGTCATCTTGCTCAGCTATATCTTCAGCAACAGTCTGAGGAAGTTTGCAGGAAGTGATTTTTGGGTCTGTCTGGGGAAGGAAGTTACAAAGCACTGTGCTGTGGGCACAAAGAGGATGAAAATGGACACCAGAAATTGAAAAATAAGAAAAGACCTTAACATGGGAAGTTAAATCAATAAACTTTCAAGCTTACTTTTAAAACCACTTCAGCAGTGGCTGGTGTTTTCCTGATATAATGGTGGTGACTTGCTAATTGATTTGGTCATCAAAAAAGCTAATGACCCAGTCTACACTGGAAAGCAAAGCTATTCATAATTCAGAAGACCAAGGAATGTAGGGGGTCCATGTGGGCAATTTCCACCAGACAAAGTAAGCCCCCACTTCCATCCCTGTGGGCACAAAAATGCCCCTGACTGAGGCATCCTTTCTGGGGTGGTGCTGCTGGCAGTGCTCATAGCAGGTGCAAGTCCCCTCTGTGCTGAAGAGGGCTCTCCTGGGGGCACAAACTGAAATTTAATTTTTGGTTTTACTGACAATATCAGTTTTTCCTTTCTTTTCATAATTTATGTTCAAATAGAGCAAGGATTTCAAAATAAGAGTTGACATTTAATTCTTGTTAAAAAGTGATTATTTCAGCCAGTTGGATGCTGACAAATTACTCAATTCCCTGTTTAAAAAAGGTCTTTAAGAAAAATATGCAGATTTATGTTTTGGAAAATCTTGACCATCTTTCTATCTTTTCTCAAAGACAAATTTTAAAAAACTGAACTGCTCCTGTCATCAGGCTAATGGCATAGTGTCCCGTACCCCCTCTAAATCTAGTTGTTATTGATCAGCTAATGCAATATTTAATTATACTCACAGGGCAGAGGGACTTCTTCAGTGTGTGATTCATTATCCCTTATGAATGGAAACTTCTCAATCTTGGTAAATAACCAATAAGCAAATGTTATTGATTGTTCTCCAACATCAAATAAGGATAATAAATATCACTATTTGGGGCCTGAATGTCACATTTAAGAGAAGCTTCATAACCATCTGTTAATGAGTTTCTAATATTTGACCCCCTTGCTAATGCCAGCTGTAATCTCTTCTTGATCCTTACAACTTCCCTGTCATCAAAAGATGACTCTGCCTCGGATGATCTGCATTAATACAGGCTGACTGTAAAAATCTTAAGTGTTAAAGAAACTGTACTAAAGCCACTTAGAGAAGACAAATTTCTTTAAAGAAAAAATTTAGTGGAAATTAAAGAAATAGCAAGAATATGGAGCAGCAAAATGTAAACAGCTATAAGAAAAGTTAGTTTAAGATTGCAAAAGAGAATTTGTTCTATTACTGGACAAACTTTTTGATAGCTTGCTCCAAATAAAAGAGTTGACTTTCTCATAAGAGAAAAATATGTGAAAAGTTACCTGTCTGTTCACTACTGCATGCTCTGTCCCTGGTCAAATTGATCCCAGGTTTGTTTTTGAAAAGTTTTTTCTGGTGGTTTAAGTTAAAAGTTAGAGCCTGGGCAGCAATACTGGTTTGAATCCTGTCAAGCAGAGTAGAGAATTTCCTCTTTCATATCTCACTTTTTGGACAAAGGCTCAGCATCCTCCCTGGATGCTTTCCAAAAATCTGTGATCTCTGCTTTTATAGACTTGATTGTTTAAGGCAAATCCCTCTCTGTGCAAGAGGAATTTATCTCTTTGATATGAAGTCCCATATAGGTGGAGGCTGATGGTGGGGGGTTGAATCTGTCTGGATACCATTTGCCTACAAAAGCTGCTCTATCATTTCCATCCTCAGCTGGGCAAGAGGAAGAGAATATAACAAAAGGTTCCTGGATCAAAATACAGGCTGGGAGAGATCACTCATCAATTGCTGCCTGAATGGCCACCATGGGCAGAACAGACTCAGCCTGGGGAAACCAGTTCAGTTTATTACTGATCAAATAGTGTTGGATAATCAAAAAGGAAACCAAATTTTGAAAACAACTTTCCCCCCTCTCCTTCCTTCTTTCTAGTCTTAACTTACTTCCAAATTTCTCGCCATCATTCCTGCAGCTGTAGAGAGAAACAGGAAATGGGGAATAAAGGGTGGGGTCAGTTTATCACAGGTTCTCTTTGCTGCTCCTTCCTCCTCTGGGTGAGGACTTTGCCCCTGCTCCAGCATGAGAAACCTCTTAGAGGATACATTCCTGCAGCAACTTCTCCAACATGAGCCCTGGTTTAGGGTTCTCCAAGCACGGGCAGGAGTTATCTGTTTCCCTGTGGATTTCCATGGGCTGCAGGGGCCTTCACCATGGGCTGCAGGGTTTTTTTCCCCCTCCTAAATATGTTATCCCAGAGGTCCTGACACCACTGCTGATGAGCTCAGCCCTGGGCATTGGCTCCATCAGACACAGGAACATTTCTGGCAGCTTTTCACAGAAGGCACCCCTAAGCCCACCCCCAGTTCCAAAACCTTGCCATGCAAACGTAGTACACTAATGGAAGTAGATGCTAAAAACCAGATTTTCAGAAGCTAATCTGTTTGCATTAATGTCTTTAAAAATTTCTGGTGCTTTTTAGAAGTCTAGCACTTACCCAGCTATAGAAGGTAAATAAAATTAAAGTGCTTGGCTTAAATGAAGAAAAATAGAGTCAACCTTCTGACTCCAGACACTGGAGTTCTGTTAGTGATCTGTAAATCCTTATCTGTGCAGATTAGGACTTTAGGACATATACTTGGAAGTCTAATGTTCACAGTCAAGATGGAGTCAACCTGACTTTTAGACTATCTCAATCTGTTGAAATTGCTCTAAGCAAATAGGACGTATTGCAGCTATTAGGCCAAGGAATTCTGGGTTCAAAACAAAAACAGATGACCTCTCCCAAATGGAACTTGCCTTTAGTTTTCTAAATAACAGAATTCCTCCAATTCCTCTCAGCCCAAAGCAGTCCAAAACCCTTTCAAACACAGCTTTCACCAAACTGTCTTCTGCATGTTTCCATTCTGAGAATGAATAGATTTGTCTGCAGTGTGCTTCCTTGGATGAATGATGGGCTTTCTAGCCCAAGCATTGAATCCAGTTATCTCTAGTGAACTTAATGTGTTGTACTTTCATTAAAAGTCTGCAGCAACTACTTCCTGTAGATTTACACCCTCATTCTTTTATTGCTGGAAATCTAATTTTAAAAACTGTCCTGGGACCCTGTTCAAGCATTAGATTCTTGGCAGGCTTTTTGGTCTGTGTCATAAACCCACGATGATATCTGGCACAAGTTCAGAGGATGCCCAGGGGGTGCCCAGTGGTGGCAGAGAGAGGGATACAGCAGAGCAGGGCTGGCAGAGCTGCTGCAGGGACTCCAGGCATCAGTTGTTCACTCTATGCCTGGGACTAACCCATGCTATTTTCTCTGTCTTCACTGGGAAGTACAAAAATGTAATTGTCCCTTTCCTCTATAATCCTTCCCTAATTACATTTTGCTTTTATATCTGTTCTGTTCCAATCTTCACCCTGTGCCTGTCATTACAATGTCTGAGCTCCCAGTCCCCACTCATATATCCCAACAATTCCAAGGCTGGACTGACCTGCCTGCAGCAATGTCCTTCATACCATTTCTTTCTCTTCTCTCAGTATCAGCTGCAGCACATAAAAAGGAACCACTAATATAGTCTTCTCACATTAAAAGAGAAAGTAGAATGTGAAAAGTTATTAGAGAGAGAAGAGAGAACAAAAGAATAAACATCTTCATGCTCTAGTGCATGAAGGTCTGTGCTCCCATGTCTTGAAGGCTGAATACTGTATTTGAGAGACCACAAAGAAACTGCAACATATCAGTGAAGGAAGATGAGGAGCTGAGAAGATAAGGAATATGTTACATAGACCAGGGAACTTCTGGCTGGGATGTTGGAGAGGATATAAAGTGAGCAAGCATGTTTTTACAAGCTGTATGTGCACTTTCCAATTTATTTCAGAATGGAATTATTTTTAAATAGATCCTGTTCTAGTCTCCATTTACCACCTGCTAAGCACGTTGTCAAAGCAGTTTTGGTGCAAGTACTTAATGGTGAAATTTGTTTACAAGCCAATATGTTAACCTCACCACAGCACATTTTCCTACTGTGCACCTAATAGAAAAATCACCCCAAGTACTTACTATAAGGAAATTAGATATTGATAAGGATTGAACAGAGGTGATGGTTTCATCTTCTGTCATTAGAAATGCCAATTCCACTCCTCCTCACCAAGTTATTTCCCTTAGACACAGGAGCATTTCATAGAAGTGACTCTACTGCTCTGTGCTGGCTCCAAAATCTTGAGTGGGAAGGGAAGCACTGTGACAGCTGCTGCCCTCCAACCTCTGATCTCTTGTGTGTCAGTACCTGTAAGGTGCAGGATTAGGTTTTTGTGCAGTCACAGTGACAAGCACAGAGAAAGGCCAGTAAATACAGAGTTCTACCCTCTTGGCTAGGGGAGCACCCTGAGGTCAGGAAGGAGGTACAGCATGGAGCCTGTGTCTGCAGACAAGGCAGAACCACAGCATTGCAGGGCCTGGAGCAGAAAAAGGCAATAATGTGGGGCAGGAAAAGGTGATGGCAGTGATACCCCTAAAATTAGCATGTGGTACCCCTTCAGTGTGGACCATAAAACTGTCTTTTTTGTGTCACAAAATTTTGAAGCCTAAAGCCTGGTCTGTGAGGAACCAAACACAGTCTCATGTAAATGTAGACTGCAGAGTGATTTTTTATAAATAATTTTTCCACAGAAGTTACATTAAGCAAACATTTCCTTCATTCTTATGCCCTTTGCCATAAAAGATTGGCATTAAAAACTTGTGCTTTTCAGTGCTGAAACAATTCTGGTTTTTAACTGTAACTGGCTATCTGAAGGACCAGGGACTTATCATCTGGATGCATAAAAACATACCTTTATTTGTTTTACTTTTAAATATTAATCACATTCACTCATTGGGACAATGATTTAAAACACCAAAAATATGTTCTTTTCTATCATGTGCTTTCTGACCTTTTCAAAATCTTAGCAAATATTCCTACAGACCAATAGGAATTCAGAAAAATAGAGAATAACCTTTTTACTGGGAGGTTGCATGAGTGAAAAAGTAGAAAGTAGAGACTGTCCAAAATTCTGATATGGTATGATACAGCCATGCAAGAAGAGACAGCAAGTGGATACTGTCAAACAGGGAGTAAGAAAAAGAAAGGAAACACTTCTTACAGGGATGATAAGTAGTCTGATCACTCTCTACTGCTTTTTTTCCCCCCCAGGAAAAATAAGTCCTATTGGAACAATGAGACACCTCTGTACATGTCTGTGGTGAGCACTTTCCAATTATGCAAAAGGAAAAGAATAAAAAAGCCTTGATGAAGAGTTCATAAAGGAATTGAGATGTGAGCTCACGTAGATGTACGGACAGGAGTGTGTGAAGGGCTTGGAAAGTGAAGTGCAGTTCATATGTTATTCAAGAAGGAAAAAGCATAGTCCAAAGTAACAGGCCAGGAAAAAAAAAAAAAAGTTTGTTTTGGTAGCATTCTTGCTGGATATAAGTGGAATAAGTTTTGGACCTGAGAGAATGTGGCATCAATTGAGAGGCAAGATGATGAGAACTCAAGTCACTTGGAGTGATTCCATATTTCAGAAACGTTAGACCAGCCAGGTCTAGCAAAGCAGGCATCCAAAGATCTGGGGATTGACATGAGTCAAAGTCAGCTCCAAGTTTGAAGCAGATAGGATGGGGATACTTCTTAGAGAAAGCTTGGAAGGAAATGTTAGAATTATGGTTTTAACCTGCTTAGTTTTAGGTGATAGCTAAATACCAGAGGATGCTAAAGAGGCAGACCAAGACCTTAATTTGCACACAGAGACAGGTCTAGAGAGATGTAGATCAGTGAATTATTAGCATAGAGATGGCAGTTGATGGTAATTGAAAAAGTCGTCTTTGAACAGGCTGTGCTGGGCTGGGTCAGATTGGTGTCATTAATAGCAGAAGAAGGAAAGATAAGAGTATTTCAGCAAGGGTGAAACATTCAGAGGGTTGGGCTTGTAAAAGACTTTAATTAAAATCATGATGCAAAGTCCATTCATTTAAATTCACACTGGCTTTAATGAGTTTTGGATCAGGGCCAAAGGAAAAAAAAAAACAAACTGAATTTCACAACAGGGAACAAATGGCAGAATTCAAAGCATGTTGAGAGTGGGTAAGAGAGACATTGAAGCTCCACCTATACCTAATGTTATCCTTTGGGATTCACCCAGCAGACACAGGCATTTCATATGGTTTTGGTATGTTAAATGATGCCCAGGAGCACTAACTCTTGTCAGAGTTAACTCTTAAGAACTCATACTAAAAAAAAGTCAGACTAGACCCAAAATTGTGTCTGGGAATCCTTTCAGAATATATTTCTGTTGATGTAAGACAATCCTGGCACTCAGATAAACAGGGTCAGATTATTTCCTTCTTTCCTTCCTTCCTTATTGTTCATGCTGAACAATACATAGTAAATAAAGTCTGGCAGTGCCTCAGGCCCCTTTCTGCTAAAATAAACTCAAATAGGTTGAGGTAAAAGTCATGACTCTACTGAAATCAATGGGAATTTTGGCACTAAAAGTATCAAGGTTATCAGTGTGGGGCTTCAATAAAGTCTCTGATATAAATCATAGGATTTGCTTTCCCTATTGCACATGAGCTGTATGCAACTTGTCTGTTTGTGGATGCTCAAAAAATCTGTCAAGTAAAGAAAACTTATTATGTCAATGTGCATAGGTTAAGGTGCTTAATCTGGATATGAAGGCTTCATTTGATCTACAGCCCCTTTAGCTGAGAGAGTGTACTTGGGGTTCTGACATGCTTTAATTTATGTTGTATTGACTTCACACCATTAATGGATTTGTTTTATCTTTCCCAAGTACACAACTAGACAAGCCATTGCTTATAAATGACAGAAGAGGGTATTTAGATGTGTGGAAGTAGGCAAGCAGGTACCAGGTTGATAAAAGTCCCCTAAATTTTCAGATACTAATATGTTTATTTAAATATATTTTACATTTGTATTTTTTCAGTGGGTTTTTTGTTGTTGTTGTTGTTGTTTGCTTTTTCTTGTTGTTATTGAGAATGAGTTCTGTGCCCTTAAATAACCCAGCCACAAGTGTAGTTAGTTTTGTCTTGTAAATGGCAGCTTAGTGGAATCTACACAAGCTTAACTCAATTTTATTTCTATCAGTGAGGTAGCATGTCAAGCTGGGATAATATTTTTCCCTCCCACTCCTTGTTAGTTCATTGAAAGGATATATTTACAACACACTGAAAGGCAGGATCCTTGTCACAGTTTCTTCCTGTGCAGCAATCGCACTAACCATGAGGAAAGATGACCCTAAATATTGGAACAAATTTTAAGAAACATGACTTTTCACTCGAGTCACAGGACAAACTTTCATTTGGAATTTTGGGTAAACAGGTAAGGTCAAGGTTCTCATGCTCATGTACTTTCCTGGGGAGCCTGATTTCATGTTTGGGTGTGTAAATCAGTCCTGGTTGCTCCAAGAGAGCTGGTGAAATAAGGGCTAGACACTGGCCAGCCTGCCAAATATGCAACTTCATTGCAGGCACACAACAACAGGCTCAGATGTGCTTTTCAAGCTGCACACACACGTTGCTTGATCAGCAGTTGGGCCACAAACATTGCTGGATAATCCCACTTGGAACCTGTGGGAAGATGGGAATAGAGAGGAACCTCTGCACATCTTGCATGAGGCTGGTACCCAGCCAGGGTCTACCTGCAGTGGAGGAGGTTTCCCTTGGGAATGTGGTTCCAGCTCTCCACTGCCACCCTGGACATCAGCTTGCCTGTGCACACAGCGGGTGCCTTGTGAGCCACGCTCACATGCAGGGTTTGATACACACACTCCAGAGTTAGGAGCTGATTGAATAGAAAACACAAAAAGACTTCACCCTCTATCAGTACCACTCTCAGCTCTGCATGACTTGACTCATAAGTTGTGGTTTTTGAGGTAGGAACATGGGAAGTTTTTTATTTTGGATTTTAGCCGTGCTCAAATAAAGCAGGTCAAATTCAGAGTGGGACTGGTGATTTCATCCCCAGTAACTGTGTTGTGATTAGTGGGGGGGAAAGCCATCAGTATAAGAAAAGAAACTTTAATTGTTCACCCTAAAAGACAAAAATACACATTATGAAGTTGAGAAATATATTCCAATGCTCTCTGTGGAACTTCCAGAGCATTTTGTAATACCTTGCTGTTCAAGAGAAGATTTTTATGATTCATTACTGATTTCTACCATACTTAGAAGTTCACTTGAAACTCAGTGCCAAAATGTTTGCGTGATTTTTTAGCTGGATATATTTCATAACTCCTGGGCTTTGATTCACAAGATGAGATAAATGAAAAAACATAAAACTATATGTAATGCCCATTCTTGTTTATAGGTCTAAGAGACTTGGCTGAAACTTGATGAATAAATGTTTCATGAATAAGAGTATTTGAAGAAATTAGTCTCTAATAACTTGTGTGCGTGAACTTTGCCTTCATTTGTGTAAGTGGTTAAAGAATATACACATGAAAGTGCAAAAATAATTTGTAAGAGCAAGAACTGACATCCTTGAAAAAGTTAATATCAAGAAATAATTTCACCATTTATACTCACCCTAGTAGAAAGTTCTATGATAGAAAAGATCCTTCATAATCTATAAACTGGAATTAAAAGAGGAATACTAAGAGGAAGTAATGATCCTATAATATGTTCCAGCCAGATACTGTTATATTCATACAACGTGTGCTTTACCTAACCAAGGATGGTGCTTATTGGTCCTCTAAGGCTACAGAACAATCTGGATCATAATTTTATGTAAAAACTTATGGATTCAGGCATAACATTAAAGTGATAGGATAATTTGTATGGATAGGATTCTTCTCAGTATTTTTCCCTTTGCTTTAATTTTCATGTCAGAGAAAGAAATTAACTGAGAGGGCTTGGCTTATTTGGATTAAATGAATTGTAATTCTTGTGAATGAAAGTCCTTCTTCCCTTCCTGTTGGATAGTACCTATATGGCAGAAGAGGTGCCAGGACACATCCATTCAAAAACAGAAAAAGAAGGAAGCAAGGAAGGAGAATTAAAGATAGAAGATAATGTGGCAGCCACAGGAGACTCGGCAGGAATTAAGTGAGGCAGAACATGAACATGCACTTTGCTTTTTACTCTCTTGGTCTGGATTCCACCACTCACTGTAATGAGATGATTTTGATGTGTGCTGGTGAGAGGTATATCCAAAAACTAAAGCACAAAAAGTCACTTGCATCCTTCTAATCCCATTTGACATCAGTTAGCCAAAGCAGAAGGCTCTAGATGGTGCAAATGTCTCTTCCCACCCAGTCATGGCCTCATTCAATGTCTTCACAAGCTGCTATGGCATTCAAAAGAAAGAGGTGCATCTTTATGTTGAATTCTTTTCTTTATTACAGAGAGTAAAGTCATTCATAACTACTGGCACCTCTTTCCCACACCATCCTGAAAGCAGTTAAGTAGGGCAGTATGAGAAAGGAGATGAGGCCAGACTCCCATTCCCTTTTAAAAAAATGGTGGGATTTAATGACTGTGTCCATACATCTTGTGCAACGCCACTGGGTCTGGATTCTCCTGGAAGGAAACACCCTCAGGGGGAGTTGGTTTGGGTGCATTGCCAAACAGCACTTGTCCTTAGCAGTGCCAGTTTTCTTCAGAAAGGATGAATAAAGCACACAAGCCCTGGCTCATACCATCCTAGATGTTAATAAAACAAAAATAATTGTCTCCTTTTCAGAAGTATCTGCATAATACCTTCACAGTTACAGTTAAATGTCAGCATTTGTTAGGAGCTGCTGAGTATTAACTCATTTATTAGCATAATATTATGCTCAGAATTAACTGACTATTTCTTATTCAAAGACTATATAAAAATTTTGGTGTTTCAGAAAAACTTACTCAAGTTTGATGGTAATAACAATATAGCAAGTATGGAATGTCTTCTAGCAAAAGAAAATTAACATTTTTCCATTTTATTTTAAAAGGTTGGGCTTCGAGAGACTGACTACTTTATAATACTAAGTTTGGGAGATAAAAGCATGTTAAATATTAGGTATGAGCTTTTAATTTTTAGGAAATCAATTCAGTTTTGGGACACTTGCTATATAATTATATAAATATGTGAATATCAAAAAGAGACAGACGCAGAGGGAGAGAGATATAAATAATTGTATATGTACTTGTCTGTGTCAGGGCAATATTAATAGCATAAAGCTCTTTCCATTTTCCTCTCCTTTGTTACATAAAGTATATAGAGTTCTTGCAAACTAAAGAAACATGCTCAAAAAGTAGTTCTATTTTTTATGAAGGCCTTCCTAAATTAATTAATAAACCTTCACAATTAATGAAAATAAGAGATGAGGGCATAATTCTTAGTTGCTGAAAAAAATTTGGGTTTATTTTCCTTTTACAAAGCAAACTGGAGTTTCTGAGTTCTGTTGATTTGACTTTCACTTTCTGTTCCTCCTATTTTTCCTCCCCCATCCTGCCTTTCATTTGCCAGAAAGCCCGGTCTAGCTTATTTACATGTGAAAAAACTTGGAGCATCATGTGGTGAGGTTCCAGGGCAACACTGAATCCCATTCAATTCTCATTTCCTCCCTGACAGTCACCATTGAATCAATCATGTTTTCCATGCCCTCTTCATGACCACCTAGGAGATCCCAGATCACTTTTCATCTGCCGTGTCAATCACACTCAGACCATGTCCACTTTTCATTACTAACACACTGTCATGTGACCACCTAATCTGTCACTTTCTGACAGCGGTTAGTGTGCCAATTGATTTAATTAGCAATCAATTAGCTTGTTACTATTGGAAGTAATTACCTTTTATAGAGAAAAGAGTGCAGCTGGCCATAGCAATAAAACTGCGCTAATAAAACTGCATTTACCTCCCCTTCTCTACATTCAAAGTCACTAGCACTCAAGGGTTAGCAGAATTATTGGTGACATACACATGCTTGAAGAGTCCTAGGGGAATTCTTTGCCCTCCTGATTATGCTGGCAGACTCTTTCATTAGTATAGTATTTATATCTTAGGAAATAGGTCTGATTAAGGTTAATGTTAACATTTACACCGTTTAGTTCAGCAAAGGCTTCAGTATCAAATGTTTGCTAATGAAAGCATTTTAAAAGTGGCTATATGTTAATGCTTCTGCATTTGCAGTGGCAATTTAAAAGAAAAAATGAATACTGTGCACCTTTAAAATGCATGGGTGTCATACTTAAATGGGCTGGTTTTGTTACTTACTAATTTTGTCCACTCTGTAAAACATATGCAGAAATTTAACTTGTTGGAGAATTAAGTGCTCTCATAAACCTTAGAAACTCTGCAAGAAAAATATGCAAAGTACTTTCTAGCTGTTTTCTGTTTAAGAAGTTGACATAAAGTTATTTTCTGTTTCATACATAAACTATTGAACACACACACATCTCTTTTTTAATCTATGATTGTGCCATTTCAAGCACTAGGACTGAAGTACATATCACACACTTGTGCCATTAAATTCAACCTGCAAAATACTCCCAAGGCAGACAATGACTCGCTACATTAGCTCTGTGGTGAACAGAAGAGTCAGTAATGAAATGAGTAAGTAGACTTGTACTCCATTCATCATCCTGTTTGCTTCAATATAAGTGTTCTTTTATCAGCAGTATTGGTACTGATGTCATCACACTAGACATAAATCACGGCACAAGTGACAGTGTCCTATTAAGGGTCATGGTCTAAAATCATTATTTACAAATTAAAGACCACAGTTAGCCGTTTTCCTGGTGTGCCCTCATTTGTGATATAGTTTGAACCTTTTTGGCTGGCTGCAGGATAAATAGTCATTTGTAGTTCTGAATAGCTGTGTATATCAACTCACCAACTACACTACATTCAAAAAAAAAGGCAAGAAGCCCAACAAAGACCAGGATGTTAAATCTTAGACTGGTCCTTGCCATCAATTCCCATTTGATGGGTCCTAGTTGTGAGGATTACAGAGAAGAGGCCATTGCACACCAATCTGTAATAAACCCTCCTCTGTTATGTGTACAGCAGAGAGGACAAATTAATCTCAGGTGTAATTAGATAGAGCTTCTGCTGCAGTCGATGAAAGGCAATAGGGAGCACAGCACCAGCAACAACCCTGGGCTGCTCCTTCCACTGACTTTATTTCTCACATAGTCAAGGAGGGGGCAACTCAGTCTCTGTTCTCAACTCATTTAAAAGCATCTCTCCTCTCATGTGTTGGTGCCTTGTAGAGAAGGCAGCAATTTTGTATATTATCCTATACAACCCCTTATAGAAATGCTGAACCAGCATTCTGGTGTTGACCCAGAAGAGGTATTTTTCTGTCCTTTTCCAGGAAAGGGTAGTGAGAACACCATATTCCCAAAAGTTTATTGCTTCAATCCTTGGATAAGATGATGGCTGAGCTCCTTCTGGCTGAGGAACCTATTTACAACACCTGCTGTGATCATTTGTTCCACTGGTGTCTATGGCTTTTTGGCTTCTTGCACTGCTCTTGTGACATTGTTTTTTTGTCTCTCCCCCACATCATTTTATGGAGACCATTGGAACAGTCAATGGATAAGCCAGATAAATCCACCAAATGTCTGACTGAATCAACACGCATGTCAAGAGGCATCAGGACATTGCATTAAATTAGGCAATCACTTCACTACTACTGGCACAGATACAAGGGAAGTGATTCTGTGTCTCCTTACTGCAACACCTGCCTGAAGCACTGATTGTCATACTGCAAAGCCATATTAATCTTGGATGGACTCTAGTGACTGAGCCTGGAGCTCCTCACAGGATTGCAAAGAGTAAAGTAAAACTCAAGCTCACTCCTGAAGCTTCAAACAGTCATCAACACTATCTTGTTTCTCTCATTTTATCTGCCTATTGACTGTGAGACTATGGCAAATATTCTTTAATGTCAAAAGATGAAAAATACAGTATTTGAACATTTTCAGGAATAGTTTTGAGGTCCCATTCCAGGGCCCCTTCTTTCAGGAGACATTTGTTAGCATGGGATGTGCTTCTACCTCTTCTGACCACCACCCCTCTATCAATATATTGAAATATCCTGGACAACATTTTATCTTGGTTTAAATAAGGTCAGACCAATATTTTAACTGTGTTCTCACCCCTTTCTGCTGGGCATGGATCCTGCCTCTCTCCTTGCAGCTGTTGAGGGTGGAGGCTCGTGCAGAGGGAGCAGAGGCTGGCTGGGCACAGGCTGTCCGGCTGGGACGCAGCGCCCACCCCGCTGGGTGCGGCAGGAAAGGTGGATGAGGGTTAATGACAGGGTCTGTGTTATTAGCTCTATTAGGCCAGTCTTTGCTTCCAAATCCATTCAGCTCTGTAATCTCACTCATTATACACTATGACTCTTTATAATACTTAAATTATTGCCAAGGACAGTGTTCCAGCCGAGACAGAATGAACACTGTTATTAACGTACACAAACCTAAGCAAAGCTTACTCACATGGCTCTTATTGCCATTGTATCTGAGCACCTCATTATCTTTTACATATTTATCCTCATTACATCCCCAGCACTATTATTTCCATTTTACAGATGGGCAGAGAAATAACAAGGATGTGTCTAGGAGCACAGTCAGAGATTTCAGCAGGTCAGGCTCCTGCAAGAAAAAAAAGTGTCTTCAGTGTGACATCGTGGCCAGAGGTGGTTGCTGCTCGGTGCTGCAGTGCTGTGTACACCTGTCTGAAATTATTTTGAGCTCTGCTGTAAGCCTGGAGCAGAAGGGTGGGCTTCAGCTCCCACTCAGAGGGTGGGTCTAAGTCATTCTGAACCGTCTCTCCAGTGTTTTTGGTCTGGTTTGGTTTTTCACTTTAAAAGTGCTTGTTCTACCTCTGTAGCCTGTAAGCCTATATGACTACTGGCTGCTTTTTTTTCAGTGATAACAAAGCAGTTAAACAAAAGAGACTGGATTTTCAAGCCAGCTGATATTTCTTTTTTGACAGATATTTAACCTCACTACATGTCTGCAAAGTTCATTAGGGGTGTTTAACCATCACTGGAGAATACATACAGGTTGAATCTTACACAAAAAGGGACAAAACCCATTATGAGTTTATCCAAACCCACCTTTTCTGTTATTTGTTGCTCAAGGAGTACTAACATAAGTTGTGGACACATTTTGAATCCAAGATCCAAATCCAGTCTTGTTCTTATATCTTACTTCAAATGTTGCAATACTTGGAAAAGCAGCTAATTTCAGGAAACTTCCATCAGTCTGAAACCAGTGGGTGGGTTCTCCTTGTGGGACACCTCACTGCATCAGCAAAGCATTTATGGACTTTTTCTCCAGAGTTTAGCCCTGAACATCAGCAACATTGAGATATGAGAACCTTGGCTCTAGGTCTACAAAAAATAAAATTGAGATGTTTCAGGACAAAGTTCCATTTTTTTTCTAATTTCCAAAATATGTATCAGGCTTTTAGTGTTCTGAATTTGAATTCTTTATCTTGAAGATCACTATTCATATCAAGCACAAATTTCCTTCTACAGTGCAATGATTAGCCTCAAATGACCCCAGACTCTGGTTTTCTTAAAGGGTGTGTCATTTCTGTAAAAGAAATATTTTAGTTAAGAAAATCCTGATTCAAAATGTAGAAAATGCAAATTCATATTCCAGGCAATTTTAGTAGATCCGTTTATGCCAACAACTGGTGTGGAATTTTTTTACTAGAGATTTTATAGGGTTCGGTTGAAAAACATTTTATTGTAATTACAACTTATGAGGGGTTGTAGCCATTTAAATAACATTTTTATAAGGTGCATTGCATCAAAGAAAGCATCTAAGGTCAAAAATAAAAGCGTGTAAAGTATTATCCAAGGGGAGCTCATGACTTGGGACATTTACAAGAATTGTTTAAACCCAGGTTCAAGCACCTGAGCTGCCTGTTTCATGTCCTAGGTGAATTTCTTAACTATAAAAATGTTGAAATTCCAGTTCCAGGTATATTTTCAAAGAGAGACTAACAAAAGCCAAATGGCTAAATTACGTGACTGGCTTGTGGAAAAATTGGGCTGGTGGTAGAATTTTGTCCTGACATGCAACAGAGACCTTTTCCAAAACAGTGACCATTTTCACAGGCTGGAGACATTGCTTGCTGCTCACACTATTTATTATTGTATCTATACCTATTATTTCCCATTTCTATTACACTCTGAGAGGAGTTATTTCCATGTGGGGTATATTGAACTTCAAGCAGTTTGTGGTTCCAAAGTTATAATATTTTTTATTGAAGGTGCTTTAAAAAAAAGACTTTTGTTTGTTTAATACTTTCTACAGATCATTTATAAATTTTTAAAGGACTGCATATTAGAGTAATCAAGAGTTCGACACTAAAAGTAATTGGTAGAGAATGCAGAAAAAGAAGTATACAGGGTTACTAATATACATCAGGGCTTAAGCTGACATGAATTTTTATCTTAATTATCGGACAAATTTGTACTCCCACTATTTAATTCAATTTGCATGCATCGGTAGACACTTATTAAAGGTAATATTACATCTGTCATTTTAAGACTGGTGAGAATTTTATCATAGGAGCCGCACGAAACAGCCACTCTATTATGCAAAGAACTCTTTTGTAAAGCTTAAAATAACCAGTATTGCATCCCAATTAGCTGCTTGGAGGAAAAAGTCTTCTTTATAGTACAATTATACATAACATGTAATAATATGTAGACCTTTTCCTATACTAGGCTGTATATGAATTTAATGGGTTCTTTCAGACCCCTCCTGTCCTTAGTATCAGACCAAGTATAAAAAAAAGGGCAATTGTAAGCTAATTTCAAATAAAATTATTGTCACTGGATGTGTGTGCACTCTGGCAGCTTTTGCAGACCTTTTCTGTATGAACTACAACTACTGCATGGAGAAAACATAGCTGTCAAGTCCACCCGGGCTATCAGCTCCTAATTCATTGTTTTTCTTTGGGATAGAGCCTTGGTAAATTGTGGAAAGCAGGGAAGCAGGTAGCAATTCTCATTCCTGGAAGTCAGCTGTTCAATTAAAAAGCCACACAGTAGTTACCATGGCACCAGCCCTATTATGCTGTGTATCAGAACAGAGGCTTAAATACTTAAGACAAACAAACACCTTTTTTTTTTTTTTTTAATAGAAAAACCTTTTAAGGAGGTCTCTTTATAGTTCTAACGACTGCATTGTCAAGTAACTTTATTTGATAAGCAGTTTGCTAGGAATGTGATGTGTGGAATTTCTTTGGGAAAATTTTAACTTAAAAAAGGCGCTGTGGAAAAGGGATTTGAAAATCATGCTGATAGGAAAAGAAATATTAAGAGCAGGGACAGCAGAGCTGTGCACTACTTTCCTCCTGAATCTCTGCTTTTCAGCTGGCTTTAGGCTAAAATAACATTGCCTTATTTACTTGATTACTTTAGTTGTGACTTGCAGCCATTGACCTTCTGATTAGTTGTCATTAAAAAGTCTGCTTTGCCATCCAGTGTTTACTGTGGGATGCTCTAACAAGATAATATAAGCAATGGCTTTTAAAGGAAAGTGTAATTACTCAGCTGTGAAGAACAAGGGTTTCCCAAAGTATCCACAAATCAAGACATACTGTCAGGTATAACCTAGTATAATTGCCTTGGATTTTTAAAGACTGCAGAACTGACTTAATGGAAGTTGAGATATTTTTAGTATTAGATTATTTTCTATTGCAGAATTAATCAGACCATCACTTATTACTCTGGGAACAGAATAAGAAGATGATCTCAGTCTCAAAAATGTACTTTAGAGCTGAGTCCTGCACTACCCTAAGTGCACCGTCACAGTAGGTGATACTGGAGAGATGATCAGCTGCTGTATTTGGTCTCTGCCTTGTATCTTCAGCTGAGCTGTGGTTTCACTAACATGGCTCTCAGGACACAGCTGGGACCAGATCTGGCTATTGATGCATACCCTGGCCTTGATTTAGTTTAGTTGGATTAAGCAGTTAGATATTCAGAATCATTGTTACCTCCCTTGCCTCTTTGATGGGAATTTTACAAAATATTACTTCATATTTTGCATCAATTATTTTCTAAAAGGCACGATCAGGTGTTATTTCACAAGCAATTGGGTACTCATGCTGCTTCAGCCAAAGTTGTACTTTTTATTTTGCTGAAGAAAGAGAGGAAAAGACTGAGTAATTTTTCTCCACTAACAAGAAGTTCTCCACAACTTTCCATTGCTGCTGTTGTCGAACGAGCCCAAACGGTGAGAAACAATCTGGGAATTGAAATTGTTGCTGGATGCTGTGTCAAAGAACAGCCCATCAATCTTGGGAGAAATTTTAAGGGAGCAGGTTTTTCATGCCTGTGCGCTGGTAGGAAGCCAAGTGCGTGTTGCCATTTGATGGTAAAATCAGTGTACACCTGTTCCAGCCAGCTGGCGACATAACCTATGTCACAAGGATGTGTCACCGCCGCACCAGCCCAAACTGCTGGCGGCGTCTGCGTGACAGTCAGGGAAGACAGAAAAAGGAACTTGGGGACCAAAAGAGGAGGAGTTTACGGTGCCATTTCAGGGACACAGATGTGTGAAGAGTGTGATAAAAGAAGGAAACATCGGAGGGAATAAGCTCAAACAAAAAAGCAAATGTCATTTGCATGATGTAATTATGGAGAACCATTGACTGCTTCGTAATAACACTCAGTAGGGCAATGTTAAACCTACTGTGAGTGCTAAAAAGGCCTCAGCTTGAAAAAAGGTCAGTGTGAATTAGTATATATTTGCAGATTAATTCCGAATGTTATATCATAAATTTTATAGCCTAGCGGTTAGTGGTGTATAGTGAGGATGACACTAATGCTATTCAGACAGGATTAATTCAGGAAGGACTAACATCTAGCTTGTCACTTTAATTTGCAGGGAATGAAGAAAATGGACCTATGTTAATATATGTGTATATTGTGTGTATGTAACCTGTGCATGTGTGTGTTAGACATAATTGTTATTTCTCCTGCTGTGTTGCATCAAATTCACAACCAAAATCACAAGCCATTTTAAAAGCAGAAACACTATCAAGTTTGCTTTTTTAAAACTAACTGGATTTTGACTTCAACTGCAGTTTCTTAGAAAAAATCAAATCCTGCTAGCCCTTCACTGGTGTAAATGGTTATGCCAGTGTACGCCAGCTGAGGATGGTGTTGCTTAATCTATTGAACAGAGAGCTATAGTCTTTCTGCTCACCTTGTACCCTGATACATATTTTTAAGTCCATGGATTCTGAATGTCCTATCTCGAATTTCAAGACCCAAAGCTGGACTGTGACCTTCTGTTAGGAGGAGGCAGTAGGGGACTGTGAGAGCAGAGCTGAGGCACTCGCATTTAGTTGCAAATTTTGCTATGGACTCTCTGAGTGCCGGTGAGATTATCACTGAGGACTGCTTTGGGTTTCTTCATGGGGGTTGACAGGTCTAGATCCTTACTGTGGCACTTAGTAATCTGGAGGATAAACAGGGCTGTAAACCTGAGAACCCTTTCCCGAGCACTGCCTCGCTCTGTCAGCACCCAGCTGCTCTCAGCACTTTATCCAGAGCTGGGTGCATGCAGTGTTCAGGGCAGTGTTCAGGTCAGTGGCCCATTTCAATACAGCAATCTTTGACAGCAAAAAAAAAACAAACCTGAGACTCTCTTTTCTTGAGGAAGGGGTCAAGACAATACCCTAAAGGCTGGTGAGGTGAAGGCCTTCAGCCATCTGGGGGCTTTAATCCCCTCTTGGTTTCTGGCACGGTGGGCACACATGTCTGTGTTCAGGAGAAATCCCAGCTTGAGGCCAAGGGGACGAAGCTCTTTGCAGCAGGTTGGAGTGAATATTTTACATTTAAGACAACCACTGACTGTGCTGTGAGTCCCTGGACTCTCCAAAGGACCAAGCACTGAACTCTCAAGGGTGCTTACCTGTGAGCCACATTTTTCTCCAAATATTCCACGGGGCATCAAACTGCTTTTTTCCTCTAGATGAAATTGTAACACCTAGCTTCATCCTTTATTAAGTAGCACCTCAGACTGATCTCCAATGCCCATTTGGTAAAGTGGACAAATTATATAAAATTTTATAAATATATACACATAAAATGCAATTATTAAAAATGTCATTTCTTCTTTCTTGCTCACTGGATCTAGGAAGCCTTTGCTATAAAAATTTATGGTATCTAGCCCAGTATACCTCAATGAAACAGAAGTAAGTTATTTTTAATTTCCTGTGCATCTTTTCATTTTGTAATTTTGTTAGAGAGACACAAATTCTGAACTACAGATTCTTAAAATAATTACAGAGATTCCAGCAAAAATTTTTCTAGCAACAAATATACACTGCCTTCTGTCTTAGCATGCTGGGGAAAGTCTGAAATACTGACTACACAGCAAAGATATCTAGTCCAGATTTTTTACAGGAGTCAAACAAAAAAATGTCATTATTCTTGGGACTATTTCTAGTGGGATGAGAACAAGTTATATTCTTGATTCAAATTGATTATTCTATAATTGTGGAGTTTATTCTTATTATAATTTTCCTGAGATTGGATAAGAAATTATGCTTTCTTGAAAATAGGAAAGTGCATTAATTATTTGGTTTTCATCCCCCCTCTAAAAAAGGTGACATTAAAATTCAGTTTCTTACAACCAAAAATTACAGCAATTCATCCTGAAAACAAAGCAGCAAACCAAAATGAGGAGTTATTTTCTGACCTCTTATCAAGACCCCAATATTTCTAGTCAAGGCTCTAATGGCTGCAGCAGCAATACCTTCACCACAAGATTGTCCTAAAAGGACAGAGCAGCACATGAGGGCATTGGGCTGTAAGAAATGATAGCTTCAGCCCCTGTACTGTTGCTGCCACATCAGGGATGTCAACCCAGGTTCTAAAATACCTTTAAAAGTCATCTTTGGTCAGCAAGATCCTTCCAACATCAGGGTTCCCCCAAGTCAATTTTTGGTTGTTCAGCAGGGAAGAGAATTATTCTCTTCTTATCCTGGGAAGAGAACCCTGTAATCCCCTGAAACATTGCTTCCATCAGGCAGCAGACAAAAAATGGCCCCATTGTTTGAGCACAGTCTGAACTGGAATGGAAGACCTGGTTGTAAATATTCTGTGGTTTAGTCTTTAAGAGGAAAACATAATATGAGGTAATCTAGTCACTCAATGTTCCAACAAGAATAGAAGAAGTCCAAGGTAATCTGGAGGTGAGCTGCAGCAGTAGAGTGGGAAGTTCAGTCCATTTGGGGTAGCTGCTGAAGCAGAAACTCATGCTTTGAGCTGGACAAGTCACTTCTCTTAGACTGGTGAGATGAGACCTCTGCTTACACGGAGAACCCCCGTGCTCCAGGCACAAGTGGGGTGAGACACTACCTTCACTTCCAGCATCAGCCGGGTCCTAACTGAAAGTGTTTAGGTTTTTATTTCCCAAGAAAATCACAATGCTTCATAACCTGGGAACCTCTGAGCTGTTTATATCAATTAACACAAGACATTAGCTGTTAAAGCTCTGAGCTAAATGTGTGAGAACGGGTTTGGGTTTGACGTCTGAGCATCATGTGGCTGCATGTTGTCAAATATTTTCCTAGACTTGGATTACCTTTATGCATTCCTAAACGTCTTCCAGTGGCTTAAATTATGCTGTGTTGTGCTTCACTTTATGAAAAGGGATGGATTTCCTATTTCCTTTTTCCGCAATCATATGAGAAGAACGTTTTAGTTATGCAAGGGCAAAGAGCCCCTTTTAAATTCTGGTCCCAGGACAGAGATGCCCTGTTAGCTGCCTGTCTTACAATATTTTCCCAACTGAATACTCTAGTCACCAAATTTCCACTTTTCCTTCAGTAGTTAAAATTGTAAGTAACCAGTTTGGACAACATTTTGCACTATTTATTCTACAGTCATTATTTTCTAAGAAATCATTAAAAACGCCACTCATCAATAGGAAAAAAAACAAAAAGCTATTTTGAACAAGAGGTTAAAAGCAAAAAAAGAGCTTCTGCAAGGTTTCTCAGATATCATAATGATGTCTGATATTATCCAGAACCACTGAGGAATCTGGAGCACTCTGAATGTGAAATATTTAAAAATAGTTTCATGACTACATAAATACCTTTGGAGTCAGAATTTAATTGAAACTTAAATTCTTTGAGAGTTATTAGTCATTAAAAAGAATGACCCTCTATTTAATTTTTAGATTGTAATCTCATATTCTTCTCTCTCCCATTAGCTCAGAAACCAGCTTGTTATTGCCCCTTAAGGCTTTCCATATAATTAAATATTCCTGAAACTCCAAACGCCAGCTACACTGGAAGAACCTGAATCAGAGTAAAGCAAGGTTATTTACAAATTTTTTGTGTTGAGATTCAGTACTTGAGTCTGGCTTCTACTCATGCCAGATATAGGTCATACTTTTTGTGCATAGAAATGGGAATTTTTGTCACCAACCTTGATCATGAGTAGGTACCATGTGTCTTTTATCTTAGAAAGCTGATGGAGATATTTCTGTAGGAGATTGTTAAAGAGGTAAAACCCTCTGGGTCTGGAAACAAGGGCCCTGAACTTACACTTGGTAAAATGAGTGCCCATGTGTGTGTGCATTTTTTTATAGGCAATGTAAGATTTATGAAGTCCTTAACTATAAAAGTCCTTGCCTTTAAGTGCTGGGTATTTTTTGAAAATTGGGGTGTTAGATAAGTAGACCATGTAGATGTGGAGGGAATATTTAATATTCTGGGATTATCTGGTATAATTTAGCCAGCAGTGCATTTGATTGCTGGTGATGCACCACTCCAGCATATCAATGCCCATTTAAATTTTTATATGTCTGGTTATTGGAGAAATCAGCAGGAGGGAAACTCAATGATTATATAAATAAATGCAAGAACCAAGGTCCACTTTCAGGGTCCAGGACAAGACTGTACAACTTTTCATTTTTGCAGAACTAACTGAGAACTTACAATATCTATGGGAGATTAGACTTAAAAAAAAAAAAAAATAAATAAAGAGAGAGAGAGAGAGACTCTAAGGAGAAAAGCAGGCTCTGAGAAAGCAATTCTTAGTCAGACCTGGTGGAAGAGACTCTCCTCTGGGTGTGCACCCTACAAGAAGAGAGTTTCTGACCAGCCTCAGTTCTCATGCAAATTGTCTTCAAGGACAAGCAGGCTTGAAATTGTCCCCAGGACTAATTATGTCCTAGGTTTTGGTACAGAAATAAGCAAGGAAATAGAGAAGGACAGATTCTAGATGAAAGTTGAGAATGAATGAGAAACTACAGGTAGCAAATATAATTCTCCTTTTAGATGGAGCCTGAGGTCTGTTCTGAGTGACTCCTGTATAAAGTATGCAAGATGAAGAGAAAAAAACAGCTATTGGGGGAGGTGGTGGGAATAGAGGTCATTTCCTAGCTCTACCAGAAGCTTTCTTGGGCAGTCTCTTGGTCCATATAGAACTGAACAGGGCCCTGGACTTTGCTTGAAACCTCCACATACTACACTGATGAAAGAAAAATAAGTGTAGCAATAATAAACCTGGGGTTTGGGCTGGTGCAGGGTGTTTTGTGCAAATTCCATCATTTACCACTTCCTGTGCTTCTCCATTTTACTTTGTCACAAAAGGTAAGAAAGGGGATTATTTAGGGAAATGCAAGTGTCAGTAACTACCAGCTTTATCCTAGGCAGTCTGAGTATCACTCTGTATTTTCTGGAAAACCTAGAGATTTTGTTTGTTTGCTTTGGGGTTGGATTTACTGACTGAAAAAAAAAACTGTCAAACAAGAAAAATTATACAAAAATATTTGCTTGCTCAATATGAAAACCATTATTTTTCTTGAAGTACTAAATTAAAAATAATATATCTTTGGAGAAGTATTCACTTGTTGATACAGAAGTTTAATAAAGAACTTTGCCACCTGCCAATATCTAGAGAAAAATTCAGACTAATGACTTTTTACTGTTGATTTGGCTGAAGAGATTCTTTTGAAAGATTTGAGCTACCAGAACCCTGTTATCTATGTTGTGATTTTTGTATTAAAATGCGTCTTTCTGGCTGCATGTATTCCAGATAAAACTGAGATCTGGATGAAGAATAACTGGTTCAGATGTTCTCATCAGCAATGAAATAACCTAGAAAGGGAGAACAGTGGGACAAAAAGTTCATATTTCATGATTAGTAGGCAAGGTAGGCAAGCTAGTGTTCAATATTTCTGGACTTCCAAAGACAGCTATGACCGAAATTGTTTCTTATTTAAAATTTCTAGGCATATTGCATCTATTTCTGTCCAACAGGCAGAATTTAAGTCTTGTCACATCTGTCTAAAGGAAAATATGTTCCTACTTTGCTACTGTATGCCTGAGATTTTTTATTAATTGTCTTGTTTCTTTTTTAATTATGAAATCATCTGTTTTATTTAGTTAAATATTACAGCAAAACCTCTTAGCCATGAGGAGAACAAAGTAATATTCCTCAATATAAGAAACACTATATTCTGGTGGGAATACATTTTAATATTTATATAAGAAAAATGTTTACAAAGTAGGATAGTATATAGTCAATGACCCACAGGGCTTCCTTTGAAACTCAAAATGTCCATATTCTAATTTCTGATGTGTCTGCATAACTCTGATGTCCTTTGAACCCCTTTCTTTCCCACATCAGTGGCATTTGTCTGATTCTCATTATTCTATCATCAGGGCTCCTCACATTTCTCTACATTTTTTCTGGTAACATTCATGTGAAATAGTTAAATGCTTTCACTTTGCAGGCTGGGAACCAGGAAGAAGGAATTAAGTGACATGGCCAAGGACACTTGCAGAAAGACCGTGGTGAGGCAGACTTGGAAATAAGCCCTTTTCTCCTAGACAAGCCCCAAATCTCAGGCAGCCTCTTCTTGTAGTACTACATCCCCTGACTGCTCTTAACTCTCTTTTTTCACAACCTTGAAGGCAGGGAATCAATACTAGAGCTCCTCTATCTCAGTGCCAAGGACATCTAAGCATATATCTAAGTGCAACAAGTAGGTTCTAGGTGTGGGATTTTCTCATCTAACTTAAGAAGTCTGTGCCGTAGGGGACTACAGCTGAGTTAACTGTCTCACTGCCTCTTCTGCCCAGAAAAAGATGTTTCCAGGGTGCTTTTTGTTTAAGGTGTGTAAGGTTTCACCCTATATAAGCTACCTGGATGGGTTAGTTCAGTGCAGAAAGTTAGACCGAGGCAATCCCAACCAACATTGATTACTATTTCCAAGTCAGCAGAAGTCTTGTTCTGATGTTTCTTACCCATCTGTGTACTCACATCAGCACATTCACACTCTTTTAAAGGAAAAAGATGCTGCTGGAAGGACAAGCAAGCCATGCCTGAGTGATCATGTAGCGTGGGGCAGGGTGTTTGTGGTCTAACCATTTGCAGAGATTTCAGGACAGGAGGAGCACGCTGAGTAGAACACTGAGGGAGAGGGAGCAGGCTTTAGCCAACAACAGAGACTGCAGCTGCTACCAGTGGACAGTGCTATGGTTAATAGCAGATAAGCAGAGTAGGAATCAGTATAATCTAATTTTTGTTCAACTTCTACTGTTCACTTTGTCCCATATTATAGCTAAAAAACAAAGTCCGCAATGAAAATTGTGTTGCCAGAATGATTTTCATTTACAAACAATAATAATTGAGATAAACCTTGTATGTTACTCAATTACCCTCCATCTTGTTTCCTTTCTCCTAATGCATCATGAGCTAAACAGCTCTGATCACTGATTAAGGAAGGCTGACCTAATGAATTAAACATTGGCTGGAGAGCATGGCTTTCAAAGAGGACTTTCTGTGTAGGGTTGCCATGCTGCTGTCCATGATTTCCCAGGCAGAAATATGCATGCATGCATTATGAGATGGATTCCCAGTGTGCAGTAAGCCAGGCATGTCGGGGTTATTGTGCATGTGTCGACATTTCTTGGCACATTCATGAACGCGTCCAACTCCTTTTGCCTGCACCATACAATTGAAAGGGAGAAGATGTTCCTCTGTCCAGGACTTGCTGATGTCCACAAACCAAAAAGAGGTACTGTTACTATCACCAGGCTTCTGGATATCCAGGAATGGCTACTGTCCTCTAATCCCATAAGAACAAGACTTCCAGGAAGAGACTGAGGACATGTTTGAGATTTTTGGATAAGTGATTATCCTCATTCCAGGTTCTTAGGTAAATCATTTCTTCTGCTTGCTTACACACCAGTGCTAAAGGGAGGCAATTACAGTGTTAAGTTACACTAAGTGATACTGTGAGATGAAACAGTGTTAGTAAAGTGCTAAAATTCTCCTAGATGTAAATTTTCAGAAGCTGTAATCCATGAAAACACATTTCAAATCATTGCAGCCCTCTCTAAATTTCAATATAAGTTGATGCGCTTCAAGACACCCCCAAAGGAGATCCATGGGACATATTTTGCACTCTTTAGAGAGAACCAGTTATTTTCATCTTGTATGGCAATGAAGATGAGTTGGGGTTTTGTCCCTTACCTTTCAAAAGTCTGAAGATCATTTCCGATACAGTGCTGCCAACAGGAGCAGGTTCAGTGGGTAGGAAAGGGATTCAGAAGAGTAAAAGTTGACCACAGAGGCAGCAGCTGCTCTTCTCTTAGACAATTCTTCAAAGCAAGCACAGTATCTTGCTCTGATTTCCTGTCTGTTCTTGTACCTGTTTGTTTAATGTCATCACGGGGACATCACTTTCTGTCTGGCAGAGGGCACCTCCTCACCTTCCCAACCTCAGTTATTCTTTCCTGACAAAAACACTTGAGCATGAAAAGAAGAAAATCTTTGCCCTTGAGAATGTTTTTTTCTAAGCTATGTTTGCCCCTCCACTGCATCATGAAAATCTGACTTCATCTGGAGCTCCAGTTATATTTATAATTACATGGAGGGATGTGACACTAAAGGAAAATTGTGTGGGTTTTGTTTTATATGATTTGTTTATAATTTAACATGGCACTTAATAAAAAAGCTGTATAAATCAAATGATACAAACAATCATTCCTTTATCAGGAAATTACTTGTGCAAAGTATTGGTTACTGGAATGAGTCTTAATGAAATTCAGTCAAAAGCTGCAGATCTGAGAATGAAGAGGGGCCTGTTAATAGAAGAAGGTTCTATTTTTCCTGTAAGGTTCAGAGATTCAGACAATAAAATAGTGATTTAATAGACTTTAAGTCAATCAAGATGATACAATAGTGTTAATTAGCCTTTTGTGCCTAATTCACAACTAATTCTGTTGTCTACTTATTTATGTTCTAAAGTGGCCCTGATGAAATTTTTAATATTTCACCTTAGCTGAAGATTCATTTTTATGCTGGCTGGTAATTTTCTCATATATAGCTTGAAATTGTACTCTAGATAATTTTGCATAGTAGTATATCTACATGTCAGGACCATTGGCTGCTTTGTTGAATGGCTCTTCAGAGCTGACAACTGGATAATAGCTTTACTTTCAGCCAGCAGAGGAAGTCAAGAGCAAAAGTGTAGAGATAATGTGAATATAATTCATTATTCAAATATGCAAGTGATGAACTGAAAACAAAGAGGGAAGAGTAATAATGGTGTCATTATTTTTATTACTCTTGTTTTGCAAACGTAGCGTGAAACATTAAAGTAGATCTTTGAGATATTTTCAGCTGTGCAGTGACAAATTTACTTTCTTGGCAATATTGATAAAAGGAAAGTAAAGCAGACAGGTTTCTGCAGAAGATATGCTGTGCTGTTAGTTCTACTATTAAATATTTTCATGTTGCTTTTTGCACTTTAAAATCCACATTATTAGTTACTCTTTAGAAGCCTGATCAGTGACTGGAAGAAAGTGCATTGTTGTTCTTGTGGCTCTATTTAGTTAAGACAATCTTCAAAGCTTCTAAGTCTTTGTAGCATGACTAACAAAGGCCAAATAGGCAGGTTATATAAAGCTTTCCTTGAAAAATGAGGAATTTGCATGTGATAGCAAAACATCCTCTTTGAAAGCAGATACATGTTTTAATGGAATAAGAACCTCAAGAGCATTTGTTTGGTAACTGAAGTGTTTTCCCCTATTGTATTTCACATCATCTGTTTCATTTTTCCACTGAATAGGTGAAGGTTCATTTAAAAATTTCTCTGGTGCTTTTAATTTTTCAAGTGTACATACCATGATATACAGAAACTTTATGAAAATAAAGGTGAAAGTCATTTTCTGCTAAACTTACAGCAGTGGTAAATGAAAGTCCCCCACAAATGCATCATTGCTTTTGTGAGGGGCAGTGTGGCAAACACCCTTTTCTCCAGACACCACCTGCACCAGAGAAAGAGAAACAAACCATGAAGAATGTGTGGAGGTCTCACCTCTGCCCGTGTGAGTAGTAGAGAACAAGGCAGCACATCTGGAAGGGTCCAGGTACAAGCTATGGTATTCCCAATCTCAGTTTAAAATCTCTTTGTAGCTGCATAGGAAGATTTGTGGATTATTTTTGTAGTACTTGAAATGTGTGCATTAGTTGTTTGTCATACTACAAGAGCCTGTAGGACAGCCTTTTATGGGCACTATCCAGAATTTACTGGCTGATTTGACACACAGCTATTATGAGCTTCCAGATCTCTGGGAGAGGTGGAGTAGGCACCGTTCTGTAAGGGTTAATTTGAGATAGGTAAGAAGGGGATTGTGGTACTTAAGGCATTACCCTTGTGTTTCTAAAAGTAAGTTGAAATAGGCAAGGCAATCAATGCCTGGGAAGAGAGGGTAATTTTCCTGAACACATGAATGGGACAAGGAATACTCAGGAATACTAACACACAGTGCAATTAAGGGTGTTGGCCAAGATAAAGAAGTTTTTGGCAAACCTCTCCCTACTTTTAGTTTATTTCAAGACTGCTTTTCTCAGCTTCACAAGCAATATTTTGCCTCCTAGGCCGATGATATATTGAGAAATATACATATTTATTGAGAAATATACTCCCACAGAGTTAGTATCCAACCCTGAAAGTTTTAACATTTTCATTGTAAATAAATAAGGTATGAAAAGCTAAAATGTGTAGAAGTACCACAAAAGCTTGCACTGTATTGTAGCTGTTGATGGATCTGATTCTCTTCTGACTTAGATTCTAAACACAAGTAAATGCCACTGTTTTCTTATTTAAAGCAGGTTAAACTGCAGGAGACTTGAAATGTAAAGCCTTTCATTCCTCTTTTTAATTTTTTTACCTATACTTGATTTTGGATCAGGAACTTACACCCAAACCTGAAGCAACCTTTCTATCTAAATAACTGACACAAAGGTTTGGCTGCAGCCTCCAGCTGGAGAGCCAAAGGGGTTATCAGCTCTCCAGAGTTTTGGAAATAGACTCTGTGAAGATATGACCACGTGAACTGGGGATTTTGGGGTCAGTTTGTTCCACTGCTTTTATGACTCTGAAGGAGTAACTTCGATCCTGGGTCAGAAAAGTTTATAAGCACATCCTCAACTTCACTGGGACAGAAGCCGGTGCTTGCAGAAGCATGTGTTTAAGCACTGTCTTGAAAAATTATGGTTTCCTGTACCAGGGCTTTTAATCTCTCCATTCTCCAGTTCTCCATCTGTTAAAAAGAATTAACAGGTGGCAGAAGGGAAATGTTGTTATCTGTCTTCTGTTAGCTCTTGAAAGCCTCTGACTCTCGAGTGTGTGAAGCCACAACCTCAGCAAGCCCTCGGTCTCTCCTGAAGCACCCATGTCATGCTGCAATGAAAAAGAATAATTTATGCAGTTACTTAACAAGGATTTTATGTGACACAGAGATGCCCAGAGGAAGGAGACTGAGGACTGGGGAGGGACTGCTGACCTTCCTAGAAGAAGCTGCAACAGAGGACCTCATGCATTGCGCTCCAGCACCACCACAAATGAAGTAATTTCACTGTTCTCTTAGACCCTAAACAGGTATTGGTGATGTCAAGACCAGGCAGACCAACCTCTTCTTGGACAGCCTCAGAAAGGAGAGGAACAATCCTCCTAAAGGTGACAGCTATTTCTGCCTAATGCAACATGTTCCCTTCAGCAAATACCAAAGACCACCAGCCTACAGAGAATAATTGCTTTCAGGTGATCTAGAGCATTAGGAAGCTGGCCAGGCACAGGATGAGTAAAAATAACTGTCTGCAAAATCTCGAGTTCTTTTCCTTTATCATTGATAAAGCCAAGCCCAGAAACCAGTTACAGTTGAATGCTACACCTGTGCTGGGCTCCCTGGCTTGCAAAAAACTCACACTGCAAAAGAAAGTTCTTCATTAATTATTATTAGTAGATTATGTTTGCATTATGTTATGAAGACTCCCATATGCAATACAGAGTAGAATATAATTCCTGTTGTAAATAGTTATAATCTAATTAGATGAGACAATTAAGAATGGGGGAAAGATATAAAAGGGTGAACAAAAGGATAATTAACCAACATTTCATTAGCGCCAGTATTTTTCCTTTTGTTTGTCTCTTTGAAGTTTTTTCCTTGCTTATTTTTTAAATAATTTCTTTTTAAATTAGCAAAATCATTTCATTTCACTTTGGCTCTGTATAAACTGGAGAAACGGCTTCTCATTAGAAATGTATTAATTAACATGATAATAAGCATGATTCTGCCTTGTGGATAAAGGCAGCCCTTTCCTATTAAAGGAGTGAGAAGGACATTATACACTGGCTGCTGGAGCTGCTGAATAGCAGCCTAAGTGATCAAAGCCAGCCCAGCCATCCTGGGGATGGGCTGTTGCAGGGCCAGTTGCCCACATTACCAAGTCCAGAGGGACAGTTTTCCCTTCAGTGCAGGTCCTTACTGCTCCAATTCAGCAATTCTCAATTAATTGAGAAAGGACAGGTAGATTTATTCTGCCTGGAGAGCAGGTCCGACCTGGGCACAGCAGCAGAGAGCTCCGTGCTGCCCAGTCATGGGGTATTTGCAACCTGCTCTGGACTCTGTGCTGCAGCAGCTGCTTTCCTTCCAGCCTGCAAACCAGGCAATTAAAGTGAGCCTGGGTATGTCTGCAAAAGCTGAGGTCAGAACTTTGACTGAAGGTTCACATACTTAGCCTAGCCTGTGCTTAACACTGTGTTATTTATTCCCACAGCTTTCACGGTCAGCTGCTTGTTTATCTGGCTGTTTTGCTCACTGTATTCCTGGGAAAATCTCTTTTCCTCCAAAGGTCGGTGGGGGTTTGGACAAGGGCCACAGCACAGGTGTGGTTTCAGCCCCTCCCCAGTCCTGTAAAACCATGTGCTGTTGTGCTCAAGAGCATCTTGCCCTTAGCTGAAGGGCAGGAATAACAGAACGCAATTGGAGAGGCAGAGTCTGGCCCTTCACTGTCTGACAGTTCACGAGCCTGATAGAGTTGCCATAGGACTCTTCTGCTAAATGGAGTCTCAGACTCCTCCATCCTTGTCCAGCTTCAGTGCTTTTGCACCAGCTCCACAGGCAGGCAGGAGCAGCAAGAAGCGTAGCAATGGGGAGAGTGTGATATGTGAGTTATTTTCACAAGTTAGAGATGATCCCATAACTCATACGTGGTGGAGCGGAGCCTGCAGAAAGGAATTTCTGTCCACCACTAACTGTGCTCACTTAATTTATTGCTTAGCATGTACCTCTCATCATCAACAACAAGAAAACTACTTTCTGTGTGAAGTTAATGCCATTGCTTGCTTGATCCTGGGGCAGAGGCTGCCTCCTTCCCCCTCATCCCTATGAGTGCAAAATATTTCTCTGGCTGATGTGTTTTTAGGTGGATTCTAAGTGTGCTGGGTTGTCAGCTCCTGCAGCACCACAGACAAAGTTTTTAGTGATAAAAGCAGTTGACAAGTTCATGTGTGACGTGGCATCTGACTATCAGATGTTAGAGGAATGCAAGAGACATACCATGGTGAGGCACATAATTCATTGTGTGTGTGTGTGTCTGTATATATAGAACCAACAATTTATATTCTAATCATCACAAAGCAATCATACTGTGAGTGCATTTTTGTTATTAATACTTACTCTTTGATGCATAAACAATCCCATTTGAAATTCCTGGTACCAGCTATGCTAATCTTTCACTGGAAAAAACTTATTTGCAGAGGAGGAAGAATGAAGGGTAGGTAAGCGAAATGTATTTCATCTGTTTGAAATAACTGCAAAACTATCAGCATTAACGGTAAAAATATTTAATGAGTATTGCACTAGCCAGCACCAAACTTAGTGAGATACAGAATTGCATTTGTTCTGTCACAGACATGACTGACATTTAATTATTGTCTATTTTTGTGCTGATAATCTCATTCTTATCATTCGTTGTTAAATCCTTTAGAACCCCAAGAAAAATGAGATCAAGTGACAAAAATAAGATAATGAAATCATATGAAATAGAATAAAATTATATCTTGTAGGTAAGAGATGATTCAGGAGACTTGGTTATTTGATAGGGTTGTATAAGCTCTGTAAGTGATTGTGAATTAAATGTGTTGAGCTCACAGAAAAGCTTTGGAAGAGAATGGCTGCTTGCAAGCTAAGCTGACTTCTGGGTTGTCATTGTGCAGCACATGCCATGTGAGATGATATAAGATCATTGTAAACCACAAAAGATGGCGAATTTGAGTCTTGTTGGGGAAAAATATATATCTTTCCAGCTCACTTCCCTTTTGCTAGTTTGCTAGTTTTGCTAGTTCCCTTTGTGCTGTTGTGAAGCTTTTGGAAGCCAGTTTGTCACTGTGACTGTAAAATCAGGATCTATTTTTATCATTCTTAGCTTTCAGCCAGAAAAAGGCTGCCCAATCTTTTGCCAAAATTTGTATTGACTACACAACCCGATCCAAGCTTCTGAGTCACTGTATATGTCTGTTTGCAATATGTAACAGGAAAGCACTTCTAGCTGAAGTTTTAAACGAGGTAGGAAATCTGTTGCAAAAATTAGATGAACAATGAGTTCTGCTAAGGGAAAGTCAAAGGCAACGCTCACCATTTATTAGACTTTTCCAAGATAACCTGTTAAGTGCTTTGAAAAATGACTTTGCAGGTTGTACAGTGGTGGAAACACTGAGGGTTTAATTTTGTTCCCTGCTAACCTCTGAATGATGTAGTGGAAATCTGGTCTACGCACGCTAAGAAAAAGTGCTGACAAAGTATATAACTCATAAATGTGCTAATTTACTGAACAGGGATAGTATTTATTTGAGTGCACCAGATAGTGACCTCTTCAGTGTTTGTATTTTTGCCAGCTTTCCTCTAAGCGTACTTTAGCTATTCAAAGACAAAAAGTTTACTGAGTGCAGAAACACAAAAATTTCCTTTTCCTCCCTTCACTTGTGAAACAGCCCCAAACTGGGAAATTGAGCTTTTTCCAAATTCAGTTATCAACTTACTGTACAATATAGATATGGGTCTTGAATTTTATTTCCATTTGTTTCCGCCTTGTAAAATAGCACAGCTCATGATGACAAAGTCTTTTGGAGTTCTGGGTGGACATCCCTATGTGAATTCTAAAATAATAATAAATTAATTCTTGTCATAAGAACTTGTTTGTAAAATGTCATTACAGGGAGCTCTGCAAATCCCAGGTAAGAACAGCAATGTTCAAAGGGGGCTCTCAGGCTGCATTCTCCCTTTGTCCTATGGAACACTTCTGTGTACAAAGCAAAATTTGGTTTGTAAAGTGTTTGTTTTAGAAAAGCATGTACAGTGTCAAAAATTCTTATATAGAGATAGATTTACTTTGGATTAGTATAATTCTGTTGCTAACATACTACCCTCAGGCAGAATTTAGATATGTAATTTGATAACCTGTTGACATTTACATGTCCATAGATGCTAATGACCTACATCAGCTGCACATTTTTACAGAGGCTTCCTCTGCTCTCCCCATTTCTTACATAAAGACCTAAATCCCTTTAAAGGAATCCTAACTTTCTGAATTGGAAAACAACACAGAAAGAGCATTTAAACAGTGGCTTGGTCTTATCTATATTTTGGTTGATTTTCCTTGCAGTTCATTCTCTAAGCCTCACTGTTGGTGACAGAATTAAATCTGCCACCTTGTTGCCTGGCAAATCTAAATAAAGAGCTGCAGCTGGGCCTGTTTTTTTCTTGTGCTACACTGGCATTCCTGCATTATACTGGCATATCACTCATGGTAAGAGAGAGGGGAAAGCAAGCCTGTTGGCTTGTTTACATCTACTAGTTGAAGATATTCCTGAATAATAGAATTCAGGAGGTTTGGAATAATTCATGTATTTCCAGTTACAATTTTTCTAAACTTCATTGTAGTCCTGGACTGAATTAATCATGCCCTTTTCAAAATACAATGCAAACAGAGGCTGCAAACCTTTCTCCCTGACTTAGGAACCTCTAAACATCTGATTGCAGGCTCCACAGTCTCTCACTCCACGAGGTTTTGGAGACACAATCACTGCTTTGTGAAAAAAAGAGCTGTCCCTTTGTTTTACAGGGGCAAAAGTGCAGTGTACAAACTCAGTCCACCTAAATTCATATACATAAAAATTCATACTAATTGAGATCACAACTCTGACCAAGAATCTACTCACCTCCTGTGATGCTCATGGGAATCTTTCCCTTGATACCAATGCACTTGGAAGGAGTTATTTGACCAGTGCCAAAGCAAGTATTATTACAATATTTTGTTAATGGCCAGTTGTGAATTTAGGGCATAAAGTCAGGCAATATATAAATCTACACTCTATCCTTAGTTAGAGAATAATGGACATGCTTCACAAATGCAATCAAAACAATTTACCAAGGATTAAATTCTCACTTTGGAAAGCAAAGTCAATCTCACACCATCTGCAGACAGTAAAGTGTCATGAGGACAGATTTAGTGGCACAGTAGTTGTTCCCAGGGAGCTCCTGCTGCACTGAAATGGTAACATGAGAAAAAGGGCTAAGATAATTGCTGGAAGATTGAAAAATTATCATTTGTATCATTAGCAGAGAGGTGGGAGAAGCAGATGTTTCAGAGTGGGCGAAGTGATGACTGGTCTGTGGGGGACATGGACAGTGAGGAGGGCACATTGCTCAGCAATCTTCAGAGGTTTGCTGTGACATCAGTGGAAAAATGAGCCATAGCAAAATGCTGGAGCTTCCTCTGGTGAGATCCTTTTACCCTGGTGGCTCCCTGCAAGTGATTTCTGTTTGCCATAACAGACAGAGTGGGAAAAGAATAATACAAACAAGCAGTGTAAATAGTTCCCAAAGTCTACATAAAGGCTGCAGGCAGAACTCTCTACCACACCTTTATGCATTTTCAGTCTCACAGGTGCTGAGGCAGAGGCTTGACAGGTAACACTCAGGCTGCAGTTCTGCTTCAGGCATGCAGACATGCCCAGCACCAGGGCACAGAGCTGCCCCTAGAGTGGGTTTCTTGTCCTCTTACTCCTGTCCCACTGCAGCTGGCAGCTCAGTGATGCTTCATTTTTCAGGCTAATCCTGATCTATTTATTATTCTTGCTTTGATTATCTCAGTCTGCTAAGCAATAACACGTGGCTTGACTTGTAAGCTAGGAAAGTCATGGCTCAGGGAGGAGCCATGGCAAGTGGCAAATGTGAAGAGAAAAGGAATATATTACAAGATGTTATATGTTTGTCTTTTTTAAGAGTTCCCATCCGTTCACTTTTCTTTTATTTTAGTAGCATACTTCATATTTGTAGTTACCATAAGGAAAGAGTCTCTGGAGTTTGGCTAGATCCATGATTATACACACAAATAAAGAAAAAAATCAATATATGCTGTTTCCTACTTCCTTTTTTCCTTGCTGTTAAAAGTAGAGCCTTGGTGGGGACAGCAACAGCATTGCAAGTGCAGGTGGAAATAGATCTGTGTAGTAGAACTGTTATGTGTCTGCAGGATGTTTATTGCAAGGAATAGTCTATTTCTACATGTGTTATGCATTAAGGAAAAGGTTTCCAAGCTGGAGGCTCTGAAGTATTAATGTCTTATATTGTAACCCAAAGAACATCTCATCTGACCCAGGAAATATTGAGTGGAGTTTTCTGGAGCAGGAATAGCATGACCCCTGAAAACAGGTATGGTCAGATGTGGCTGCAGGGAGGTCAGTGCTACCTGCACTGGAGTCATTATCTAAACTGAAATCAGAACCTCCGGGTCAGCCTGAGAAGGAACCCCCATAATGATATTTTAATGCGTGCTTGGGAAAGTAGGAAAGGGGGGTAAATACACAAGGAAGTTCAAAGTCTGAATGACTTTCCTATCTATTCTTCTAAATAAGGGACAGATTTTTCTCATTCAGTCAGGGCTTATGAGAATATCACCCACACTAAAAGAGACAGGCATATTATTTTCACTCTCTATTCCACCAAATATGTAAAATGAAAAACAGGTGATTGCAATGCATGTGTGTGCTTTTTTTCTTTTTTTTTTTCCTTTTGGGGGGCAAGGAAACTTTTGATCTTCAGTCTGTACAGAAGCATCCCAACTTTAAAAAAGAGCACTGTCAGATTTATTGTAGCACTGAAAAGTACAGATATTATGCTTACCATTACTCAGTGACCTCTTTAGGCTTGCCATCATGGCCCAAGATTTATTGCCTTCTGTGTTTAAAATGCAAAAGGATATGTCCTGTTAATATTTCTGGGTTTGCTGTGAAGCAATGACTTCCTGTTTGCTGGTACCACAGGTAAGGAAGACACAAACCACAAGTGCCAACACTATGTAATTTTTTTGGTCCTGAGTCCCTAATTTCTCAGTCATCTGATGTGTTCTGTCAAAATGCAGCCTGAAAGTCTAGACCAAGAGATATCTATGATAGAAAGTGTACATCAGTATTTCAAACCCTCTAAATTTATTCTAGCCATTTGACAGTTGCTTGGAGATACAATCTCAATTTTTTTGCAGTAGCCCCTTCAAGTGGATATTTATGGCAGATACAACTGTAATTATTTACCTGTAACAAAGTCCAGGTCTGCCTGCTCCAGGTGATACAGACAACAGAAGGACACAGAGAAAATATTAATCTTCTTTCTGTCTAGATTTTGACCTTTTGCACCCAGCTCCTTAGCCAATTATGGAAATGGAGCTGTGTTTATTTTTTTTGTTTACAAGTTTTGTTTCCTTATTCCACAAGCCTGTCAGTTATCAGTGTCAGTGCCTAAATGACAGGGTCTGAGTGTGCTTCCCTGCCTTACATTTAGTGTTCCTACTTGCTTGCACTAAAAAATGCTGGAGTCAGATGGGACTATTCATGTGAGCTAAGGCAAACCCTGAGTGAGAAACCCGAACATTTTGGGACACAGAGTTTTTATTAGTGTAATTCACCTTTTATGTAGATTTGGTTTGTTTGAATTAAAAGTGAGAGAAAAGAATGACAAAGGAAATAATTGAACCACAAATAATGCGAATCAGTATCTCATTTTGATAAAGACAATAAATCTGTGCCTGCTTCTAAAAGGATAAATAATCCTGTAGACTCAGTCAGGACTATTTATGTCATCAGGCATATGATGAAGAAACTGAACAAATCAGAGGCATGGACACTAACAGCATTCATTTACATTTAAAATACAACAGCAATAGAACTGTATTATAAGAATAATAATATTATTCTTTATTTTATAAGAATAGAATAAATATTTTGTCCTCGGCATCATGTGGAGCAATGAGAGATAATGATGGGAGCACCAAATTCTAGTTTGCTCCTATTCCTTCAGCAGAATCAGAGTGTGTTTGGACTGGCTGTGTTCCCATGGAGCTCCTGTTGCTTGGTGCACAGAAAAGCCTCTGCTGGGCTCGGTGCCACCGTGACGTGTCTCGTGTGCCTCAGCAGAGCCAGCCCTGACACTGCTCTCAGAACTGCTCTTCCCATGGTTTCTAGGGCTGCTCATTGAATGCACCACACAAAATTCAATGACTCCAGAACTATAGAAACTATATAAAATTACCCTTCTACTTGCAAAAACATTACTAAGAGGTCTTAATTACGTGCACTATTTTTCTCTAATTCATATCATGTGAAAATGTATTTCTCTTTGCTGGTGGCTTGGCTTGGTTTGGTTTGGTTTGGTTTGGTTTGGTTTGGTTTGTTTTTTCATGTGAGATTGTTTCATCTTTGACTTTCATACCATTAATTTCAGGTTCAGTATATTTTTCCACATTATCTGTAATTTGATCAGCCCCTTTTACATAACTTCTAATAATCTGCATTCTCATATTTTGGTATAAAAGCTCAGAGATATTCAGAATCAGAGTAAATCATTTGAGAGCAAATATCACTGGAACAGGCATATTATCACTAGCAGCACTTAGGCCAGTAATCCAAGCACTGCTGAATGCTCAAGTTACATTTGAAACGTGAAAATATTCATGTGAGCAGTAAGTAATAATACTGTTCTAAATCACTGTTCAGCCTCATCTTGGTTCTTATCTGTGTAGCTACTACATCTTGGCTTAGTTTTGTTTTTCAAATGTATTCCACTTCTAAAGACCTTTCAATTTACTATTTTGTAAAGCAAGAAAACAAACCCAATTCTATGTTATTCCAATAAAGGCAACACAGTCACCTGATGAATGAATTTAATCTTTATGCCACATCCTTTCAAAGCAAATACCACTAATTTATTTATAGCAAATACTTAAAAAGTTGTTAAAAATTTACTATACATTTTCCATCCACTAGATAATGCACAAGATTACTAAGAGCAGATTCCTCTGCTTTTTGGTTTACTGAAAATGTCATTTAAACCAAAATGCAGCTGTTTAAAAGAGTTTTTCAACACCCAGTATCCCCAAAGTTAGAAAATAGATTCCAAAAATCATATGGGCATTTTTATTTTCCAATAAAAGGTCCTGCTAAAGTTCCATTAACTCGTTTGTCTGTAGACAAGCAGGATTTTAGCAGCAGATTGAATGTGGAATTTACAGGAATTACTGATAGTGGCTTGTAATTAAATCACCAAACTAAATTGGTTTGCAGAAGTCATCCTAGTCTGCAGAGAGATTTTAGGAATACTGCCTGCCTTTCCCACTACCCATTCTCAAGAGCAACCAGTCTGAGTCCTTCCCAGTCTGCATCCTTCCACATCCTGGAGAATAACAGACTCTTTAAGTGCATCTCTAAGAATAAACATATTTATATTTATTACAATTGTCTTGGACATCAAACATGACTTCTCCCCCGAGTGCAGAGGATGTGGATCCAGTGCAGGCAGTGTTTCCACACTTTTATCCCTGCTATGTTACCAGCTGCACAGGGATATGGAATTTCATTCCATTTCTGGTATGCAGCTTCAGCTCCTGAAAGCTACGATGAGATGTTCATCTTAACTGAACTCATTTCAGCAATGTGTCCACTGCTTTGAACAATTTGACACACAGAGATGCTTTTTACAAGTTGATTTTTGCTGCTTTCTTTTTGTTGACATGATTCACTTGTCAGGCTATGTACTCGGGCTTTCAGCGCCTCTTCCCAAGTGGAGGCTGCATATCTTCATTTTGGCAGTTTCTGGATTCCATCTCAAAATGTAACTACTGTACTTTGTTGCCTTCAGTTCTGGAATCTCTGGAGATGATTTTTTATTGCAGTTTGGGGGGAGGAGGAGGTTAGTGATTTGGCAACAGCCCTGCAGCTGTGACCCAAAACTTCCTATTTTGCTCTTTATTTTTATAATAATGTGCATTATTATAGTATCCAGAAGTCCAGCTCCCAGCCCTAAGACATGATGACAGCAGATACAATTAAAAGCAGCACTTTGAAAATTGCACATACTAAAATTTGACAGGACCAAGTTTGTTTGCAAACTTACATACAGCTTGTTGAAATTGACTGGAATAAAAATATATTTTAAATGAAAATGAGCTGGTTCAGATCTGACTCTACAGGTTTTGGATGGTATTAGGAAACTAGAGGAAACTGGGTGATTCATTTGTGCTCAGACTTTCTAAATTAGTGCACAAGAAATATGTGCACATAGCTCAAAGGCAAAGCAAAAGCAGATTTTGACTGCATTTCCAAGATCCTGATTTTTATGAATATTCACAGAGCTATGAACAGAGTGCCTTCAAATGACCTGGTTTATTCTCCTGAGTATCACATTCAACTGAATTTCATCCAGTTACTCTTCCATTGAGACCAATCACTTGGGCCTGATGAAAGCTTTTCTTTTTTGCTTTTTTGACAGAGCATAATTTTGAGGATGGAATATAGTTTTATTTTGTAGACATCAAGAAATGAAGAATCCCTCAGTTCTCATGGCTCTCACTGCCAAGAAGTTTTGTCTGTTTGGGGGGCTTTTATTAATAGTAGTATTGTCTGACAATATGCTTTTAAAATCATCAATCTTTCATTCTTCTTTTTGTGGTAAATCCTGAGTTTCCCCAAAGGTATGTTAGGTATTATGACCAAGTGATTATAATACCTAAAAGTGTGCCTCAAGTTGTTGACTCTCAGCATTTTTTCTAGGCCTTGAACAGCTTTTAAAACTATTTCTTCTGTAACCAGTTAGGTTTTTAACATCCTTTGAAAAATATGGGGCTATAGGCTCCAAAAGTAAGGCATGAGGCAATATTTTGTAGGTCCTTTAGCAATGTCTTTCTAGCTAAAATGTTTTACAGCTGCAATTAGAAGGTCTAATCACTGCAAAGAAGCACAGCCTTCTCCTGACTGTTGTTAGTTTACTTACCTCAGGATTGCACCAGCCCTTTCTGACACAGGATTTTACTGGCAGCTCAGGTGCAGTTGGTATTGTGTTATTATCCAAGAAACTTCTCAGAATCCCCACTTTCCACAATATCAGTCCTTATTTCTTGGCCTTCAGTTCTGGTCCTTGAATGTCTGTTCTTGCCTTTGGATCTGCTGATGTGAGCTTTATTTGGATTTCCCTAGTGTTGATTCCTCTAAGTGACCATTTTCTCCTTACAGCATCAACTATTCCACCAACCTCTGCATATCTGTGCACTTTATCAGAAAATATTTTTGGTTTATTTATCCTCACAAGCTTGATGAAAAGGGCATATACTTATTGGTAGAAATTATTCCTGAGAAAAACCTATAAAATACTTTTATGCAGTGGTGGCTAAGTATTGTTTTTTTTAGGCTTTGAGTATGCACCTTATTATGTCAGAGGAAACCCTACCATGCTCAGCCTCTAGTAATTCCAGCTGATATTCCTGAGATGTTCATATGAGTGATTCAAGACAACCTAGAATAAGAGCTTAGAACATACTCTATTGCCTATTAGGTGTATGAGCTGTGATTTCAGGGCAGCTCAGTCATCCCTTGTTTCAGTGGGTTCCCTGCAATGATTATGCTCTGTGCCAGAAGGTCTTTCCTGGCAAACATTTCTTCTCAACTTAATGAGCACATTAAGCTCTGATGTTCAGAGGAAAAGCAAATTTTAGAGCTGTAGAAAGAATTTTGTTTTTAAAAAACTCAAGACTTGTTGTAGTAAACTTACTTGAATATATCCTGGTGCATAGCCCACAAATTCTGGGATATGAAAGGCCCAGAAGTTTGGTGCAGACCTACCTCTAATGTGAATCTTACAGAGGGGGTCAATTACTTATTTATCATAAGGGATTTATAGTATCTCCTGTCAGTGCAGTGTCTGCCCAACTTGTTTAAAACCCATAGCAGCAAATCTCTGGGTAATCTTCACTAATTCTCATTAATTTAGAACTCTACTTACTGTAAGAGTATTTGATTTTGATTACCATTACCATGCTGGTTTGGCAAATTTACTTCTTTGGGGGTATTTACTGGCTCATTTCCTTCAAGTCTTTTGTGGGCAGTGAGGTGAAGGAAGAAGCAGAAGCCTTGAATTGTGAAAATTAGAGAAACCCAGTCTGCTGGAATAGTGAGGCTGCCTTCCAACACAGGATCAGACTGATGGAAAAGGTTCTCAATGAAAAAGTTTTATCTCAAGTAATGTAGCTATGGCAAGAAAGATTCACTACAGCTTGAGTTAGAGGATGTGGGGTGTTGGTTTTTTTTCTCAAAAATTTCCAAGTTGTTTTATCAAAACAACTGTATTTCAGCTGGCCATAAAATAGTAGCACATGAAGCATTTGCACCAGATAAATACATAAAGTGTGGTGAGCCACCGAAATAAAATCTTAGTGGGTAGCAACAAGTGATGTTTACACAGAGACTTGCCTTCTGGAAAGGGGTACAACCCAGTCTGGGAGAAAAAAAATTAAAATTGGGAGTTTTAGAGTAGCTACAGTTTATTAATACAGAAAAAAATAAAATAAAAACCAACCCCAAAACATTAAGGAAATGAGAAGCTTAGGCAAATGAGCTGAAAATGGAGAGTTCATTAACTATCATAAGAGAAGCCCTGTCTTCCCTGCACAATGTTTAACCACATAAAATGCTATGAAGAGGGCTTTAGGAATTTTTCTATTTGAACTTTAAGATTATGAAATAGTTGTGCCTAGCTTGCTAATGTTTTTCTGGTTTAACACTCACAGTTTTCAGAGATGTGACGTTTCTCTGGTAAAAATCAGCTGCTATCCACAGCTATGCTGTAATGTGCAGATTCGTATCCAAAATCAGAATTAGGTCTGAATTTTTTTCCTCAGAAAATAATAAAATTGCTGAGTCACAATTAAGATGCTTTTAGTTGGTTTTTGTTCCCATGAAGACCATTATTCTTTGCTATGTGAACAATGTAAAAGAGTCTGAGGCTGATTTTCTAGCTGTAGTTACTTAGACTAGTGAGAAACAAAATAAGGTCAAGGCCCATAATTTAATCTAGATTTGAAAGTTTAAATCTGATTCTAAAGAGTATTTAAAACCCTTTGGTAAAAGTCCCTGGATTAAATAACTAAATAACTAAATAAATAAATAAATAAAACACTGGAATCTCTGTTTCTCCAGGAAGATGTTTTCTTCAGGAAGATATTTTCTTCAGGAAGTCTTAGGTGCTCAACATCTTTTCTGAATTTTAGTCTTTCAAGTGCTGACTCTTTTCCAGCCAGACACAAAGGCTTGCAGCTAAATTGGAGTATGGAAGTACTGGTGCTCCCATGAGCATATTTTATATCATATATCCCTTCCAGTGAAGACAAAAAGAATTGTTCATGTGCTAATAATTAAACATGTTCCTGATTTATTATTTGCTAGACCCAAATTTGATGTTTTTGCAGATCTGAGAGCAGAATTTGGCCCGCTGTATTGAGATGTTTCTTTCAAACAGATTCTTTCATTTTCTCCTCTTTTTTTCGACTGAATGAGGAATCACCCTTGAGGGTAAATAGAAGGAGTAATATTTTTATAGTTTAGGTTTGCATTGAACACTTAATGCAGGTAAATCAACAAGTGGTGGTCTGTGATGAGAAATTGGGTTTCAGGGTTTTTTGCAGTGGATAACTAGAAGGAAAGAAAGAAGTCAGTGTAACTGTCCTAGAATTATCAACAAACTGGAGGAAAAAAAGTATTAAGAGAGCAGTAGAGTAATTGCTGTTCCATTAAGAAGTAGGAAATGGGCTCGAGTGTGCGTCTTAGCTGAAAGACCACTCTGTGAAGAATGGCATTGTAGGGTGCACCTTTGACTCCAGATCAAATTTGTGTATTTTAATGGTGGAAAGATTATTTTTCTATCCAGCAGTGCTGCCAGCTAATCCTGCACGTGAAAGTTGAGCTGCACCCTGTCTGATTCACACTTCATCACCTGTAGCAGGGACTGGGCAGCTGGAGCAGGTTTTTGTTGGTGATGGAAGGGAGTCCTGCTCCCTCTCCATTAGCTGGGCTGTGCTATGCTAAGTACAGTAGTAAAAATGTATTTTTATCAGGAAATTCAGTAGATATGGTTTAAATGAGCGCTCATATTGAATGGATCTGTTGAGTCAGTGTGTTACTAACTACAGCTGCACATTCATTCAAAGCCACAGCCTAAGGCCAGCTCTGGGTTTAACTCTGTGAACTTAAAGGGTCTAGGAAACCACTCCTTTCTAAGCTCTAAGAGATGGACAGGAAAAGTCAGTAACAGCAGAAGGAACTATCCTGCGTTCTCATTCATAAGGAAGAGATGTGTGCTAAGATCCAGTCACCTCCTGAAATCAGGGAAGCCCAGAATTAATTTCCACTGTAAAGGCTCCCATTGAACTCACTCAGTCTGGATCAGATCCCAAGTGGAAGCAATTCATCTTCTGACTGCAGGTCAGCTTTACAGCTGTGCAATGTTTCACTTGTGCTCTCCTGTTTGGAATTTCCAGTGTTTACCTTGTGCTGAGCTGGCAGCAAGGGGCTGGGTTTCATTCAGGCTCCAGCA
This sequence comes from Peucedramus taeniatus, assembly GCA_013400575.1. NCBI lineage: Eukaryota > Metazoa > Chordata > Aves > Passeriformes > Fringillidae > Peucedramus > Peucedramus taeniatus. The sequence continues at coordinate 136,214 of WBNO01003380.1, read as the reverse complement.
CATTTCTGTCATCACTTAGGCACAAGCCCCTTTCAGCACTTGGGCACAAAACATACAGCAATAGGAGCCTGGTCATCAGGAGGCAGAATGAGACACTCAGTGCCCAGACTGGACTTCCCAAAACTAATGAAAAAAACTTATGACAAAAGGCCAGACTCTTCAGTTTGCAGCTGGTTGGCAAAGAAGGTGGATGTGATCGAGGGCTTCACATCTTAGCATGCATAAAGATCACAAAATAGATGACAGAGGGATAATCAAACTTCAATATAAAGTTTAGATGGTTTCACTGATCACAGTTTAGAGGGGTTTTCATACTTACTTTTTAGAGAGACCATGTAGAGTAATTCTGTAGCTTTGGTTTGATTTGTTCTCAAATATGTATTTTGTGTTGCCTCTTTCTAAAAATTCCCAAACATCACAAAAAAAAAAAAAAAAAAAGCCATTAAACCATTGAAAGAGAATTCTATATTGCAACATTTTAGAATGCCATATATGGACAGCAGCCAGGGGTGGAGAACCCTTGTATTAGAAGCATCAAAAATTTCCTATGGTCTTACTGACTTTGCAGATCTCCATGAGAATACCACCAATTTTTAACAACTTCCACAAGCCTGTTCATATTAATAGACCTACATACTGCTAGAATGACAAATTTACATGTTCAGTGAAGTTGCAGAATAAAATCTTCAGTTTGAAAAGAGATAAAATTAATGAGAAAAAAAAAAGGAAACTGGAAGAAGGCTATGCCCTTCTTAGCTACTGTTAAGAGTTGGGAAATATCCTTGTGTTGTGGCTCAAGGGAATTTTTACACTGAAGGAATAGGGCCCCAGATTGGTGGGTCAACTTCAGCAATGCATTCAATGCATGTCTCATTTGCTGTTTGCTTAAGTATTTTCCTGTGCCAGTGTCTGCATGAAGCAGTTTTTCCATAGACTGGACACTATATCACATTTTAGGTAAACAAAGCAAAAGATATCCTCATTAAAGGGCAGGCTTGATTCACAACACAGCTGTAGTTTGCAGTACCTAATATGTTCTTAAAACACCAGGTTGAGGAATTTTTCTTTTCAAAACATCGAATAAGATATTTATCTCAACAGTGTCCCTTATAATCAAAGCCCTTGATTAGAGGTTCTCATCATGAAAGACTAGTAGCTGCTGCAATTAAATATATAATACTTCTGTCCCTGTCACAATTTAGGCTTTTTTTTTTCCTTAGGAAACATCCTTATCTGATATAGAGTTTGAGGGACAGCAACTTATCTTTCTTCCTCCCTTCCCCCTTTTCCTGAAAAATATTTCCTCAGTCTCACTGTCCATTCATTGAAGGAATTTTGATAATACTTTATACCAGTCACTTGCCAACTATTTGGGGAAAAAAATAAAAAAGAACAATAAACTAACCAAAACATGTTGATGCTTGTTTTACAATTAAAGACACAGGGAAAAAAAGATAATGATCAAGAGGAAATGTCAAAGAATCATTGACTTTGAACTACTGTGTAAAAAATATGAATGAGGATGATCTGGGGAGTAAAGTGAGCCCTTCTGGCATGGCTCAGTGGGCAGGTGACATTGTATGAATCAGCACTGTCTGCACTGGGATATCTCAGTACATATGGGATTAGCTCTTAGAGAAGACATTGAATTTAGGCCCCACAAGCTCCAGATCTGGTAAATCTTATGCAGTTAAAAATACTCCCAAGAGCAGTTGCCTGAGTTGCAATGGATGTAGAGCCCATGAGCTGGTTCGGTGGGACATGAATGTCCCTGCACTGATCCCTGCAGCAACTTCCTGACAACTGCTTGGGAATCTGGCAGCAAAGCCCAAAGCTGAACCACAGCCATAACTGATGTCCAGTTTAAGTTCATTCCTATTTGAAATGGTAAGCAGACATTTACTTATCTTCACTTATTTGTGTGAGAAACAAACAGGACACCTAATTCTAGACTGCTCAAGCAACTTAAATATTTCTAATCCAACAGAATTTTTCTTTTATTTATGGTGAGATAGAGGGAGAGTGGAAGAAGAGATATTTTCCTTATTCTGATGTTATTTTTTTGGTTGCAGGGCAGAAAATTAAAGTTCTGACATTGTGGCAGTAAAAGCTGGCCATTATCCTGGGAACAGAGAGCACATGTTCACTGAGGTCTGAGCTACTCATGTAATGGAGAAGTGGGGGAAATCATTAATTTAATTATCTTACCCGTAAAAAAAAAAAAAAAAAGCAACAATCACTAAAGTAAAGTGGTTTGAATGACATGAGATGTATTTCTATTCCCTTGAAATACTCACATCTATTAGAGTCTAACATTCTCAAACTTACAGATAACCCCAATTACTGCCCACATGCAATTCCGGATGGAAAACACAATCTGTAGAGGTAACATGTCCTTTAAAAGACAGAAAAAGAACTGTCATTGGGACTCAGAAGTTTGTAAAGAAAAAAA
>WBNO01003380.1:7044-133621 GCA_013400575.1 Peucedramus taeniatus | reverse complement strand
AAAAAGAAAAAAAAGAGAGGAAAAAGGAGAGGAGAGGAGAGGAGAGGAGAGGAGAGGATGAGACTAGTGTTTTTGTTGTCCTATCAGGCTTTGCAGTCACAAATTATTTGATTTCCCATAAGACCAGAATTGTGCCAACATTCAGAACATAACTCGTGAATCCTCAGCTGTTGCAACCACAGGCAGCTTTGTGAAATACAGATCATTTTGTATAAGAATACATGGATATGGGTGCATATATGTATATATACATGTGTGTCTTTCTAATACAGATATGTGTATAGATATTTAAACTCAATCCTCGCTGGGAATTTTTTCACAAAATTAGTGATACAGATGCACAGAGGTATCTAGTCCAAGTTTGCCTTCAGGGAAACTCAGAGGTTTCAGTACCAATCAGTACAGTTTGGCTATTAGGTGTCAGTGAATCTGCTTCTGCCTCTGCCCCAAAGTGATCTGGGCTGGGTGAGGTACCTGGAGCTGTTGGTGCCTCAGTTTATACGACTGACAAGCATTGAGAGCACATTGTCAGCAAACCCCCTCAGTGTGCATTTTGCTCTCCCATCTCTCTCAGTGTGTGATCACCTCACAGTGCTCAGAAGCTTTAAGGGATGAGACACTCAAATGCAATGTTGATAACAAAGTTTATAAAACTGGAAAGAAAAGCTGAATTATGTGGGTAATTGGATGGAAGAGGTGGTGTTGTGGATTCCCTGAATTCATCAGATACATTTGCAGTGAATCCATGGAGCCAGAATAACACCACAGTGCAAGGTTGGCCCTTTAATTATGTTGATTACCCTGAGCCAGATTTTTACTTGCAGACAGATCCCTGCAGCCACACAAAGACTTTTGTCTACAGTGACAAATCCCCTGCACAGGGATCTGCCTGGGCAGTGTTCACAGCAGGATCTGGCCCTAAGTTTCTGTGCATACATAGAATGCCAGGTCAGCAGCCTGAGCACACATGGGCCATGGAATTGTGTGTGCCTGCCCCACTCACTGCTTTGCTGCAGCTCTAGGCACTCGTGGACAGAGATGAGCAGTGCCTGTGCCTGTGCCAGGGAGGAGGATCTGCCCTTGCTGCTCCCACGGGGGCCAGGAAGGAAGGTTAAAAACTCGCATCAAACTTCAGGCATGGTATTTGTTTCCATCACTCTAATTTAAAATATCAGGTGATAATTTCCACAAAGAACAATAAAGACTATGTCTGTATCTATGAAATCATAGTCAGTGCCCAAAACCCAGATATCTCTAAGAGAGAGAGACAGCAGATACAAAAGAAAATCTGTTTTGATTATCACACCTGATAAGCCTCATTGGTTCATCATGTCCAGCATCTGCACCGCTGAAACCTAATGATCATGAGTGAAACCTTTCTCCCTGACCCATAATAAATTGTACTTGAAAGGTGATGAATTACTTTCTGCTTTTTGCATCTTGGACAAAAGGATTGTATCACCCTTTTCTGCAAAGTCCTACAAAAGAATTAGTCCATTTTATATTTAAAAAAATAAAAGGAAAGGAAAAAAAAAAATAAAGAAAACAAAAGACTACATGGGCTGTTTCATGCTCTTGTGGGAAAACTCAGTCTAAAAAGAAACAACAACTCTCTGCTGGTTGAAGCGAGGGGGATTTTTTAACAACAGTGTTTGCTGTTTCATTAGTTGCCCTTCACATATATTGCAAAATATGACCTCCAGTTTCCACATTGTTGTGCCAGTGACTTTTCAGTGTCCATCCTAGATCCCTGCTCCCCACAGCAGTAACTTGCCACAGGAGCAGTTTTATTGAAGGCATAGGAGTGCCTGCCCATCACAGAGGTTTGGGGCTCATGATCAGCCCCAGGACGGTGAGCAGTCTGTCCGAGAACAAATGAGGGAATTTAGCAAAATGTATAAGTCCTTCCCATGTTACCTACTGAAACAAGCAGATCTATAGTCAATTTATTGAGCATAAATTACTGCCAACCTTCGCTAGAATAATTTATACTCCTGAGCCACTTCAGACAGGAAGGCAATAGGGAACTGTCAGGATACATGAAGTTTTATATAGAGATGAACGAATAGCTCATTATTCAAAGTCAAATGATATTCATATTTAGGGGTCAGAGAATTTGGGAAATGTTTAGACCCTCACCTGAGATTGAAGTATGAATCCTCTTTCCCCATAAGGTCTTCTCAAAATAAGTGCTGGCTTTTCCAATCCTATTGCCTTATCAGACTAGTTAACCCAGGCAACAGTTGGGTGGGGAGAATTAATAAGAGTAAAGGAGCAGGAAAATTAACAGAGGGACTAAGCTGGCAAAGGATTAAGGAAATGAGTGAAAATAAAGGGAAAGAGGAATGAAAATATATGGAGATGAGGTGAAAAAAAAAAGGGGTGGGAAAGAAGAGAAATAAACAGACACAAAAATAAAATTATATCAGAGTGTTATTTCTCAGAATGACATTGTTCATTTTTTGATTGTGCTTGATTATTTGAAAATGTTTGCACAATGCAATACAAAAGGCAGGATATTTTCCTCTGTGCTGCTCTGTGTATCAGCCTGGGTTGCTCAGGCTTTATGAAGTAGAATGACACTTTTGCCATCTTTTTTCCGTTTATTTTAAGGTCATAAAGGTTATCATCTCAACCAGAAACAAATCAGGTTCCTTTTTAACTAAATAAATCCAGCTTTACTTTAATTCAATTAAATGACAGATCTCCTCTGGAGTGGAGAACTTGCAGTAGAAAAAGAACCTGTTCCTGTGTCTTTAGCTCTGGCTTTCCAAACTGACACAGGTTTTGTTGAGCTTTGCTTGCCCTTTAAGACTGAATTTCATTAGAAAGAGCCTGGCTGGTTTTTAGCCCTTTCCCACCCCATAACAGTGACATTTAGGGCACTGTGCAAACTCTCAACCAGCACAAACCTCAGTTCACCCAAATTGAGGGGGAAGGAGCTTTGCAAGTGACGGAAAAAATGTCAGAAAGCAAGACTTGATTTTCTCTACAGTATCTCCATTAATTCTGAGGAAATTCTCGTGTTCAGTGAACTTGAGTGGCACAGTCACAGGGAAAGTTCAGGGTAGGTTTCACTCCAAATTTCCCCGGTGCTGCTAATTCCCCAATCAGCCATTACGTTGGTTTACGAAGTCATCTGTACTCACCTACGGTTCCTTCACTTCATTACTCCCCGGCCAAAATCTCTTCCGAAGACTCCTCTGACAGATTTATATTCTGAGCATCAGACAGGAATGTGGTTCTCTGTTTTCCCTTTACCTATACTACATAAACATGTCCTTGCAGGGCTCGCCTGCATCCTGACGCAGAGGATCCCAGGCTGAGCAGCACAGAAACTCCTGAGCTCCCTGTGGCTCTTGCAGAGTGCTCAGGGCTTCAGATCAAGTCTCACCTTCATCTCAGGACCCATTTCTTGACTGCAAGGGCTGTGGTCAAGGGAAGCCATGAAAGACAGGGAAACATTTCATAGCCATGTTATGTTCATTAAGACTTTGAAAGTTTGCTACAATGCACCATCAGTTTAACTAAGTGAAGTGTCCACAGCTTTTTGGGTAATTTAATTTTGTTTTGCAAATCAATGGGAATTTTATGGGTTCAAGTTTTAGAAAGTATTTTCTTATATCACACAGGAGTGACTGTAAAAACCAACCCTCTAACTCTGTTCAGGCAATAGTGGCTTTTCAAATGCAACCTCTTACCCCTTTTCCCCCAAGAAGGTAGTGCATACAAAAGTGTTGCTGAGGATAAGAGTTCTTCCTTTCATAGAACAGTCCTCCTGTCTCTTGAGAACTTCAGCCATGAGAATTTATATTAAATGAAACTAATTAGCTAAAGGTTGCATCAAAACTCTCTCAAAGACCCACTGAGATCAGATTCCTTTCCTGCTAGTTATCTCCCCCGCAGATCCCCAAACAACAGAAGGCATTGTAGAGACAATTGTAGAGATGCAGGTATGAGACCAGCACGAGCAATGAGGGCTGTTTCAGTGGTACAAGTATTAGAAGAAAAAGGAAGGGGAAAAAAGGCATCCTCCTCAGCCATTTTCTGAAAAAACCTCCAATATGTCACTGCAAAACTCTATTAATATTGTGTTGAAGCTCCACAGTCCTGTGAAGGGTTGGAAACGGTACAATCTTCACCTTGAGCTTTGTCCAGCCACATTGCTCTCATGTTTAATACATTATTTACCTGGGAGCATTATTGTGATCCAAAAGTGATCACATCTTTAAGAGATGTAAAATTCAGAGAAAAGTGGCCTCACCTGATGATTTTGCTTTTTCAGATACTCCCAGAAGAGAGACACCAGCACCAGTTTACACACATCTTGCCCTTGGTCCACATGGGGGAAAAGGTGCTGCCCACACATGTGTAGCACCAGCAGGGGAACCAAGCACAGCACCAAGCTCTGGTTTGGAGTAGAGGCTGCTAAGGGCTGCACAGAAAGTCAACTCTCATTTCACTGTGTGTGAAAGCAGGCACAAGGCTATTGATAGTGTCAGCTCCTGCCTGCAGAGCTTGGCTTGTCTCAAACCAGCTAACCAGCCTTCAAGTCAGGGCACAAGGAATGGTGGTGTGTTACCCCTGCATTCTCTGTGATGGATGTAAATTGTACTTGTGGGCTCCTGAAGTATTTAGTCAAGAAAATAAACCTGCAATGCACACAAATTGACCCGAAGAATTCTTGCCTCAGCTACTCCAATATAATATCTTTCTTATTTCATTTACATTGTCTCGAGGAGTGAAGCACCCTAGAAATACATTCTTCATGCACAGATTGATGCCAAGAGTAATAACTGGAAGATCATAGCATACTCTAGAGGAAAGATTTTGTTTTCTAAGACCAAAGATGGAGCATTTTTGGTTGCAATTCCTTAAAGAAAATTAGAGGGTAAAAGAAACAAGAAAATGGGAGGATTTCTGTGTATTAAGCATTATAACTGGGTTTGTTAGCTTGCTATTTTGAAGAAATATAGGTAAGCAAGGCAAGATAAATCATAGCAATTTTAAATGTCATTTGGCTCTCCTATAGTGTTTGAATTTCTTCCGTATTACAATAGATCTTCTCTCCTTGTGCCAACTAAATTGAATTCCTCTTTTTGGGCTGTTTCTTTGAAGGGCTTTGGATGAAATGTCTCATGCAGTTCAGTTTGGAAGCTTCCCAAATCAAAACCCCAAACCCAACATTTGTTTCAGTTGTGGGGAATGGGAATTCAGATTGTTTTTTACCTGTTCATGAGACATCTGCTTTCACTATTTGGCATAGCGTGGGGCTGAGGTTAGTGGGGGAAGGCAGGCTGATTAGCCTCAGAGGATTTATTACATTGGATACATTGAAGGGCTCATTTTGCCTCCCTTGCTCTCATTCGTTCACAGCCCATACATTGAGATGCACAGCAAAAAAAATTTAAACCATTTAGATTTAATTATCTTCTCTTATTTAGCATTGAAATATCAAGAATAACTCACTGGTACCTGTTGCTTTCGAAAGTTTTGCCCAGGCTAAACTTCTGGACCCAGCAATGGAAGTCACAGGATGGGAAGTTGATTTACAAACTGCCTTTAAATCCAGTGACATAGGCTAAAGTGCACTGAATATTCACAAGCTCTGTATTAGCAGCCTCTACTATTTTGTGCTCCCCATGGTTCTGTTTCAGCTGAGGAACACCCAAAGTGATCCCAGATTTTAAAGTCCGGATGATCCTGAACAGAGCAAATTTCAAATTAAACCAGAATGCTTTCATATGCCTCCTATGCACAGTTAACACTTGACTACATGTGCTAAAATTTGTGGAGGTTTTTGATATGTGAAGTTTTATACAAATTTGAGTCAGAATTATACCATTGGTAGACCATGATATTTTGTTGGAAATATTTCTAAGTAAAGCAAATTTGAGGATGATGCCATATCTCTTTGTAGGGGAAAAGAAACTTAAATGTGCTGTGAAAAACAGCCAGTTTGTCAGATGGGGAGTTTGGCTGTAAGAAAGAAACCTTCTGAGGACACACAGTTACAGCAGAAATGATGATATTTAATTGAAATTGTGAAGTTCACAGTGCCTGTTAGGTCCAAAGAAATATTGCCCAAACCAAGGCTAAATTTTTCTCAGAGTCCATGCCCTGGTCAGCAGTAGAATTTTTTTTTAATTACCTTTTTTTTTTTTTTAAACAGCTGTAGGACCCAAGAAATGCTAAGAACTTCACCTGCAGTCAGTTTTCTTCCAGCTTTGCTGCCAAACAGGATTCAGACCTAGTCACAGGTAGGATCCAGGCTGGAACCTGATGCTGCTTGGTCCAGGTGACATTAATGTCACTTTTTGCTGAACACCTGAAGGATGCAGGGGGACTGGGCTCTTTGAAAGTGCAATGATTTGAGCTTCTGAAATGAAATTTTAGCAGCCTTTTTCCAAGCTGGGGATTTTTGCTTTGGTCTAATTCAGGATGAATAAGGACTGTGGAAGAAAATAGTGAAACCTTTCAGGTCCAGTTGTGCTTAATATTCTCCCTGCAAACGTTTTCCTGTAAACAAGCACACATGTGCACCCCCAGACATACACACACACCAAAATGTTCTTCCCAAGCTGGGTTTTAACATCAGCATGTTATTTGCTCTATTACCCTTCTGGGTGGCCAGTAAAATATCAAACAGCAATTCAAGAAGGCAATAGATAACTACTACAGTGAGCTTTCTGAAAGCAGAGGCCAGGGTAAGCAGGCAGATTTATACATTTCAATTTGAGGCAAAAGTGAAATAATAACAAACAATAACTGGTTGGGATTTTTTCCCAAGCAACAACTGCACAGAATTTTCTTAAGGTATGCAATAGCCATCTTGATTTTAAGATGAGGGCTTGGATTCTCACCTGGTGAATATCAGCCCATATCCATCACTCAGAGCACAGATTGCTAAATCATGAATGTTATGCCTCAAGCATAAGGCACTTGGCCAGCTCCTTCCCTGTGTTAATGATTTTTGTACATTGTGCAGATTTACATCAGCCAAAGATCTGGCTGAATGCCTCTTATTTTTGCTGAGACAGTAAATACAGCCCTGGTCTCTATATTCTTCAGACATTTTCACAACTGTAATCATCAAAACCTTGCCCGGCCTTGATCTCTTTTTCCAAGCTTTCGGTCCCATTCCCTCCCTTTACAGAACAGATAACAGATTTATTGTTGTCAATCCCTCTGTGGTTAAGCTGACATATTGGTGGTATATGCAAAAGATGGGCAGACTACTAGAATGCCTCATCAATACATTTTCATTTCTGGGAAAAGATGAAAGAATAATTAAGAGATTCCATTACCTGAAAGTAAAGGGCTCTTCTAAGGTATGCATCTTACCATGCTTAGAGAGCAGCATTATTAGTTTCAACAGCATCCCAAAAGGAGAACAAAGATGGAGAGGGAGATGAAGACATGCCCTATGTGGTAAAAGAAATGCTGCCATGCAGTAAATGAAGAGGAAAAGCACAGCATGATATAAAAGAGGAGGAAACTGGGGCTTATAAAACTGCTGGTAATCTTACACTGGCAGAGGGAGGGGAGAAAAATTGGGCTTGAATAAGAAGGGAAGGTTTTAGTTAATGGGAATAGTAGCTATCTCTGGCTTCAGAGTTTAAAGATTCAAAATCTGTATTTAAAGATGAATTTTTGTATTTAATCTAGTCCTTTAAAACAAAACAAAATAAAATATTAATTCCATGTAGCCTAGTCCTTGTGAAGGAAAAGACAGCTATAAAAGATGTAAGTTCAAATCCCACTGAGGACAGTTTTCTTGTAGATTTGCAGGTCAAGATGAATCCTAGGGTCTTGTATTGTCTTTATTTGGACTTGCTGACAGTTGTTCCTAGGAAATGGCTTATCTTTATTAGGGCTTTTTGTACTAATGCTAGCAAGGAACACACCTTTTCTGCTCTAAATGGAGAATTCAATTCTCACTAAATCCAGAGGAATTAAATATGTCTGAAAAAACCCACAGTTTTGCAGAATCAAAAAGTGTTTCGCTTTGAACAAATCCTTCCAAATTTAAGTTTTTAAAGCAGCTTTACTTTTAAAGTGTATTAAAGGAAATTTCAAAACAAAAAATCATTTTGATTTCAAGCATTCTGGTTTTTAAATGATGAAATAAAACATTACAGCATTTTCAACATCATGGTTTTGTTCCAGACAATTTGGCAAAGCTACAATGAATTTAGAAAGCACTTCAGTATTGCTAAAACTGCATTTTTTTCAAAGAAAACAAAAACCAGCCAGAGCTAATGTGAACTCTTTGTTATGAATTAAATGAATCTGTGTTATGTTTTGAGCAAGCTCACTTTTACCATATTAATCTGGGTAGAGATTTAGTTTAATTTCAAACCACCTAACACAACACAACTTTGTAAGCAAAATCTTGTGTGCGTGTTCATTAACATTTTTCACTCTAGGGCTTTAAGTCAGTGTGAACTAAAACCTTCTTTCTCTCAACGGCAAAAAAGAAAGAGTATAATAAATCACAAATCCATGGTGGAACAATATGGCAATGTGCTTTCATGTATTTAACTGAGACAGAGTTTGCCTTTCCACTTCTGGAGGAGCTAATGGTTGATTTAATCCAATGTTGAAATCATCAGACCTTCACTCAGATTTTGTTTTAGCAATGTGCCTCTGATAAATAAACTTCTAGACTGAGCATTCCGATCTAACAGGGGCTGCTGCTTGGGATGTGCTAAACAGTGGCAAAAATGTTTCATTCAGGGAAACGTAATAACAATGGACAACATTTTGATTTTCATCAAAGAGTTAAAAAATGTAAGTTGCTGGTTTACCTTTAAACACACATGGAATCTGTCTGTGGCACTTTTTTGGTTGCATATTATCTCTCTTTAGAAATATCCTAAAATGCTTTATAAATATTGAGTCATTATTTTTTAATAATTCTTTAAGTAAGGTTCCAAATTTTTTTTTTCTTTGAGCACGTAGAATCTTATTTTGAGTATTTTTTTTCCTCTGACTTCAGAGCTATGAATGTTGTCTTATTTTTTCATATTCATTAGTAACAGATTTCTTCCTTCACCTGAAACCAGGCACTCTCTTGTGTTTGCTGTTGTGCAGTCATTAAAGGCAAGAGAAGTTCCTGTCCCAGAAAGATTAAAAATTGAAGTAATATTCTCTAACCAGCAGTCTCAGAATTATGGAAACATTACCACAAAGACAGAGTTTATTCTTTTAATCCAAAAATCATTCAACTAGCGTATTTTCTAACTAGCTCTTTTTTTTTCACATCCCAGTACAGAGGCTATTGTCCTCAGCCCTTTCTTCATGCCTAGGAAAGCACATGAGGAAGAGCAAGCAATAATTCCTCCTCACTTAAGGAACAGTTTCATGAGACACATAGAAAGGCATCTGCTGCAAAGCTCTATGAAAGCTAATCAAGCCATCTTGTCAAATTTTCTGCTCTTAGCCTATGCTGTCCTTCTCCATGCATGCAACTCCAACTGCAGTCAGAGGAAGGGTTCATATTGACCAAAAAACAACAATAAAGAGCCTTAAGGGATTGTTCAACTCGCAGAAAAATTGCAACAGCTCACAGAAAAATTATATCTGCCCTGTGTGTTAGCTGCAAATTTCTCCTCCCTGACAAGAAAAACTCAAATGCCATGTTTTGCTTTCTGCTGAACCTCAGTGTATTTTCTAACTGCTCAGGGGAAGTAGTAGCTTCCTTTTGTCCCATTTCTCTGCCATATATACAACATATTTTGTGCATCTTATTAATACACTGAAAATGGCTTGAAATCTTTTATTCTAGAAAGATAAGGGGAAAAGTCGTTCAGAGGGTCTGACTGCAAAAATAGAGAAATCCTTCATTTAGATGATGGTTTTGCAGAGTAGAAATAACATTGTTGACTAGACTGTGATTATAACACTCAGTGCCCCAACCCTGCAACCGAATTTCTGGGGACAAACACTCTCACTTTAGAAGAATGGGCAATGAGATGTTCTCTGTAGTGTGAGGATGATATCAGATGTCCTTGGAGGCTGGTGTAGATCCTCTGGATATCAGGAGAGTAGCTGAGTACATGTACCTAGATTTTTGGGAACTCTCCAGGCTTCTGTCTTGCAAAAGCAGAGCTTTGGAGAATTTCCTCCCACCAACATGCTTTGAGGCTGTTTACTGCAGATTCACATTTATTCCCAGAGCAGTCAAAATTAGTTTGGCCACTGGCTTTTCACAGCAAGTGGGGTTAAACATAAATCTGCCTTGGGCTGCAGGAGGGGGGGACAAAACCCAACCATTGTGGTGCCTGTAAGTAACAGATATTCCCCTGTATTCCTCTCCACCACTGAGTGACAGCAGCTGGAATTTATGAAGCATGGTTGTGCTTTGCACTTTCCCTGTTTTTACATTCAGGAGAGAGAGAAAATGTCTCTGCTTTGTTCAGTTTGTCAGACTGCTTCCTCCTTTGTGCCCAAATATGTGCTCTGCCTTACAAAAGGTCCCTTCTTAAATTACATCCCAAAAGGTGAACGGGATATGTGCAAAAGTCATTTTGCCTTCAAACAGTATGCCACACCTGTATGGGATATGTGACCTTCTGATAGAGAAAAATGACCAAAACTGACTGTGCAATTCCCACCTGAGTTGCTGCACTCAGGAATTTAAGATGGCTCCTTACTGCACTTGCCCAGGCCGAGCCCTTTCACACGCTGGAGCTGACAGGAGGTTTCATTCTGATCGCCATTGCAGTGGGCAATAAGACTGAAACTGGACACAAAGTAAGTCAAAATATAAATTTTGTATTTTCACTACATATCTGTCTACACCTATAGGAGAAGTGCCTGAAACTCTCCTTTCCCTTCTGGAGGCCATTCCTCCTTGCTAAGCACAGTGCACGCACGCACGCATGCGCACACACACACTCTCATTTCTACCACTGCAAGTGACTGAAAGCCAACAGGCTTTCATGATGGGAAGGGGAGGAGAGAAGGGAATCCATTGCTCAGCAGTATTATTCCCCCCAATTCCTTGCAAAACCTCTCTCACTGGAGTTTTGTAGGCTCTCTTCTCCAAATTATTTATGGGAGAGGGGCAACCCACTCGACGCTGTATGTGCCATTATCCCCAGCTATTATCCAACAAGTAGTTAATGTTGTTTGAAGCAAGCATGATTCCTTCTGAGCTCCTCTGTGGCTGCTACTGCATGCCTAGGGCCTGGTTGTACTCCCTTAAAGTCGATGCTAAAACTTCCCAGCCTCACAAGGTGGTTGTGAGGATAAGTTCATTAACGTTTGCAAGGCCCCCAGATATCATAGTGCTGGGAGTAATATAAGTATCTAGATAGCTAGTTCTCAAAGACAGCATCTCTGAGGGTCAGATTCTGCACTAGAAATTCCCTTATGCCCATCAATTAACATTTGCTCTTGAATATGTATGTATCATGATGTTTTCCTATTATACATATTTAATTATGCCTTATTCTCCAACAGCTATATAGGATATGGAAAGAAACACCACAGAAGCTAGAGTTTTTCAGACTACCTCAAGAAAAATAGGTTCTGAAAACCTGGAAGAGTCTAGGGGTTTTATTTTTGTCTGAATAGCTCCATCCGAATTGCCATTTCTCCATAGCAAAGTGTTACTTGTCCCCATTGTGACATGCCCATGACTGTAAATGTTTAAATATCCCTTATTCCCTTATGGTTTCCATTATAATTTATTTCTGTCACAAGCAGAAAGATGTCTGGGTCATCCTTTCAGCCAGGATGAAACACAGAAAAAGGGCAAAGCAAAAGAACAGTAGTAGTCAAGAGAAGTTTGCTGAGGGGCATATGTTGAGCAATCTTTTGACTGAACTGGAAAGTCTTGAGTCTATTTGAATTCTTAAAACCTTTTCTCACCTTTTTTCAATGCAGTGGGTCAAATTCACTGCTGATTAAATTCCTTTGGCTCTGCTGTCAGTACCAAAATCATAAATCAGTATTATAGTCAAATCAGATCAGTGTTAGAATATTTAAGCATGTCCTTAGTTTGAAACGTAGAAATGGAAGTCACCAGAAACAATTGTATGCATAAAATTAAATACACACTTAAATTTATTTCATTGGATTGATGTTTTAATCTGGTTTTATGACTTTAGTAGCGAAACAGAATCATTTTCCTAAATTAAAATTAAATAGAATTGTTGAGAGTGCAAATTATTGCCAGATACAGTATCTGTAACTGGCATGAGGAACACACATACAATGCAGTTGGCTGTAAAGACTCAACTTCTTAATTAATTTTCCTGAGGCTTAGCCTTTCATTTAAAATACAGCTGTTCCAGTTCCAGGGGAAAAAAAAAATAAAAACCACCCTTGGAGACATGGCCCAAATGTAACCAGCTCAGCAACGTTGGTTTGAATTTGCAGGGAGCCTGAAACCACATCCATGACACATGAATTTCTCTACCAAGTGTATCCTAAAGCCAACAAGAACCACGCTGTTTCAAACAGAGACATTGCTAGCTAATTTGTCATTTATTACAGCATTAAGAAATGCCATCGTATTTTGAAGATCTCATTTTCAAAGACTGGATGGGGCAACTGCAGGAGGGCAGTGCAGGAGGAGTAGAACTCAAGGCAGAAGGTGAAGAGGGAGACATTAAGTTGGAGATGTTGAGCAGCTCATTATTGCTTTTTAGCCTGCCATAACTCTCTGCTTTGTGCCTTCTATTTGGGCTCCAAGTTCTTTCTGAGAAGGACTTGTACAACACATGGCAAAACATCCCTCACTGCGCCTAGAAGCCCCAAATCTAATACCAACAATAAATAAAAGTAAGACTCTATTTTTCCAAGGGAATGGGCTTTGCTCTCAAAAGCTTAGAAACCACCCCATTTCAGCAAACACATAAATCTCTATTGTAAAAACATTATGTCCATTTATATTTTTAAATGAATTCATTCCATTTGATCACTTTCCTTTCAAATAGTTTGGCTGTTAATTGGATACAGGCAGGACACACAGTCAGAGCACTCCAACTTCCCTGTTGGTTCCACATTTCCAAGCAGATATTTTGAGAGACAGGCATTGTCTGTTAAATGGGAGTTGTGAAACACAACTACACTGGGCACTTTTAAAACTTTTCAGTTGCCTTAGGTAACTAGACAATTTTCTCTCTCTCTTTTTTTTTTTTTTCTTGCAATATTCCCTAGGTATTTGCTGCACTGTATGCCAGGGAAGAAAGCCCTGGAGGGAATATTAAGGTCAGGACGAAATGGAACTAACAATATACAGAATATTTCTGCTGCACATAGCCATCAGTGCAGGGTTTGCCCTCAGCTTCCCTGGTGTGCCTTAGTTACCATTGCTTCAGTATTCCCTGGGTATCTCTTGTGTTATGAAAGTCCCCTCTCTGCTGGGGNGGGGGGGGGGGGGGGAAGAGCAGAATAGAAAACAGAATAACAATGGGAGGAGAGAAGCAGAAACTAAACAGTTATTCATGAAATTGTGCTCATAAATAGGGAAAACAGTTCCCTGAGCCATGCTGCACCCTATAGTGTGTGTGCTGTCATGGCCATACAGCCCCTATGGCCAGAGGATGTCCAGCACTCACCCAAACCACAGCTTCAAACAGCTGCAGGACTGACCTGGAAAAATTCATTTTACAGTGGGTTTTGCTGGGCAGCGTGAGCTGTCCCACCTCTGCCCAGCCCCTGCAGCTGTGCCAGCTCCTCAGGTTGCTGTTCAGTGGGCTTTGTGCAGCTCATCATCTCAATGTGCTCCTCATTTAATGCCTTATAGCTTTCATATGGCGTGAATGTTTTTGCATCAGTTGAAGAGAACTGTAAATGCTATTGTCAGTTTGGTATAAGGGTTCGTGTATGTTTGACTGCAGTAACTCTGCTTCTTATTTCAATAACCCAGCACAGTAGGGACAACATTCTGCCATTACACAATAAAAGATTTTCCAGGCAGGGCTGACACACTCTGAAAAGCAGAACAGATAGTGCAGTCTCATCCTGATGAAATTAGCAGGGGAGAAATATGAAATCTCCACCTTCCATTACACACATTCATGGACATTTGGAATCTGATCTGAGTACGAATCGGAATAAATTTTTTCTCTCATCTTACAGCATGTATATTTACTATATAAAGCATAGTATTTTCTAAGATGAAACAAGTGTTGTATTAGGAAGCAAGGAATACAATAAACCTTTAAATCCCAGGTCAATAATCATATAACAAAAGGACTTGATGAAGTGCCCTCTATACCTTTTTTTTTAATATGTCAGCAGGAATAAAAACTGCTTTACTTTTTACCTCAGCTTCACTACTTTAACCCAAGCTGATGGCAGGAAGCCTAGAAAATATTGCTAGCAGCCTGTTCTCTTATGACACCCACCCTTCATCTGGATGTAATATCTCAATATTGCTCCAGAAGATTGGATTTTATTTAGTCTTTTAGCATGATGTGAAAAAATGAACCAAATTCTTAGATGGCAGGGGCTTTGTCAATTAAAGAAGTCTAGTTTACTGGGAGCCAGCTGAACAGCTGACTTTATCATATGCAGGAGATTAATGAATGCTACTGCGAGTCAAGAGAAACAAGAGGTCATCCAAAGACTACTTTGTTTGCACTCTTGGTACTTCTAAAAAATGCTTCTTTAAATACTTTTAAGGCAGGCCTGTTCAGTGCTATAAGGAACACACTTGCCAGTTAATCTGTGATACACACCAGCATCAAAGATCTCTCCTAGTTTTCAGGTTTGGATCTAAAAAAGTTTTTGTAACATCCCAGCTGGATAAGGCTGTGGGTTTTTTAACACAACTCCTGCTAGGAGAGCAGAGAATGGGAGATGTTTTCTGCACCTTTCCACTGCCCTCCTGTTACTGGACACACCAAACATTTTTGTGGTTTGGCACCTGACTTTACACAGAAGAAACTTCAAATTAAGTCCTTAGAGCAAGGTTTTGAATGAGGGTCACTTACTGCACCAAAGTAGTGAGAAAATCGTGTTTGGTTTTTCTTATACTAAAAGTTTGTGAAAGTCTCAAGTTCATTTTGCACCACAGTGAAAACAAGAGCTGGAACCTTTAATATGTCAGCAAAATACATTCTTTTTTTTTTTCCTGGCAGCCTTGAACTTGAGGAATGATCATACGGAGTCTGCACTGTGCCCATCACCCAGCAATCCAACACTGGCAGTGGTACAGCAGGGTGCTGGGACATGGGAGCAATTGCTGCCTCCCAGGAGAATCTCATTGGAAAGCTCCAAGTACCCTGTTCCCTTTCATGGGAATGTTGTTGGCTTTTAAACTCCTATCTCTTGTTCAGTGGGGGACAAATTCCTGCTCCTACCAGGGCAGGAGGAGCTTCTCCCCACTTTTTGGATGAAATCCTCCCTTGAAGGCTCATGGATTTACAGCAGGGCTGCTGTGAAGGCATCACTGTAGCCATGAGGTAGTAAAGGAAAAAGCATAAAACTACAACTGCATGTACAAAACAGAGGTTCATAGCTCTGAGTGAAGTAATGCAAAGAGGATCCCAAAGTTCCTCATCTCTGAAAGTCTTTGGGGTCCTTTCAGCTTTTTTCTTTATTTCCTGCATGATTCAACAGAGCAGAATCTCTTGACACTCAGGCTTGACTCTCTCAGGTGTGCTTCCTTTCCCACCCCATATTCATATTAAAAAAATAAAAGGACAAAACACTGTAGATAACATTAATTCAGCATGCCCTAATCTTCTCACAGCCAGCAATAGGTGCTTAGCTAAAAACACACTCTGACTATAAAGATGCAAGGGCTTCCTTTAATTTTCCAAGTGCAATAACAACTCTTGGCTGCAGCAGAACATTTATTTTGCCATCTGGATGCTCAAGAAGTAAGAGACAAGTTTCTTAGCACTTCTAAAGGAGAATTTATCTCTTAGCTGGTCAGGTACTTATGGAAATAGCCTGTGAAAGGAGAGGGCAGTAGGCTTGCTTGGCTCCATTCCCACTATCACTAAAGGAATAGCTAAAAAAATAAATCCATATTTTATCATTATTTTTACCTCCCAGTGTACATCACTAAAAGGGTTTATATGCAGCCCTCTTAATTGGCACAGCCCCTGCTGGAAATAGAAACATGCCAATGAATTGCTCATTCAGATTAGGCTCCCAGGAATATATTGTGCTGAGAGACACTCACTTTTATTTCCTGAATTGCTTTAACGATGAGCACTGAGCAACTCTGCCTGCACTCCCTCCCTCCCAAGAACCCTGAGCTGCAGGCAAGGCAGCAGCTAGAAGCTCTCAGCCAGCCCCCACAGCAAGAAATATCTGCACGTAAATACCAAAGCACACCTGTGAACAGCTGTGAGTGGGCCTTCAGATATTGTGTTTGCCAGCTAAACACATAATTCTCAATTAAGTGAGCAATTACCTGTTATTGTTTAGCCCGTGAAATTCAGCTTTGTGCTGAATCTATTCCCTGGCAATGATCCCAGTGAAAAAGCAAGTCATCTCTTTAGGGTACAGATTTATATTCTCTGGTAGTAAGGTCACTAATAACATTTGGAAATAGGATTCACAGGTAAACCACGAAGACTTCAAAATGTTTTGAGCACCTTCAGCTCCCACAGTAGAAAGGCTGTTTCCAGAAATCATGGCTTTCCTTTTCTTCTAGCTACTTGTTCAAGAGTCTTGTCTACAAAGTTATATTGTTGTTTTTGCTATTGCGAAGAGTGGGAGATAAGATTATAAAATTTGGCAGGTCTAGGTTCTATAACAGGGTAAAAAACCACAGTACTTCAGAGAAAAATCCTCCAAAATTGTTACAGTGAGAAAGAACATCATAGCCAAGAAAACTAGGACAAGTTCATCTTCCAAGAGTGTTCAATAGACTCGAATTCCAGGGCAGATAAGGTTTTGTTTTCTTAAAAACTTTTAGCCATGTTGAAGATTAAAGATCATTAATTGATAACCCTAGACAAAGATTTTCTAGCTTTTAAAAAATGAAAATTCTTTTTTTCCAGCTGAAAACCAAAAGCTGGGTGCCAGACACAGATAAATTCAGCATAGCTGGTAGAAAGAATCACCTCAAACCTTTCTTGTGCTTTGTGTATACTTCCCAAAATATTGAAGAGAAGAACATCCATTGATTTAATCTAAACCCAAATTTTCTATCACAAAAAGTTATTACCAAAGATTTTCCAGCACTCTCAGCTGCGATGCAGACCTGTGAGCATTTATATGCAGACCACAGCTGTTTAAAACTGTGTACACAGGGTAGATGAAAGGTTGACTTCAATCTAATGGTATTTTAACCTGTTGTTTCTGGAAACCAGATTATTTGGGTTGATAGGTTTCTGTTTCTCTTCTTAAAAAAAAAAAAAAGTGAATTTCTTAGATAGCTTTCTAGCTCCTCAGTCCTGCAGAGGAGAGATGAGGAGGAGAGCAGAGTTCAGGTGGACTGAGGACAGCAGAACTTGTTGGGCTTTGAAAACTCTTTGAGAAAGAATTGAGAAACAGTCACATCTCAAAACCTGGAAAGAGCTGGAGCAGGGAAGCCTTTTAAGTGTTGCTCAAAGTTAACTTGCACATTGGGTTAGGTTTTATTCAGTTCTATCTTCAGCAGCACCCAACTTGGGCAATACAAATCTGATGCCACTCATGATGGATTGCACACAGGACCAATTGGAGCCCTACGAGCTTTAAAATTGATGGTACAGAGACCAACGGCGGCTGTGCAGTTTTTCATCAAATGAAATGGAAAAGTGATTTAATAATTCTTTCTGTCTTAAATTGCTTAAAGGAATTTTAGACAGTTAAAAATTGCATGGATTTTGAACCATATGTGTGAGAGTGGAAAAAAATAAGGGTTTTGTTTTTCCTATTTTTAATATGAGCCAGATGAAACAAAAAGATTGTTTCCTTGCAAACTATAGGTCAAGTACCAATGTAGGCTTTGAGATGGCTCTGTAAGTTATCATGTTATCTTTCTTTCTTGACAGTATACCATTATGTGGTGTATCATTTCAGCATTTACTATCTTTCATGTCCTTTTATCTTCACACTAGGATTTCTTTCTAAATTCCAAACTGTGCATTTGGTTTCATTATATAACACTGGCTTTTACAAAACATTGGCTCTTCATATTCTTTGGTTTCATATTTGTCGGCATCAGGCTGAAATAGTAAACCCACTACGTCTATTTTATCTTGTTAAAGATAAAAACAATATGGCAAATGAACTATTTGAAGAACACTGCTTTCAAATTAAAGGAGAGGAAAAAGTATTAAGTGTCACCACTGAGTTGAACTATATTGAAATCTTGTACTGAAGTGATTTTTTTTTTAAATTGAATAAAAAGGTGACCCAAAATGCTACAACTGTCATGCAGGACTCTGCTATCTTAAATTATTTATTTAACATCTGGTAAATATTATCCAAGCTATAGTACAGATAAATTGAATAAAAGAATACCAATGCCAGGGGAAAAGAAGAATTGCTTAATACTGTAAGTATATAGAACTGTTCCACAAAGCAGCTCATTCTCTCTCTGCAAGGGGAGATGAGAAGCATGGTATTGGGGTAAAATGCATCTGCTTCATTTCACCCTAAGTATGAAGCTATCAAAGCAGTTTTAGAGATTTAATTTAATCTCAAACACAAATTCTATGAAAACAGTCTGACAGTGACATGAAATTTTACATAACTCCTTTTACCCCTCCCCCTTTATAATGCAGTTTCCCAGCTGATTCATTTTATTTTATCCTATGCGTATTGGGGATCAGATTGAATTTTCTTTGAGAAAAGAAAATAATTAAGCCATCTGTAAAGCTCTGGCTGGGCATGAACATAGCAGCACAGGATAGAGTTACTTGGAGGGGGGAATGAGGTCGAAGAAAAGTACTGCAGGGAAAAAAATCAAGTTCTGTAACATGGAGAACAAAATAAAAAGAGGATGGATTCTGAGAAGGGGGAAGGGACCTAAATTCCTTGTCAATTTGTGGGTTACAAATGAAACAAAAGGCTTATCTTAAATATATGCAGGTTTAGAGATTTTTTTTTCCCTGGAAGCTATTGAGAACTAATCAAATTATGGTCAAGTACTAAGCATTTCTCCGGTGCTTCCATGGTCAGTTTCTGTTGAGCTCTTCTTGGTTACTGGATACTGCTTACGAAATAAAGATTGATTCCCAAATATTTGTTCCTATTCCCACTTTGTGGATTACATTATACTACTTTTCATTCTTATAGTCTTTGCTTAAGCTGCAGGATATAAGGGCCCTATTCCGACTGCCAACTGCAGCGCCCAAGATTAAGAGGCTGCTATCGCACCGGAGTTCAGGAGGGTAATGAGCAATTCAGACCACCAAGAGTCTGCAGCTGCCAGAGCCTGGCTCTGCACTCCCAACAGTGAGCAGCACTCAGGACACCCCAACTGTGCATGCACAGGCTAAGCACAAAGATTATTCCTCCCCACTCCATGCTCACTGTATTGAGAAACAAAATTTGGCAGCCTGCACGCCAGGCACTGGGGTTGGCTTAGTGCTGCATTTCCCAGGCAGCCACGAGAGCCAGTGCAGCCTGAGGGCTCCAAAGAGCACTAAAGCCAGTGGGCAAACTGGGATCAAACATGCTGGTGTGAGGGTCAGGATAATGGAGCTGGAAAAGACTTCCAATCTCATACTGGATTTTAACCACGGGTCTTAAAGGACCAAACTTAACAGCATCCACAATCTCCTCCTAAGTCCCTCCTTCATCTCCAGCTTTTGGCCCTGCTAGGCACCCTCCACCTCCTCTGATATGGGCAGAGAGGGCCTAAAGATATTATGTACCCAGGAGCTGATGGTGCAGGGGTGGATAGACACATCTCCCAGCCTAACTAACAGGGTTTTTGTGGAGGAATTTCTTGTCTCCTGCCCCAAAGCCAGCGGGTTGGAAGAGCTGCCTGTTAACCACTCAAGCTGATGATTTTTGGTTCGACACCCCAGGCTGTGGATGACAAATTGATTTCCCAGAGCCTGCTCTCCCAGGCCCTGCCACCCTCCATGAGCAGCACCACCCTGTACTGGACTGCCCCTCGATCTGGGGAGAAAAATCCAGACATGAGAGAAGAACCGGATGCCTAATCATTATATAAAAGCCCATAAAGGAAAACCAGCGGCCAAAACACAAGCCATGAGAACTTCCTCTGGTTAGTTCATGGGCAGCATGGAAAGTTTGAACCCATTCGCAGTTTCTGCAAATGGATAATCATAAAGATTAAGTGAAATGGCACTGAAATCTGTAACTCAAAGAGCCAAAAGCCTTCCTCTATAGTTGTTCCAAGGTAAAGCTTTGCTTGTAAGAAATAATTTTCTACCATACCTGGATTTTTCTTGCAATCATAGTTAGTAGCAAATCTGAATCTGTCAGCACAGCAGTATAATTTAAATAGTACAATTCACAGCTGACAGGGGATTTCCACCGACTTCACTTGGAAAATATGTCATTTGCTAGCTCTTGTTAACAAGGAGTAAGGTATCCATTGCTTGCCCACGGTTACGAGGACCAGCAAGAGACATTACTGAGGAGAAGGAGAAGAGAGAAGGGTTGACAGCAGCAAGCCAGGTGCAGAAATGAAGCTTGTAAATTTGTGTAAAATGCAGAGCAAAGACCTGTTAGTAAGTTGCTGACACCCCAGTTTATCTGAACTGTCTGTTGCAAAGTCTGTATTGGAAGTTCTTACTCCAAATGCCAACCAAGCAAAAAACCCAGATCTTGAGGTAACTCTTGGCATTATCTGAATCATATTAGAAATGAAGTTGCTGAAAGACTCCCAGTAAAATTCAACACAGGCAAGCACAGTCAATGTCTCCTTGAAGGGCAGAGGCAGCAGGATGTCTTGGCACCTAAAGCATTTTACCAACATTTTTATCTGCTGTATTGTACCCACCATAATGACATGTTCTCTTGGAAAGGTACATGCTGTCTCTGCAGTTCTCAAATGAGCTTTCCATGGCCCAGCATGAATGCTGCAAGACAGGAAGATTCCTTGCTTCTTTGTGGTCTCAGTCACAAAATGTTGGCCTGAGAGAAAGTGGGTAGGAAGTTCTCCATCACATCATCTTCCTCCCAGCAAATCACTACTGAAATGAGGAAGCAGGATCCTTCCTTTGCAAACAACGAAGAAAACCAACCCACCTTTCATGTATTCCTTTATTTACAGGGATGGTGTCAAAATCTTCTCTTCCTAACTGCAAAAGAACCATGAGGAGAAGGCAATTTGCTTGATCAGAAACCTATAAACCTACATTTCTGATTAATTCACTGTCCAAGGAGCCGTGTCTCCCTGCTGCTTCCCCTCACAACCCCTGAACCTACTTCTCTTGCTGATTATTTCTCACTCTCTTTCCCCCACGTGCTCTGATAATTGCAGTTAAAAAGAATGGATTCACCAGCCTCCTTATCAGTCTTTCAGAATTTTTTTCAGGGGATAAGTTATGTGTCTTTATCACGCAACCCAATACCAAAAGTTTGGGTTGAACCATCAGTACACAAGACAGCAGGTAGCTTTTCTTCAGCTGGATTTGAAAGAGTGATTCTCATGATTTTTCAGTAAACATGTAATTGTTTATAGGTAAAGATCCATTTGATAACAGCTATAAATATTTTTCAGTATAGCACTCTTAATATACTAGCATTTGGGGTCTTTTTCCAGAGGAACTAGACCAAATTTTCTATAAAACTGGCTACAACTTATCCCTTTATCCCAGGAGTTTGTCAGGATAAACTTTCCAAGCAATATTTTGGCAGGTGACACCTAATGTTCCCAAACTCATGCTACAGCATTAATGACAGACTCTTCCATAACCTACAAAGTCTAAAAGAGCTTTTCTTCACTGATAATCCCCACTATCTGTACCCCATCTTTCACCTTCAGAAGGGTTTATTCTTCATGGTGACAAATACTGAGACTGGGAAGGTCTGTTTACTATGTACTGTATAGTCAGAAGGTCTTTATGTTGTTTACTGTGAAGGTGGGGATGCTTCCAAAAAGGTTAAATAGGTTAAGAGAACTTATTTCAAAAGATTGGGTTTTTTTTTTTATTATGGACAGCTATTCCCTGTTGTGCAACTGCACTGCAAAAAAGCCACACTGCAAGGTCTGGTTTGTGAAATGCAAAAAATTCTAGATATGCAGTCTAGAATTAAAAGCACTTCCCAATTTATCCTTCTTTAGATCCAAACTTAGTATCTTTCAAAAAAAATATATACAATTGGCACAAAGAAATTATGAAGTGGAAGGGAATAGGAGATCTTGTTTAGTATTTCTCTCAAAACCAGAAGAAATCATTAGTAAAATCCCTTCCAGGCCTAAAGTTTCTGGGCCAAGATAAGGAACCTTTTTGTTTTTTGGAATGCTGCATTACCTGCAAGATAGAATTTCTGAATGGCCTAAGTGAATCAACATGTATAGAAAATCTGTTTTACTGATCACATAGGTGATTTCTTAGTTGGTATAATTTTTTTTATTATTTTTAACTTTAAGAAAATATAGGCAAGTAGCACCTGGAATCTTGTTACTGAATATAACTAACCTCAGTGTAGTGGCGACTGTGATACAAATCATCTGAAAATAATTTCTCCCCATATTTATTCTTGAATGATTGGTTAATATTGAGGGCTTCTTAGTGTGCCTCATAAGTCTTTAAAGCAAAGCCCTGTACTTGTAACTTGTTACATCTTCACTCACAGGAATATTTGTCTTCCAAATTCAAGAAAAGAAATCAAAGATCTCCATAGACATTTATGAAGTTTATCAAACTGCTATTATATTGTAGACCAGTTGTTTCAAGTAAATCACATAGGTCAAACTGCTGGAGAAACTGTTGCAATTCATAAGGAAAAAAACACCAGTACTAAAAATAGTCCAGGACTAACCAAGGTTACTGACAGGGGATTGTGGAAAGACAATAAAAAATTTCACCTGAAGAAACATTCCTATTGGCATATACTATATCTTGCCAAAGCTGTTAGATAGTGTTGTCTAGTGCTTAATATCTTCATTACAGAGATTACAGTCCTTGAATCTGTTCACAAGTTTGTATCTTTATTTTCCTTCAGATGTAGGATTTAATCAGCTTACCCCTCTTACTAAAGGACATACTAGCTTTAGAGAAGGATGCCATGACATTCAAATCACAGATTACATTATTATTAGGTAAGCTTAGAAGAAATTTGGAGAAGTGCATAGAAATTACAGACCTTATTTATAAGTCTGCCATACATACCAAGTCTAAAATCTGTTAGAATTCTCTCCTGTTCTCCCCAGTAATTTACATCCTTAGGTGGATTATCATCATAAGGCATTACAAAGAGCTTATCTTGGAACACAGGCTGGGAATATTTTTCAAGTGCTTTGAAACAGAAAATACACAAATATATGATGAAACAATGAATATTACCAAAGAAATATATTTTATTTCACTTCTTTAAAATTTCTTCCTCATTTAGAACCTGTTAATTGATAGGATTTTTGCTCTCCTGATAGTTTCATCTTTCTTGTCTCCTCTGTGGAGAGATGTGTCGTGGTGGTGGTTTCTCCCTGCATCTTATGGAAATGTCTCTTATAAAAAAACCTTAGAAGACATTCATAACTATGGCTCCAGATGCTGAGAAGGAGTTAGAATCTTTTTTTCAGACTTCCTAAACAATACTTCCTCAGTTGCACCCCAAGTACAGAATGCATTTGCCCTGTAGAAGTGAGGATTACACCTTAGAAAATCTTAAATCAGGAGCAGTTTTCATGACACATACGCTAAGTTCAAGAGGAGTATTCCTATAAATTGAAATTCCTAAAAACCTGCAATTTTTTTATCTTGTTCCTTAGCTTCCCTGTGAGAACATTGTGGAAAACACAGTGCAGATATTTTACTGCAAGCAAAATATATAACAAAACAGCCTGTGACCTGCTTATAACCCCTTCCCCAAAAAGAAGATTCTGGAGTATTATACTCCAGCCAAATTAACATGAACTCCTGCAATAATGCTGGAACAAAATCCTGCTTCAAACATATATTTCAGGGAAGAACTTGGAATATAGCAAAATTAATAGGATCCTATGTAGCACATAGAATATATTGTGTGACAAGCCAGCTGCTTTCTGCATCAGGACAACAGCCTCTGTGCACAGAGAGGAGATTGTTATTATCATATACTTTAATTCTAGTGACAGTTTTTACATGGCTTCTGTGATATTCTCATAAGAAAT
Organism: Peucedramus taeniatus; assembly: GCA_013400575.1. Taxonomy (NCBI): domain Eukaryota; kingdom Metazoa; phylum Chordata; class Aves; order Passeriformes; family Fringillidae; genus Peucedramus; species Peucedramus taeniatus. Next base: position 109,416 of record WBNO01003380.1, on the reverse strand, counting down.
CAAAATAAATGAGATATTCATGTAACTTCTAGTGGGAAGAAGCAAAACACAGTCTAGAAAAGTCTGAGGTGGTTTAGTCAGACAGGAGGACTGAACAAGTGATGGGAGTGCAGTCTTCAAGTTTCAGTTGCAACTAATCTGTTTTCCATGTCCATCATGCACAAGACAAGCACTAATGGATTTATATTTTAGTTATATAGATAGGTGTCAGCAAAACCTTTGGAACACTAAGTATAACAAGGCACATGAAGGCTGGGTTTTCCCTTGTGGGAGATCTCTAAAAGCAGGCAAGACAAACATCATTAAGAATTGCAAAAGGGTCACTGATCTTGCCTTAGGGTGGGGAAAGGCTCAGAAAAGCTCTCAGTGTCCTTTCTGTCCTATGATAAAACATTTTGCTCCTTCTCAGAGCAAAACCTGTTTGCACACTGGGACTCACAGGGCAGGCTCTCCCCCCTCTTTCTGTTCAGATGACCTCTGACTTTTGCCCACCCATTAATCAATTACAGTCTGAAGAGTGAGCATCTAGCCAGAAAAAGACTCCTGGGGAAGTGACACTAACAGAGCATCTAAAACACACACAGAGGCACAGATGCAAGGTAGAGCTACCTCCAGCTACTCTGCTTAGAAGTTTTGTCCACAGTCTCTACAAATAAAGTCTCCTGGAGGATTTTTCACTGTTACCATGCTTAAAGGCTCAGCAAACAACCATTCATTGCAGCCTGCCCCCATGGTATACCCAGGTGGACCATAGCTAATACGGACTGCACAGTCCATGTGTGAAACACATGGATGTGTTCTGCCCCAGTGCTGTGGGAGCTGCATAAATTACACATGTGAAATGTGTCAAGCACATGTAGACATGCCCTGAATCTTCATGAATTTTTGGTACAAAATAACACCAACAGTGTTTATTTCAACTATTTATTTATTTATGAGGAGGGACTTCAGGAGAATCGGTATAATATTCAAGTTGCAGAAAATAGAAGATGTTATTTATCAGTGTGCTCTCCAAGTTGTAAATCTGAATGCCAAGATTTTCCTTCCCTTCTGTGACTTTTACTCCTGCACATTTATTACTGTGTAGAATTGGAAACTCTTGCTGCAAAATGTAAATTAAGATACCACAGTGTGAGCTTCTGGAGGTAACACAACATTTTAGCCATCTGAATGCTGCTTTTAGCTGTATCTCTACTTATCAGCACTATTTATTAGCAGCCATTTAAATAAAATGGGAAGTGAAGTGACTTTAATCTTTCTCACAATGTATCAGTTGAGTTTTTTCAACATATCAGAGAAGAAAAAAACAAATTAGAGGAGCCAAGGTTGAATTAGTACACTAAATCCAACTCCCAGTTCTTCAGGGCTCAAAATCTGCAGCCACTACTTACTTGTCCCTGTTGAAGTAGAACATTGAATACAAACTCTCAAAAGATGAGTTTTGCTGCTCAGACTGAATTTGCAAGTCGCTGAAATTGTCACTGGAACAGGCACAGGTTTTTAACTACCAGCTTTTTCTGTGTGTTGCCTTCCTAAGGGAAGGTGGGATTGCTGAATTCTTCAGCTGGTGCTTCTTCATGTTGGGTAATTGCCCTATATCAAGTTATTATTTTTTCAGGAGGAAAAAAAAACCACCTTGGTTAAAAGAACATGTAGGACAAAGAGACCACTGTATATGAAAGAATGGTAACATTTAGAAAATAGCAAGTTTTCCTTACTTTACTCAGATGTCCTTGCAGAGTAGAAGGAGGTCAACTGAGACACAGAGCCAGCATAATTCCCAAAAGCAGCTCTGCAGTCCTGCTCCATGTCTTCTTCAAATCCATTAAAATGGCTGCTCTAACAGAAAGTTATAAGCCCAGCATTTTGTTTCTCTGAGATGTCTCTTTATTCTTTGTTTCTCTCACATAAAATAAAAGTTATCCATTCTGTGTTGACCTTGAAGTGCAGGACTTTCAGTGTCCCCTTGCAGAGTTTGGCCTAATACAAAGAACAGATGGTACCACTAATACTAATGGATTTCCTGGTTTTAGTTCAAATATAGTAAACTTTTAGTTTCATATGCACTAAATCTGAAGATAGGGTTTTCATATTTGTTTTTCTCCAGTGAGAATCACAGGCTTTAAATGTACTTTTAGAAATAAAAAATGGAAGAAAAGGAGAAAGAAAGTAGTATTTAATATGCTGACCAAAAAAAAAAAAAAAAAAAGTGTGCCATTTTCTTTCCTTGCTGCATTTTAGTCCACTCCTGTGAAAGATCCTAATCATGACCCCAGAAGTGATCAGATGATTTGTGGGACCCCAGTGAGAACATGTACTGCAAGGGAAGAATTTAAAACATAATTATATGCATTCAAGAAAATATCTGTCAGAGCTGTTTCAAACTTTAAATTAACTGTATATGGAGTGTGAAGGGGTCAAACCAGTATTATCACAGCACTGTATGAAGTTTCATTTCCCTGTAAAATGGGAGAGTGCAGAGGAATGGGCAGACAGGGCCAAATCCTGCCAGGGGCTGAGTGGCAGCCTGAGAGCAGTGAGAATGGGGGGGGTCTCAGTGTCAGAGGGGACCAGCCCTTTGCAGGACAGGGAGATGTCAGGAGAAGGCTTTGCAAGTTGTTTTGCACATCAGAGGTTCAAGCAGGCAGGAATACATAATGATTGGTCTAGCAACCTAGGGTACTAATTATATACATTTATTTTTCAGGCATAAGGTTCTTTTGAAACTTGCCAGTCTCTACAGAGACCTTAACCACCATTTACATATTTTTGTGATGGCACCATATAAATCTATAGTCTCTGGTATCCCTCCCAAACACAGTAGGGTTTACCTGTAGCCAAAGGCACACATGCTGACACGACAAAGATTAATTTCTAGGCTAGGAAGTTACCAGAATGGAAAGTCAATAAAAATAAATATGTTCTCGAAGGAATTCAGACTGCTGAGGGAAATTTTAGCACCTGGAAAGCAATTCTTTATGTAGCCGATCAACTGAATATTAAAAATATAAAGTAGTCTCAGAGCATAAGGCTGGTCACAATAAGTGTGTTCAAGGCAAGTTCTACTAAGGGATCTTCAGGGAACACTTCTTAGCAGGGTATTGCTGAAACTGAACCAAACAATCCTCATTCCATATAAGCATTGTATTCCCACCATGATGCCCTTAAGGATCAGAGTCCCTCAACAGCATTAAGGAACTGGTTTACTTCATGTGAATTGTTCTCCTTGGAACAAATCTGATGATCGTGTCACAGCTCAGAATGGAATGTGATTTGGGATGAGTTAAAATATTTTTACATTCCTGCTCTGTCTGGGTAGTAGATCCCCATATGAGTAGGTAGCAAAGCAGTTTTTAAGATGTCTTTTTCTCTGCTTTAGTAAAGGGAGAAGTGCTGTTGTCAGTCTTTCACACCCCATGGAAGACTGGCCTGGTGTTTTTTTCTCACAGCAAGCTCTGTTTCCACAGGATTGGAACTTTTGCCCCAATGTAGAGTTTGTCTTTTACCTGATCTTCCAGAGAAGATTCCTCTAGAGATTTTTCTCTGATTATTCCTTCTGATTTTCCTTCTTGCTTTGTTGTTTAGCACCAATGAGAGAAAGGCAAAATGATAAACATCTGCCTAACACGAACTCGAACTGTAGCCAACTTCAATTCTCCTCAACACTGATTTTAGTGCTCTGATTATAGCCCAAATCCACTGCTTTCTTTTGATCTTCTTTCTGAGTATTTCTCTACCTTGATACTCTGATGATGAGACAGTATTTGTCTTAAGCACCAGCAAATACTTCATTTGGGTTTCTAGCATCAGGCATCCTGCTGACATACATTAAAGCTATCAAATGTCTCTGCTTCCCAATTGTCAGTTCATATTTTGGTGTTTATTTGCAGAGTCTGGCAAATGTGTTTTTCAACTATCAGTCACCCACATTTTGATATCAAAACACTGTTGGGACTGGGTGTTTATTACTTCCTGCTGTTCATTTACACAAAACAGATATTTTAATGGAAGTAAGTATGGTGCAAGATTAAAACCTAACTGCAGTTCTTAGAAAATGATACATGGATATATGTGCTACACCCAGCTATCTAATCGTGCCTGCATATGAATTTTTTTCTCCTGAAGATAGATTAATGGATCTTTAATCTATTTACTGCCAGTACACTCTCAAATTTTATTGCATCTTTTAATAAGCAGCTATTAAACTTATATCTCTGCACATGTTGACTATTTGGGTAGTTGATCCTTGAAAATGCCATAACTCTTGTTTATACTCAGTCATATCATTTTTCCTATCCTTTCTAGGCAGGGAGGCACTGTAAATATCAAATTTGTATGCATTATCTTTGATCTGTATTGTTGCTGTTTGATATTAGGCAGGAATTAGGAAATGTTCCAACCTGTGAGAATACTGCAGTATGAATGTACAATAGGAAACATTTCTAATTCATTAATTCCTGAAAAACAGTGTCTGCTAAGTTAAGCCAGAGAAATGTGATGTTCCAGTCTTTACCCCAGTACACTTAGCACAGAAATGAGCTACAGTCACTCTGGAGTGTCTTTGGAAAATGCTGACTTTTCCAGCAGTTTCATCTGTGTCATGTTAGTGTACACACACAAAAGGTTTTGGGTTTGGTCTTGGTGTTTTTGAAGTTTAATGTTGTCTAAGACCTCCTTGGAAAAAAAGTGTTAGGAAACTTTGAGAATTTCAAAAATTCTGGATCCAAGTTTTGCAACACAGCAGTGTTTTGAATTCAAGCTGCTCTGTCTTCTCCAAATAACTTTCTGGGATTGAAGTAATGGAGTTTTTGCAGAGAAAGGAGTAGTTGAAGATACGTTTTCAGGACTGAGTGAAATTTTTGTTTACTTTACATCCACAAAGAAAATTACCTCCGTCATTTTTTGGTCCTCCTCACACCCTCTGTAGGTCTGTTGGCAAAATTCCTCTTCACAAACCCACTTTTGCAGTTTGTTCTCAGTATTTAGGAATCCCTAAGTATCCAACTGTTTGAGAGATGCAGAAGCAGAGGAGGAATAGGGCTGGAAAGGAGCTGCTGAGCTGCTCTCATAAAAGGGCTCCATCCCAGAGGATGCAAACCAATGTGTTGGTGCATTTATTGAAGTGTTGCAGGGAAAGATGAACCCAGATCCTCTGTCCAGCTGGACAGAAACACCTGTAAGCTGCAGAGATTTTCCCAGCAGTGCTTTGGGAGGGTAACCTTCAGGAGGTTAATGCAGTGGGGTTTTTAGGGGCTTTCTGCACTGGGACAGTCTTCTCTCATGGAAGTGTCCCCAACAGAGAAAGCACAATCAGGGCTTCCAGAGCTGCCTGCCACCAGCAGCAAACAGGATGCAGTGATGATGGAGCAGTGAATTAGAAACTTCTCAGGCCTTGCATGGGGAACCTCTGCACTTCTCACTACCTGCAGTCTGGGCAAACTGGATATAATGAGTTTCCTCTGCATATTTTAGAATAGTCTTCCTGGCCTTCTTACTATATCAGGATCTTTTTCTTTATTTTCTATTCATTTCAATGATTCAAAAGTAAAAAATATTGCAGAAGAAAACATATTCAGTGAATATTTAAAACCCACTGGTACTTCTCTTTAAAAAAATACAGGTTAAGAACCTCAGAAATTCAAATAGGAACTCAGAAAACCAAAATTTTATCTACAACTTCAGTGCTTGTTTCAGTTCTTCCTGTTTATATATTTTGCAGCTATTATAGATGTGGAATTGTAAGTATATTTAAGAAAATGGCATGTTTTATTTAAATTTCCCTTGGTTTTTGATCTTTAAGTATGTTACTTTAACATTTTTTCCAGGTATACTCTCATCTAGTATTGAGGCATCTATTTATGTACCTCAAGCATATTTTTATGGCTTGTAAGAGCTCTGAATCTGAACTTTTATACTTCTTGTCCACAAAACTCACATAGCAAACTGACTGTTCAATGAATATGCATGTATAATATTCATTGAATGTACTTCTGAAAAGAAGTGCATAATTTTTTGTCTTCGGTGAGAAATATTACTTCAAAAACAGTCTAAAGCCAAAGGGAATTCCAAACACATATGCTTTAAAAAGTAATTATTTTCTTTTCAATTCATTTTTAAAGTGATCACACAGGACTCAAAAGTGGAAATGTAGCCCAGCTTAGCTGAACAGAGGGTAATAAATGCAGGATTTATAAATGAGGCATGCTTTAAAAACATAACTGTAAAAAACACTAAAATTATAGAGATGTACAGAGACCAAGTCTGAAGAATAGGTTCATACCAATCAAAGATTTACAAATATGGGATCATCAGCAATTCTGCTTACAAGCTGTACAAGTAAAGAAAGTGACCTGGTTCTCTTTTGTCTTACCAAGTGACAGCATATGGAGAACAGTTGAGAGCATGTACAGTGATTTTTACTGTCTCATACTATAAATTTCAGAGTCAATAGGGAAGACCATCTTTGTGGGCCAGTTTGTGTTTTCTTTCCATGTGGAACACCATGATCAAAATTTCAAAGCAATTATTTCACTCACAAATATCAGGCCTTTCAAGGGTTATTGCTGAAATGCTGATGTGAAGCTGCCCACAGAGAGAGTGGGTCCAGGGAGAGGTACATTTACAGCAGTAATCTACCATTTCACTGGGATCTGTGGGCCTGTCATTCCATGTGCGACACAGCAGAATGCGGCAAGAAATCTTTTGAGCCTGTGTTTCTTAAGAACAATAAGTTGGTAAATCTGCACGTGCAACTCCTTGTGTTGAACCATTTTAAATAAATGAATGAAAACCACATCCAGAATTCTAGCTGGATAATCTCAAACTTTATGTCTACATTTTGATCCTGTTCTGCAAGAGAAACTCAAACAGATCCTCTAAAAACTTGGAAACCTCTTGAAGTTTGGTGTTTTTACCTAAAACCTTAAAGCCTTTAAAATATGAAGATTTAATTAAACCATTTATATTTAACATACATGTAATTTTAATGCTACATTATTTGAATTATATAATTTATGGCTAAATGAATTAATAGTTATTGCAATGACTGATATTTTTCAGTGCAGTACCTAAACATCTGCACAAGTGTAGGATGGTGTTGTGCCAAGCTCTGTACAAACACATAACAGTGACCCAAACACCAGCCTGAACAGACAATGCAGAGGAAAGAGGGACACAGAATGACCAGTATAACAGGCACCATGAACATTTTTTGTCAAACCAAATACTTTTAGAAGCCTGAAAGGAAGAAGGTTGTTATATGGAACTGAGTTGCTGGCTGTCTTCCAATGAATGGAATAGAATATATGGAGAAGATGAAATGAGAGTAAAATGTAGACAGAGTGCTTAATCTTTCCTTTCCAAAAAAAAAAAAAATCAGAACTCTTTTTTCCTTAGCAACAGTTAAAATTACACAATACATTCCTAATATTAGTGGCAAAGTACTTATAAGAAGTGACCGCTTTGTCACAGTAATATATTTTGTTGTATCTTTATTTTATTCATCACAGTAGTGTCTGGAGAACCCAATTAACAGTCTCCACAATATTTGGACTGTTTAAAAACAATTGAATCAAATGATTCTGTGTAGACAAGAGAAAAGAAGAAAATTCAGAACAGAAACTCAAAATTTAAAGTAGGTATTTTTACTGTGTTAAGATGTTTTTCCACTAAAATGAATTATTCAATGAAGAAAATCCTTTGTACATACGAGGACAGCACCTGCATGTCCCACTGAGAAGAAAGTTCATTTTGAGGTACGTAGTGAAGGTGTAAAATAGAAATATTCTTGTGTAGTGTGTCACTAGCAGAAGGGTGATTTATTCGCAAGGAACTTCTATACTGAGTGACTGGGTGATGTAAGTCTGTGGGATCCATTCGTTGTAAAAAAGTGTAAAGTGATGTATGTTTGGGAAAATATACTCTTGGCCATGTAAAATCGCTGGTGGACTCTCACTTATCATTAAAAATGAGAGGCCAAAAAGCAAACCAAATGCTAGGGATTGTTTGGAAAGGAAAAGACCCTGAGACCTGTGTCATCATGATGCCTCTGTGTATCCACTGTGCTCCCACACTGTGAATATTTTACTTAGCTCTGGCCCCTAATCCCCAATCCTTTAATTTAAAGAAAGCTTATCCTAGAACTGGACAAGGTTCAGAGGACATTAACAACCATCAGAATTATGAAATGCCTATTGTTAATCTGAAAAAAAACAATGCCTGAGGAGCTCTATAAACTCATGGAGACCTGGGCTGGATAAGCTGACAAGAGTTGCACACTGTCTTTTCCAAGGCACTTTAGGAAGCCAGCAAGTAGCAGCTTCAAAAAGAAATAGAAGGAAGTGGTTCTTCATAAAGTGCACAAGGAAGTTGTGGAATCTCCTCGCCTCAGTTAAAACCAGATGCTCAAAGTTTGGTTATACATTTTGATCCAGTGTCATCATCCTCGTGTTATCAGCCAGCACTATTTTACACTCCAAGCTTTCTTTTGGAGTGCCTCCACTTTCTCTGCACTAGTGCACCAGCTGCTGCTTCTATAGTTGGAACATACATTTCATCTCAATGAAACCTGGAGGGAACAATATTTAAAACAAAGGCTTAACTGCTTTACTAATTGCAGATTCTGTGTGAATACTCACAACAGAATAGCAACCAGATTGAAAAAATGCTATCACAGACCTGTGAATTGTTAAGGAAAGAAAGCCAGGACACAAATAAAACTAAAAAGAACTCTCAGCCATTGCTATGTGTTCACTGCCACACTAAAAATCTTTTATCTTGTCAAAACTATGTCACTCAGGAACCATGAAATACTTAGCAGTAAAAGGAGCAATCATCAGGCAGACAAGAAAAGGCAGATCCAAAATGTGTTAAAAATACCTCCAAACTATAAAGAAATATATTTTTTTTAAAGCCTATTGAAAATCTTACTTATAGAAATATTATTACTGAAGTCAATAAAATTAACTTGCATGAGTAACCATGGTTTAAATTAGTAACCTGAATCTACAGTTGAATCAGAGGTGCTGAAAGTCAGACTCCTAAATTATTAAAATAACTTATAAACTGCCAAATATTCTCCACTGTACCAGTTCCAATGTTTACTGAAAAAGAGATCTCTTCCTTAGCTACCCCACAGGTACTTTTGTTTTGATGTAGATGCTCCTGGCCAGGTGTAAACTCTATTAAACCCCAGACAGGGCACTGCTGCTGTGTGATAGCAGTCCACAGACTGAGAAAGAAGTGGTTAGTCTCACTCTAAAATGCAGAAGGCATCAGGGGTCTTACTGTGCTATGATGTGGGTAAGTCAGAACATCATGGAGATGCCTAAAATCCCCATAAATTGAAAACATGGAAATAAATGCCTACAGCTGGTCCATCGTAGCCCAGTGTCTTGTCTCTGTTTCAAAGCTGAGGAGGGAATTCTGTCTCCTCCACCCAGCTCTTGTCCCTCCCAAATGAGAGTCCTACCTGCTCAAACTCTGAGAGCTTTCACCTTGAGAACATGACATTTTAGAAATGGGATAACTCCTCCAGGGCATTATGTCTTCCATGACATTCTGGTCAGAAAGCAGAGCGCTGTAATTAGATAAATAGGCAGACAGACTAGACAAGAGACAACCTCAAAACATAAAGGGGGAGGAGGAGAAGATTATAAAGCATAGAATTTGACATACTTGCTGTCTCTCCGTTTTTTCTGGCATATACAAATCACATTTTAGAGTGACAAATGGATGCACATTAAATTTAAGGACAGCTGAAGCAAGGTAAGAGTAATTTGCTCAGCTCGTGATTTCCACATGTTCTGCATTTTGCTCTGTAGATATCTCTGGGGAAAAAGAAAAGAAAATTATTGAATGGAACCCAAATTTCAAAACTATCTTTTCATATTGTACTTATTTCAAGAAAACACATAGTTGTCACTCATGGTACCAACACTTACGTGTAGAAACAGTACTGGGGGCACAAAGTGGTTTCCCAAAAAATTTGGGCAACTGTAAGCACCATGGAAGAATGCATTTGCATTGGTTTATGTCCTTCTATGGAAAAATAATAGATAATATAAGAACTTCTTCTCACCAGAGTATTATTCATGTTGTGGATCAAGTCAAATTTTCTGTAGACAGATTCAGAGATTAATTCCAATTCTGATTCCCTCAAGTATGATTACTGCAGTTTTTAGGTAACTTGTCATACAAGTCAATTACTTCAGGTTGCCTGTGTATCTAAAATTGTTCCTTGGGGATGCTGGAAAATTTTTTTTTTCCCTTTTCTGTCGTACAACTTTTTTTTTTAAATTTCTGTGTGGAAGCAATTCTAAAGTAGATGTCATTTTGACCTGGAGAGCTGGTTGGGGAATTAGATGTTAAAGACTTCGGGGAGGAAAACACTGATTGTTTTAAAAACTGACTGCTAACTTGTCATAGTGAGTATTGATGAAACTTCCTCATGGACAGCTTCATAGAATCCAAAATGGAATTTCTTCTTCTCCTGTTTCTAGCAGATCTGAAAGCCACATCTCCCTGCAGCACATCACGGAATATCAGAGATTCAGGCTGAAGATTCCTCCTCAACAGCTTAATGGAGGGGGACCTATCAGGGATGAACAAGAAATACCTTTAAATCCTTAAATAGCACCTCAATAGTTAAATATTACTTAAAAGCATCGTTTAGATGTGAGAATGACAGAGCAGAATCTCTGATTTACCTTTTCCTCCTCTGAGTGGCCTATACACTGTAGTGTCCTGGGCTTTGGTCATGTGGTCCAAGGTCCTGGGGGAAACTCTCCTGGTTTTTGTCCCAAGGTAGGTAAAAACCGGAAAGAGAAACCCACATGGCTTTATAGAGGGGGAAAATCATAAGTTGCTCAGAAGTATTTTAGCTTTGGAGTCCCAGAATCTGTGGGGCAAAGTTCTGAGAATGGGAACATTTCTAGATTATTTTACATTTTAAGACTAAGAAAAGTGATTCAGTTGAGCTAAGTCAGGAATGGCTCTAGCTTCTTTACAAAAAAAATGAGGGATCTGTGTAAAGGTTAGCTACAAAGGAGAAAATAATTCTTGGTGCAATTTCTGGCTAGTACACACATTATTCTCACTGATACTGCTTTGACAATTTTTCTAGCAAATCTTTAGAAATTAACTTTTCACTATTCCTGAAGGAAATTTTGAAGTATATAAATGGTAATTTTAGTGCAAAACACATTCTCTGAACTGCTTTTATGGTGAAATCTGAACATTTTAAACCTTTTCCCATGCTGGGTAGTGAGAAAGATCTCTTTATATTAATTCGGACTTCATAGATGTCACATGATAGGAATACATTCCAAAAGTTAAGATACAAGATTACTCTTTAACCATAGAACAAACCAACAGGAATTTTAATCAAGACAATATCCAATAATGACTGAATGTTTTTGGAGGTGATCCAGAATACACATTTGGGAATTTTAATCTTGACTGCCTTTGAATTTTGTAAAAAATATTTTTAAAGTTTGGGGAATATGCCACTCCAGCTGATTCCAGAAACGAGCCATCTAAGGTATTAAAGTGTTTCATCTGTTCAGACATTGAATATTGCAAATCTGTTTCAGTAATTCATACCAGATAAGTTTGCAATGAATGGGCCTAAGTGAAGAAACTTGTTTCCCTTAAAGCAGAAGAGCAAGTCAGAAATGGAAGAGAATATAACTGAGCCAAACTTTTGTTTTTAAATCTTCCTTATATTTCAGAAAATATTAAGGCAGCTGATTTTCTTAACTTCTCATCAGTTAATTTAAAATTATTGAAACTGCTGTTAGCAGCATTGTGACAAACTGAAATTTCTTACTCTCTGTGTTTCCACATGTGTATAGATTCATCTGTGTTTCTGCATATTTATTATGATTGAAGTGTTCAGAAAATTTCAATCACTGTTTTGCAGAAGGATCATGTTTTCTTCAAAATATATGTGTTGGTGTATCATGACTTTAATGCTCCAACCCACATGTGTTATATTTTGTTTGGGCTTTTTCCACCTGAAGCAGATTCCAACAGGCTTTGCTGAGTTCTCTGAAATGCTATTGTAAACTTTGACAGTGCTAAACTATATATATTATCATTAAATTATTGGCTTATCTGTCCCCCAACTTCCATTTAGAGTAATTTTATATGCAGCCAATTTAAAACAATTTGAGAAAATGAATCCATCTAAATTGCTCATTTTAAGCTTGCACGAGGTCTCATTTGAAATATCAATATCAATGAGAGATGAGATTTTAGGCAGAAGGGGATTTAGGCTTCTTAGAATTGACAAAAATGGGCATTTTAGAGAGCTGCTAATCTTCCCTTTCTAAGAAGAACCCACTTTCAGCTATTTTGAGAACTGGGTATGACGGTAACTAATATTTTAGTAGAAAAAAATGGCAAAAGTGTTGGTACTTTTGTTCCTTTTTTGTATTAATAAAAATTCCCATTCCTTTGTTTTCTCCTTGTAGCCAATTGCACAACTCAATCTTCTCTGTGCAGTGAAAGTTTAAAAGCCTAATTCTGTAAGTCATAAAACAAACTAAGCACAGAAAGAATTTACAGTATGTTAAAAGAATAGGAGAAGAGGCTAATAGAGTTGTATACATTTCAAGGATAGATATAATCAAGTGTGTACAATATAAAGCAGAAGGTTCATAATGATTGAAAAAGGAGAAGGGAAAAAAAACCTATTTTGTAGTAGCTGCATGAACTCTGGCTGAACCTTGCTATTTGGCAGCCTCCAGTAAGGACAGCCTAAGATGAGGCATTAGGGTTTGAATCTGAGAAGTTGACATCAAGCAGACAGCAAGACATGATATCTTATTTTCCTGAGCTATGCTGACACAAATTGAACTCCACTTATTATTTTCTTATGCCAGTAAAGTTGCATTTGGCGTTTAAGCATTTTGCTCGCAGATGTTGGAGTGCTGGTTGTCTTAATTTAAATAATTTGCAGATTGTTTGGTAGTATTAAAAGATAGAAACTCATTCTTCATATGAGTCCAATTTTATAAGCTTTACTTTTTTCTCTGACCTTGTGCAAGGTAAGAATTTGATATTAAATCCAAGTAGCCCAAGGGTACAAAGCCAGTATTCTGTGCTATTCAAAACTGGGAGTGGAGAAAACTTGCTTTGAGCTATTTAACTGGTAGATATGTGAAGAAAATGTGAAAATTCTTCAAAATTGTTCAAGCTAAAGAAAGTGAGAGTGTTATTTCTTTGTTGGGCAATATAAATCATAACAATAATACAGAACATATATGAAATAGCAATTAGTTAATGCTTTTAGCATATTCCTCATTCTTTAAGGGAGTTAAATATCAAGAATAACATCTATCCCTTTTCATAGAAAGGAAGAGATAGGTAGATGGTTGTCATTATTTCTGTACACAGGATGCTTGACCATTTTCAGTTTTTCCATATAGATGTTACACTTTCCCTTAAAGAAAAAAACAAATACTCTTTTCTCTTGTATGTTCTGTTGCTGTTATTTCCTTGTTCACATTTATAGGCAAAACATTCTGAGAAAATACTAGTGATTTTTGTGAGAAGAGAATAAGATGTCAGTTTACATTACAACCCCCCAGGGTAAATGGAGAGAATTCATAAAGGTTTAGAAAAAAATGTAGTGCTTTATAATGAAATGTACTTCATGTAATTTATGACTGTACAGTTAGAGCATAGTCTTTCTTTTCCATTTTTTCCCGTGCTGCCTACAAATACTTAACAATTGTCATGGGGAAAAAATACTTTATCACTTATTGAGAAGCAACCTAACTTGTTTTCATGTCATTTTGCCAAAAGAGTTATCTTGGAGAAGTACATGGCCACACTGTCAGATTCTGCTAACGATCTATGGATGTGATTCTGGGACCAAAGGCAGAGATCAGGTGCAGCCCTGCTGAGATCCACCAGTGGTGCCAGCAGGGCAGGCCAAGGTGTCACCAGGGTCCTCTTCACATCCCTCCTTTTCCTACCTGAACAATTAGAAGTTATAAAGTTTGTCCATGTCCACAAGAAGCCTTGAAATCACCACCTGAAAAACATTTGGGATTGCTAATCGCAGGAAAATGTAGAAGTATTTGTGACAAGAGACAATTGGGCCTGCTCTGTATTTAATGCAAGTTAAATATCACATATGGACTGTCCATGCAAAATTATTTACCTAGATTGCAGTGAGTTATTTATGAAAAATGTGAAGATATATGTAAAATCATAATGTTTGTCTTAACTAAAATGACATTTGAGTGTGATTTGATAGATTGCCCTGAAGGACATTGAAAAAACTGTATGTCTGTTGGACTACCAGGGATTAATGAGAGCAATTAAGGATTACACAGAGAATGCAGAAAAATTAAATTATTTATTTGCCTTTGTCTTCACCACAGATGATGTTTGTGACACATTTTCTCTTTTCTGGAAATAAAGATCAGGTACTGTCAGAGGCTGCAATAGCAACAGAGGACATTCTCAAACAGAAGGAAAGAATTAGAGAACCACCAGCTATTGAAATGGCAGAGTATATTTCCAGGACTTGCAGAGGATCTTAAGAATGAAATGGTTGAACTGCTAAAAGCCCTAAAATTCAGGCTCATTAAAATCAACTACTGTGCCTGATCACCAGTGACTATCTTTAATAAGAGAGCTACAGATGATCCTGGGAATTGAACACCAATTTCTTTTCTTAATGCCAGGGGTATTGTGAAACAAAAATAAATAAATGGGAATCATAGTAGAATAAAGACAGTGTCTACTTGGCAAAGAAAAACATACCTCCTTACTGTATTAGAGTTTTTCAGGCACATTGTCCACAAAGAAAGAAAAAAATAATTTAAAACACCTTTGACAATTTTCTGAAGAGGTTATTGAGAACTGGCCAAAGAAAAAGAGACTAAATCATTTCAAGGATCAAAGCCTAGCAGTTCATCTACACAAGAATTGTGAGCACTTCACAGTGGGTCACTTCTGAACTCCTTTTGTGGATGTTTTTAATGAACAAGTTGAAAATTAGTTGTGATGTTTCACCAGTACAGACGGGGATGGAGAAGGGGGGAGCTAAGCAAATTGTTCAGTAAATTAATCAATGATTTCCAGAAACCTGGAGATGTTATAACAAGGGAATATCATTTAATGTACTATTGGTTTAGGTGGTTATGTAATAATTAAGACCTTAATAATAATTAAAGCACCAACATCAATTTAAATATAGACTGGAAAAGCAGAGACTTGTAGCATTCAGATATCCTCAGACTGGAATCAAAACAAGCTCACACATCATGGCTCTTATGGCTTTTACTTTCCAGCAGGACTTGCCCCATGCTATTAATGGTCAAAAGGACCTACAGCTAAACTCAAAATAGAAATGTAGAAAACAGCTGTTTTCTACAGCAGAGATGAGCTTAGCTTAAAACTGGTGCACTAGACAGAGGCAGTTTATCTGGAGAATATATAAGAAAAGCAAACTTGGTATGCAATACATTTCTTCCAGAAAACCATAACACATGGTGAGTGCAGGAATGTTGCTCTTCCATTTCTTCCTCTTGCATTACTTCAAGTCACACCAAAATAAATTAAGTTGCAGATCTATTCTTAAACCTAAGTCAAACTAGCTATGGGTTTTCCTAAATTTTATTCAGTCTTAATTTTATTTTTTTTAAGCCTACATATGCTGTACTTTGCAGTCAGCTCTGGTCAAGCTTTCAAATATAGCATGGAGCTAATGAATTACTTCTGTATTCAGTCACTTAGACTTCATGAATCCGTCATCTCCTCCTGAAAACTGCTCTGGTCTGGATCTTTAACTAGTGTAAATTAGCACTGTGCCAAGAGAGACCTGAGAGATACAATACTGTACAAAAGTCAGGGACCCAGCACTGCAGTTCTGTGCCCCTATTCTGTGCCATTTCTAAGTGTTATAGATTGTAACAATTATATGAGGTAGATCATCTACAAAAAGAAATATAACATTTTCTTCTTATTTATGAAAGTTTCCCCCTTTGTTGTCAAATCTATTAATCTAAGACAGTGCCCTGTGAATAGTATAGTTTGGGTAATACTAATTTATTTTATGTAATTTGTGCTTATACTTATAGAAATGATGGGAAAAATATGGAAACTGATTTTTTGTTTTGTTTTGTTTTTTGCTAGCGTGTTCTTTGTTCCTAACATTTTATTATCAAACTCATTTCTACTTTTCCAGTAGAAGACTACTTCAAGCCACAGGTTTTTATTCCTTGGAATCCTTTTTCAGCAGTTTGCAGCTCTCCAGGCAATGAATTCAGGCTGCATCTTTGTTGTTCCCCTTGGGTGTAACACACCAAGCACAAAACCATGGCAGTACTAGCAGAGAGCCAGCCAAGAAAAACAGAAATACAACAGAAAGGAACCAAATAGAAAACCCTCGTGTATCCTGTCCTTGCCTTTAGGCAAAAATACTGCAAGCTTCTCTGATACCTCCAAGACAGTGTGTTTGAAATATCTTGGGAAGGGCTGTGCTCAATCCTCGTCTCTGTTTGTTTAAATTTATAAATATCATGAAAAATCAAAGATATTTAATTGCTGGGTATCCCAGCTGGTTAGAGCATGCTGTTATTAGCACCAAGATTGTGGATTTGACCTCTTAATGTATCATCCACTTGAGGTGGATTTGACAATACTTGTGGGTCCCTCCCAGCTCAGAATATTCTGTGGTTCTGTGATTATTCTTCAAATTATTCACCTTCTTTATAAGAACTTGGCATTTGTATTTCTGGATTTGCATGTTATAGTTTCTCTGGAAGCAAAGCTGAGTTCCTGCCCTGTGAAAGACCCCTCTTCCCTGCCACATCCTCTCTTCTTTCTCCCTTCCATCCTCAGGCTATTCTGCCCTCACACTGCAAATTTGTCCATGTTACATCTTGTATATGATCCAAATAATCTCTGACATCCTGCTGTACAGTTCCTTGAGGATCATCATCTCAAAAACCACTATTCCTAGAGGATCCCTTTTTCCTCCATGGCAGTCACCTGCTGCAACCCCAGCATTAACCTGAATGTCAGGTGCCCTCGTGGTAGGGGGCAATGGCAGGGTGGCATGGAGGAGGGACAGACCTCTGCCAGAGCAGTGTGTGTGCTTGAAGACTAAAGGAAACTGAATACTGGGATCACTTTCCTCCCAAGTTTCTTCATGCAGTTAATAAGCTAGAGGGGAATATTAATATCAGTAAAAGAGCATTGCTTCAGGGAAGGAACTGGAAATTTTAATAGCTATTGGTCCAAATTCTCTCTCACCGGACTCCACAGACATTACTAAACTTAATCCAGAGAGGAATTCGGTCCAGTGGGTTTAATTTAAGTATGTAATATGATGCAGTGTTGGGAAAAGAAAAACACATCTATTTGGTGAATGTATTTTTGGGATGTCTCTGCTAAGTTCAGAGAGTTTGAAGCTCATTTTTGTTCACAGTAGTGTGACCACAGCTAGAATGTCATGCTGTGTTCTGGTTTCAACAGAAAAGGCAGAATGGAACCAGAGAATGAAAAGAAGGGACACAAGCAGATGATGAGAGAGCTGAGGATCCATCCTGTAAGGAGAGCCTCAGAGAATTTGGGGAATTGAATCTGTGCCTTTTACAGGAGAGGTGGCAAAGAGAGCATACATCCACACCATAAATATAAGTGTTATGCTGACATTAAAGTGAAACAACAGCATAAAGGCATCAAGGCAAGGAATTAGAGGATAGATAAAACTCTAATTTTAGGAAAAAAAATGTGAAGCAAAAAAACTTTATGGAAGCTGAATTCCATGAACCTCAATTTCAGTGAGAGTCTCTTGATACTTGAGCCAGAACTGCGTAAAGGTGAATCTCATGGACAATGTTCCTGTGTGTAGTACTTTGTGAAATTTAGCAGGTGTTTCTTTTTTTCCTGCTGGACTATATTCCATCCACCTTATTCAGTCAAATAATCTCCCTCAAATCAGTGGGACAACCTTTGTGAAAAGGCAGAATTATTTATTCTACTGGTGGCACAGAGCTTTCCTGATATATAATGGCAAAGAAACAGAGGATTTATGGCTGTAATATCATCTGACTTCTGTATCCGAAATTTGAAACATGAAGGATAAAATATGCTTTCTCTGTTGGAGAAAAAAGGCAGAGGAATTACTTTCTTGGCATATACGTTAGAAATGGCAGCACTGGTGAGATTATATCTGTTATCTTCAAAATTGCTTTAAACCAGAAGCTTGGGTAACAAAGGACAGAAGTTACTTTCATATTAGCATATATGTCATGTTTAATCAATCAAAAGAGAACTGTAATTACTTTGCTCTCTTCTTAGCTAACTTTAAAGAAAGGAAGTCATGAACCTATAAAGTAAATGTCATCCTGTTTAGATAGTTATAGTTTTATAGGTAATTTGTTGCAGATTTTATGCAGATAATTTATAATTATTTCCTTTCATGCTCATCTTTTAGCCTGGAGTCCAGTTTTTACACAAACATAAGGACTGCAGATGCACAGAAAGTATCAATGAAGCTACCTAT
Source organism: Peucedramus taeniatus (assembly GCA_013400575.1). Lineage (NCBI taxonomy): Eukaryota > Metazoa > Chordata > Aves > Passeriformes > Fringillidae > Peucedramus > Peucedramus taeniatus. The sequence goes on along the minus strand of WBNO01003380.1, from coordinate 90,887 downwards.
TTTTTTCCCTAAATTTGGTGCACACATTTACAAGTTTATCAGCCACTGTACAGCTACTGAACTTGCCAGTAGCTTGAGCTGCATATGCAATATCAAAGTGAAAAATCAAGTGGTGGTAATAATTAGTAGGCTTGTTTAGATGACCTATGACTTTTGTAGGAGGCATTTGTATGAGAAGGAATTCACTTATTCTCCCAGCCTGAGCCCTTAGCATCACTTTGTGTTGTAGACTTTGCAATAGGTGGTTTCCAGCCCATCATGCTGCTGCTGAGAAGGAAACAAATTGCAGAGTCAGTGGAGCAGGGAACTTTAAATTGTCAAATGTGTTGAACTGCATATGCAGCAGCAAGATGACTGTGTTTGAAAACAGTCTCAAATTGCCACAGCTGCTTGACTTTAGCATGTTTCCCACCACAAAATAGTCTATATTTTCTGCTTCACAGATAAAACCCCTATGTTGGAAAAACTCACAAGTAGTGCTGGGAAGCAAAATACAAAGTGTATTTATGCAAGACAAGATTTGTTACAATTGCTCGCTGGCATCATAAGATAATTTCATTTTCTTTTGCTCTTTAGAAAACTCTTATGGAGTTAAGAGGCAGAAAACTAGTATTCCTAAATATTTTAAAATGTTAAGCCAAAATGTGGATTTGATTTGTTACGAGTATTGGCAGTCTGACTGTTGACCGTCCTTTCTCTTCCAACCTACCATAAATTCTAGAAAAAAAAAAATCTATTATTTCATCACTCACCAAACTGGAATGATTAAAATATGCACCAGGGAAATGTTCCCCAGCCAGGAGAAATATTGATTAGACTCTAAAGCATTGCATGTCCTTTGCTCTGCTGAGACCCCAAGCACAGCAATCCCACAGAGGGCTGGATAATGACATGGATGCTTCAGAGCTGCTTTTCTCTTTTCAGTTACCCAACACAAACCTATCAGACTAGTTAAGTCAAAGGTAGCATCCAAGCAGTGGTGCAGTTGGCATTGTCCACCTGGCATAGACTATGCCTACTTGGCTTAAAGTACTAAATAGATATTTACATCTGGGTTAATTAGCAAAACCTTTGACACGAGTCCAGAGCGAGGCTTAAGCTTCTGCTTCTGGATCCATAGGGAAAAATGCTTAACCAGCTTTAACCTCTCTGCAACAGCTCCCTTCAGGCTGTTATGAAACATGAATTCATCTGACCTCTTCAAGGTCTGTTTATATCTTCCTGTCTGGGAGATCCAGTCATTCCTTCCTTCAGCCTGCCGCAGACAAATGAATATCTCATGGTACTGTCATATAAAAAGCTACTTAAAACGTTTCAATGCCAAAAGGGCTGCTAGTTTATACTCTTTGAAAAATCAACACAGTGTCTAAATAGCTCCATAATACACAAGGCTTCAACTGCCTGGATTTATTTCTTTCCAGCTCTGGGTGTTTTTTATTCTTTTTGACCAATATGTTATCTGAGTTCACGGTATATTTCATTTCTATAGTATTAAGGATTAACTTGTCCAGCCAAAGGATGCTTCAGCTGTGTGTCCAATTCATTCCATTATGGGACTGATTTGTCAAAAATATTAAGCACCCTGAAGTCCAAGAGCAGCACATGATACCTGAGAGTCCAGCATAGGTGTGCCAGAGGTCTGGTGGCCAAACACAGGAAACCAGCATTGGCAACACAGAAAAAGGTCATAGCAGAAGCTGGAAGGGAGAGAAGGGTTGGATCTATGTTGCCTGAACATGAGCATAACAAAACAAGAGTAAAGGCAAAGGGTGAGATAAATAGAAAAGTAAATAGAAGCACAGGAGGGCAAGAATGTGAATGTGCAGGGAGCTCCTTCCTCTCTCACCCTTGAGGGTAAATGCATCATTCTGGTCCAGTCTAGCCAGAGTAACTGAAGAATGCTAATGGAAATAATTTGGGAATTGATGGGAGAGTGTTATGAATAATTCCACACATCACTACGAAAGGATGGTTGAATTATAAACAGTCCAAATCCCACATTTTGGAAGGCTGGAAGAAAGAGTCAAGATGAGTGAGGTTACCATTGTGTGAGAAGATGGGAACAGTTGTGGAGAAACCACAAGGTGTGAGATAAAAACAGGTTAGAAACAAGAAAGAGTAAAGAGTTGAGAAGGAGCAAAGAAAGTGAAGGAAGGAAAAGAGAAGTTATCAAAAGAGAGAGAGATGGAAAGGAGGAGAGTGATAGCTTAGATGGTGGAGAGGGAGGAGGTACAAGTAGAGCAATAAATGCCTGGTGGGGCCATCCCCTGGGGCCTCCTGACTGCTCCCAGACTGCTCTGCCACCCCAACTGCAGGCAGTCTGTGTCTACAGAACTCTCTTAATTTTTCATCCCCTTTCTATCAACCAATGCTAAAGAACACTCAGAAGCTTCAAAAAGCTAAAAATTCAAGTCAAAACAAAGTTTGAGGGAAAACAAAAGGAGTTAAAAAGACCTAATTCAATTAATAACAAAAATTACCAAATAGCCAAGAATTCTGGAGTCATGCAAATACTTAAGAGCTGAGCATGCAAAGAAAGCCCATACTGATTACTTATATATTCAATATAAGTAAACATATATATCTAACTCAGGTACAGTGACATCATTATCACCTTGAATCTTATTTATATGTAGCAACAGTGTCTTGTTAAAATTTAAGTTGTACAACCTTAAAACAACCTATTAACTCTAAGTTACGGATTATCATACATTAATAGTGCAGGTCCTCACAATAAAAGAAGCGTTATTTGAGTACAGAAAGTACTTATAATATTTTTAATCTATTTTTTCTTTTTTGCTTTTTTTTTTGCTTCAGGTTGTGCTATTTCAACTAGGATAGATTACTGAATTCTTCTGCCATTTTACCTCTTTCCCCCATATAAATCTATACATTTTTATATTTTCTATAATTTCTTTGGGGGCTGTTTCCTTTGTAGCATATGAGAATATTTTAATTTGGTTTTCTCTCCATTCCAATCATTTGGGGTTAAATTTTCTCTAATAGCCTAATCCCAGTCCAAATAAGTTTAATGAGAAAACTCCAATGTGATAAAATGGAACCACATTTTCCCTCTTAAGCCTGCACAGCAGACTTTTCTGGCATAATTGTGTCGTTCAAGGGTAGAATGAGGTGTGATCTGTGGCTGGCACAAGCAGAAGCTTTCAATGTCGTTGCAGGTAATCTGGTAAAAAACACCTTATGGCCATTTCCACCCAACGTTTTTTGGCAAGCCAGAGAAAAGTTATAGCATCAGCAGTGGAGTTTTGTTGCCACAAGTTGCTTTTCCAGTACAATGGAAAGATATTTCCATTCTAGGAAGACCTTCCAAGAGTGGGCCTGGGCTGAATCAGGCTTGTTTAAATTAAACCTAATTCTGCCAGAGCCACGCAGCAAAGGTCGCGCTCACTCCTGGTGCCCACCAGTGAGCTGCAAGGTTGGCTGGAGGAAAGGCTGCTGCACTCCCTGTGCTCTCTGAGTGAAAGTAAGTCCCCTGCCCTCTGTCCCAGCTGCTGCAGCTCCCACTCAAGGAGATGTGGTGTTCCCAAGCAGCCATACTCCCAAAGTCAGAGCCAAGGCACTCCAAGTGACAACCTCTCACAGGCATGCCCGTCTCACGTGCTTTCTGTTATGCCTCCTTTCTTTGATCTCCTCTGCCTGCAACCGAGAAGGAGATCAAAGAAAAGCTGAGCTCTGCCTCTTATCTCTGCACTCCTGTGTCTTTTCTTTCCTTTTTTCATTCTATTTCTGACAATTGCAGGGGAAGGGAGACACGGAGGGAGCTCTGCTGTACCAACCGCAGCCTCCTCCAACCCCAGCCCAGAGCTGCAAGGAGGCTCTTGCCCTGTAGCCTGAAGCAGTTGGCCTCTGGAAACTGCCAAAGGTGACAAAAGCAAAGTTTCTTGGTTTAACTTGACAGGAACAATATCTTAATTCCTATCAAAGACACCAGGGTGCAAGAAAGCATTTAATAATGCTATAGGCAGTTCCTTCTGAAGAGTCAACTGTAGCCTTAAAAAGTACCAGCAATTTCATTAATGAGTGAGACCTGTGTTCTTCTAGAATAATAGAAACATTTCTGAGCTAATGGTATTACACTTGAAAGAAAGTAGAAAATACAGTCATGCTGAAGAGCAGCTGTTCTGTGGCAGCTGGAGGAGACCTAACCAAAGCCAAATCAGCTCAGATTTATCTGTGTCAACAGTGTTTTACCCTTAACTCTTATGCTTTACACATCTTTTCATATGTCTTTTCTCATTAGCCACATGGAAGAGACATTATTATAACATTCCTACCTAGATGGTCTCAATCTTTCCAATTGTCCATTATCCATAACTTCTGAGTGAAAGAAATTAATCTGACATTTCAAAGAAAAGCTTGCAGACCTTGTTTTCTGTTTTGTGGTTCTGTATGCCCACAGGACTGCTCCTCTCTTCAGTATTCCCAGAGCATGTGTTGGAAGTGAATCTGGTTGTCCTCACCTCCTGTGCTTCAGGTCAGCCTGGAGCAGTCCTGAGGACATAAACTGGAATTCTGCTGGGAGGAGCTAAATTGGAGGACTCCAGTCATTAACTGCAGTTACAGCCCTGTGGTGGTGGACATTCAGCTCACAGAAATGGTAAAAAAACAAATCTCTCAGTCACCTGGTGTTCACTGACAATCAAGTGTTGCTCTCTGCTCCTGTTGCTCCATAATGCTCTAAACGATGGCCCAGAGCCCCAGCACACTTTATCTGAGGCTCAGTTCCTCCTCAGTGGCAGAGCATCATTTCTGAATATATCAGCTTCTTTCTGAATTTGCTGGACTCTGCATTTTAATATTAATGACTGACCTCACTTTGGGTTTTTCTAATGCTTCTGGGTTCATTAGGTCAAATTCAGGATCAAGAGCTGCATAAAAATACACTTTTTTAGGAATAAATTAATCAGCACATTAAAAAAAAAATCAAACCACCTTACTTTATGAAAGTGAAGGATCCAAAACAAAACTTCACCACCTTTACAACCACATGAATAAGGTTTTAAAATATGATTGCTTGTTGGAGAGATGGTATGCACACATTAACAGATTTTTTTTCTCTCCAGCGTACTGCTTTCATATTCTCAGTGGCAAATGAACTGAGACTTAAAATGAATGAGCTGTTTAAGAGTAACATGTCTCCCCTTGCACCTGCATATGTTGCTGGCTATCAGAGGAGCTCTGTAGCCTGAGTTTCAGTAGCTCTGATTCTTGTAGCATGATTATTTTCTTTAGTAATGCATTTAAAAAGCACTAGCAGCCTACCAAGGCTGCCACTCAGCATAGCAATTCCTGCTATGCCTGAGACATCCTTGTTTATCTATTTCACTGTTCTTCAGAGCAAACAAGCATCATGTGTAATTCTACCAATCTTATTTATCTTGATTTATGTGATTATGCATATGGTGCTAATTCTTGCCTTCAGCTGTGTTTGTTCAAATTACACACCCTTCCCTTAAAAATGCTATTGTACTTCTGGAGATTGATCTCTTTAATTCCATGTTTACATCCATTTTCATGCTGTTCAGTTGACTTCCTTTTTATATGTCTAGAGCAGGAGCACTTGCTACAGAAGGCATGAGGCATATACACATGCCTTGAATCTATCTTGCTATCACTGCCTGTCTTTTAATACTCTTCCTGAATTTTTTAATCTGAAATATGAATAACAATTTAATGCCTTCTGAGGGGCAGAAGGGCTTCCATAAAAAATATCATATTATATGAGTTGCATGGCAAAAGGATTTGTGATTTGAATTATTACTGAACCTCGCTGAGTATCCTTTCCCAATCATTTGCATTTATAGTGCTATAGGAATAGGGTCTTTATGTAATAGCTTTATGTAATGGCATCAAAACCCTGAGGTTTTGGCCGTGGGCTGTGGAAGTCAGAATGCTGGACTAGTTCAGCCTGAGCTAGGTAAGGAGGGCTCCTCACAAACATGATGGCAGTCCCCATCAGTCTATTTTTTTTTTCATTTAAAGATATACTCATGTTTCTTCTTGACATCTGCCAGCAGCTTGCTAACCAGGTATAAATGTTAGCCCTCACTAGTTGAACCCTTCAGTCAGCTTTTTTTCTCTGTCTCAGCTTGTACACAGCCAGGATGGCTGCGTGTGTTAGGCTTGAGTTTCAGTCTCTCAGGTAATAAAATATTTGTGGTCTAATTTCAAGATCGGCTGGGATGATGAGTCCTCTGCTTCTCTTCTAAACTCCCCATGGTCCTGTGTGTTCACTCTGCACTTAATTCAGCTCCTGAGGGTTTCAGTGACAAAACTCTTGGAGCTCTTGAAGGTAGACATCCACAATTGCCTCATTGTTTCCTTTGGAGGCAGGTCCTCAGATGATTGCCCTATGGAGTAGTTCCAACTCCACCTCTTTTCACCCTCTCTATCCAGTGACCATGTTGACATCTTAGCTGTGTTTCTGTACTTACAGCTTATATTCTGGAAAATTAATTATTTTCCATTTCTTGAAAGACTTTTCCAGTGAACCTATATTCTTTGTGTTTTTCTGTTGGTGATCCAGGCCTTTTGTTCCTGTGCATACAGCTTGTGCTGGATTTGTTGAAATGTGTGTCATTAAGTAACCCTGTGCCATACAGCACAAACATTCTTATATTCTCTGTTCTGAACCAGACATCTGGCCAGTTATACCATTCTTACTGAACTTACCAGGAAAGGTCTCCCAGTTCATCACATGGAAGGTGCTGGTGTGTACCTTGATAATATTTGTAGATCATTAGAAGAAAGGAAAATCAGAGCCGGGAACCAGGGGTTTGTTAATGGTAATCTAAACCAGTAGTCTTTTTTTTCCTTTTTTATAGAAATTAAAAATTGAAAACTTTTGACTTAGCTCTTTTTTTTTTTTCCAGCAGTTTTTTTCTCACATTTCTTTTCACTTATTTTGATTAAATACTTATATAAACACCTTTTTTTTTTATTGCTAATGAGATAATTAGAATTTTTTTTAGTAATCCCAACAATTAATAGCATTGCATAAGAAAAACAGTCTTCATGCTCAGTGGAAACATTCCCAGAACATGTTAATTGTACATTTGCAGTGACTTTTAGAGGACCTGCCCATTACTGATCCTTGGCCCATTTAGTATGGGCTGTACAAGCAGATGGTTTTTACTAAATGAGAGTGCAAGGGAGGACTCAATCAGTTTAGCCTCAGTGAAACAGATAATTACTTTCATTTTAACATTTCTTGTGTTGCTTCATGGATCCATCTTGTGTTGCATAGTTGTGGTAAGATGCATTTTGCTTGCAACAAAAATTCCTGGAGCACATTTCACTCTTGGGGCCAGGGCAGGAGAGAGGAGATTTGGTGTGGGTGTCTCCTGGACAGCCTGATCCCCAAGAAAGGCACCAGTCACTTAAACATTTCCCCCACCCCACCTTTTGTGAATAGAAAAGAAAGCTACAAGAGGGAGAATTTATCTTCCAACCCTGCTCTTTCCTATGCTTTCTCCTTCTTTCCTTCTTCTCTAAAAAGCCTGTGTTCTAGGAGAAATATCTCTTCTACTGATGTGCCAGAAGGAAAAGCTGTTGGTTTGTTGGGTTTGATGAAGGAGACAGAAGATTCCTTTAGTCTCTGCTCTTCTTGCACCAGACTGTTGGCAGGACAAATCTCTCTGAGGGGAAGAGTGAGAGGGTTCCATGTTGTGAGCATCGTGTTTGCAGCTGAGGGCAGCTCAGGCAGAGCTCACAGGCACGTGAGTGCTCACAGGATGGAGCAGGATAAAGACAGAAAGCAGACAAAGCACAGGGGAGCGAGTTAGATGTACAAGCACAGTGGTCAGGGTGATGATAGGCACACATGTTGTTAGTTCCTCTCCCCCTCCCTCCTGCCAAGCACTAAAACAAGCAACATGTGATAGGAGGAGGAGAGGGGTGAAAATCCGAAACTGAACTCGAAAAAAACCCCACCCATCTGTAATAGATACATATTTCATAGGTCTTGTTTAGGCTTCATTTACGCTCTTGGAATTAATTTCTCTCTCTTACAGAGCCTTGTGGTCCACTCCAGCTCCTTTTCAGCACAGTGGAGGGAGGTGGCAATAATCTGAACTGCAGAGCACTGCAGTCCCCTCATTTAGGGAGGGAGAAATATTTCTTTTGGCAAGCAGAGGTGCGCCTGTGCTCCAAGGTCTTAGGTGTACTTAGTGAGGATGGATAAGAAGTGATGACTACATTTGAATTTCATGAGATGACTCAACTTTTCAGTAGGTGTTTCTCGGATTTGAAGCAAAAGAAAATATGTTTCCAATTTCCAATGAAAATTAATTCTGAAAAAGATCCGTTTTAGTCAATTTTCATTTCACAATTTTGTTTTAACAATTTTATTTTGCTTCCTATATCATCTGTAAATCTTCCCAGAATCATATTACTGGCATGTTACATCTGGTACAGTATCATTAAAATCTTCCTTTTTTAATATCTTAGTTATTCCTAAAGATATTTATATTCACTACTGATAAAAAACAACTTCATCTCCCTTCCTCGATCAAACTCTCTCCTGTTTTGTAATAAAACATTATAAAAATGTGTATTGAGTTCAAAAATAAGTGAAATTTCTCTTTACACCTAAAGAGTATAGTTTTATTACTCAATTTTGTAGGGTGAGGGAACATTTAAATTTTAATAGCTTTATTCTGAAACAAGGCTTCAAGCACAGATGTAAATAATTCTGCACTGGAAAGCCTATGATATGCTGCAATAGCTCCTTGTGTGCCTAGAATTCATCTAGGTAGACATGAAAGCAGATATTAAGCTGCTCTACCCACAGCAGTGTCACCACGAGGCTGAGTGGTTGTAGGTGAGCCACGGAAATTCCCTGTCTGGTTGTCTGCAAAATGGGGATAAGCTATTCATTTCTCTGGAATGCTGTGATCCTCAAATAACAGATGATGTGAACATCTCTGTTGAAATACTGCATCATTAATTTTCCATTTCTCTTTTGCCAACGTTTGAAGACATTTAGATCTATGATGGTTCAGACTTTAAAGCTACCAGCAGTGCTGCAATAACTGTTTTCAATTTTTTTTAAAAGAAATCTTCTTTCCTAACCTCTTTCTAAGCATTTGCAACTTGAGCCTCAAATGCATTCTTACAGAAATCATTGATGTTTCCTGTGCTTTGCTTCTTCAAATAATGTCAGACAGTATTCAATAATTAATTCAAAGCCAAGAAGAGTTTTCTGTCCCCTCTGTATTTTGGAAGTAGGTTCCTGGATGCTGTTGTGCTGTGACATGTTGGCCAGGAGTCTTATCTGCTCTGTAACTCACCCACACAGCAAAAGCTTTAATCCTCTTGAGAAAATAAAGCAGAAATCAGAACTGGAAGTCTTTGACCATCATTTTGTACAAAAGGGAGTATAGGGTGGGTACAGTTCTTGAATTGCTGGGTTGCTGCAGCCCTCATTCACTCCAGGCTTCAGGCATTCATTTCCACCTGAAATGATATTAAAAGCAATTTTTAGAGAGTTGGTGGACTTTTTCTAGACTTCTTCCTCCTATCAATAAAAGTAAAGTCCAGCTGATTGGAGGTTGCTCATGAAAATTAAAGCAGTTTTACACGTTTTTAAATGGACATGTTTATCTACTTTTTGTACAGATAACACTCTAATAAAGCTGCAAGGTATCCTGTAAGCAAAGCTCTTCACACAGCCTAGCAGTGGGCAAATATTAATGAAACACATCATCCCAGGAATGTCCATATTATCGCTTTTGTTTTAAAAGCTGTCCACAGTAATGAGCTCAACATAACCTTCTGCCCCTCAGATTTCTACAGAGGGATCCACCTGGCAAAGAGTTAAGTCCAGACCAGAACTGCATAGCAGAGCCTGCAAATGTCAGCATCTTTTCCTTGCAAACTCTGTGTGCATGTGTGTGTGCCTGAGCCCGTGTTTTAAAGACTTTGCCTAATCACACCTCACTTATTTATAAGTAGAACATGTGGTTTAACTTTGCACCCACTTTTCTACTAGGAGACTAAATGTTAACACCCAGGGACACCTGTCTTAGATTAGTGAATAGTTTACTACAAATGATGGAACCAAACTGATGGGATTATACTTGGTTCAGAAGCACAAAATTTAGTCAAACAGGCTTTTGTCTTTTCTTTATTTATTTATTTCATGGTACAGAAGATGACACAAAAAACAAAGGGAAAATGTGTCTATAATGCTGTAGTTAAAAAACATCTGACAAGTTTTGCTGACATGTTTTCTGTGTGGAAGGACCTGAAAATCTCATGTCCACTTGACAAGAGCATTTTTGTCATTCCACAGTGGCAAAACAAGTGCAAAATGTGAAGTGGTCTGCACACATGGCCTTAGAGGGCACTGAGGTTTGGTGAGGGTCAACTTTTTTTGGATCTGGGTAAATTTCATGGTCCCAGCTGTCCAGATGATTTGCAGAGGACACCAATATACTGAAGCAACCTGCTGTGAATCTTCATCCAAGCAGGTTAATGCATGGCAGGCACCCTCTATGGTTCTCAACAACTTCACAGAAAAAAAACAAACTTTCACCAGCACTAGCTACCTTGAGCTTTCCTCTCCTTGTCTTCTCTGACTGGATATAAATTACATTATTCTCCTATGATCATCTAAAACTCTTTTTTTCCATAAATATCAATTAATTCTCAACAGTTTTGTCAAGGAAAGAGTAATACTTTTACGGATATTTGGTTTAGATTCTGAGTTAACCATCCAAGTACTTAGGTACAGCTATGATTATTTTTTTTTACAAATGTAATATTAAAGAGACAATAATATTTTAATGCTTTCAACCACTGCCCAAATACCCACACATCTGCACACTTACACATGGATTCATACTAGCACACACATGAACACACATTTTTACTTTATTAAACACACATTAAAACACATTATTATTTAAACACACATTATTACTTTTACACTTAGACTGTTGACTCCCTTTAACCCCTGTATGTGTCTAATATATTATTTTCCCTTGTTTGTCATCAACCTCTGCTTATCAATGCCCCTCTGTCTGATTGGTGTTGTGAGCTGCTTTGGAATAAATACACAGAGAGGGGAAAAATGGAATTGATAAACATCAATTGGTTGCTTCTGGATCACTTCATATTGTCTGCTGCTCTGCCCACTGAACCTTTCTCCTTTCCCAGAGTATTTTTGTGGTGTCAAATACTGCAGCAAGACTTTGTCATTTCTTTGGAATGCACACTGCATGGTTGCTGTAATACTGTGGCTCCCATGTTTTCAAACCTCTATTTTAGATGTCTTTGCTGACACAAATTGAGTAATTTAAGAGGCAACTCACAAATAACTTATTTCTCTGTATTTTATTGTGATCCCTTAATTGCTGATTCGCAGGCATGAATGGAGCAGCACTATCAAACTTCTGTCCTTTTCAACCTTCTAGTCAGAAGGGACTCACAGTATTTCACTTTGTGTCAAAAAATAGTATCACTGGCTTTCATATTCAATTATCCAAATATTTTTCTGTCAAAGGAAGGCTCAGTGTTTGATTTCCAGTACTCAGAAAAATAAGATACCAGCACAAAATGGACATTTAGAACCACTGTATGGTCTGTACCTTATACAGTTTATTAGAACATGGTAATCCTGGGTGAATTCAAATATTCTCCCTTGTGCCTTGGCACAGATCATGGCACAGCTCTTGGTGATAAACTGGCAGATACTGTCCTGTCCTTGTTTTCCTCCAGATAAGTGTGATTCCCAGAAATTCCTGTCACCCACCTCTCACTGCCACTCCTTCAGCTGTCCCACTCCATCACATCACTGCAAAACCTCCACGGCAGCAGAGGAGAAATGGCCTTTTTTCCTAATTCCTGCTGCTGTTTGACTGCACCTCTCTGTGCTGTGGTGCCCTTTAGGAGAAGCTGGTGTGAAGCCATTGCTGGCACACACTCCAGCTTTCTTGCACTGTTGAAAAATACTGCACTGAGCTCCTTGAGCAATGCACCAGTCACGGTTTGTGTCTCTGGACACGAGCCTTCTCAAAAGCATACGACTGAAATGGTTCTTTATTGATTGCAGCTCTTTGATAGGGGAAAAAAAAAAAGTCAAAAATAGACTATGAATGCCAATAAATACAGTATGGGAATTGTGAGTTATTAGGGACATCAGGTTTCCAGCAGATGTTTTTATCCCGTAACAGAAGCTGATTTACCAAGTCTGCTTACAGCTGGCCTTGGAGCCCCATGGAGCTGAGTCAGCAAGCCAAGCTTTGTGGAGCTGGATCTTCTCTTGCCCTTCACCACCAGCCATACAAATAAGCTTTAATGATTTGAGAGAGCTGAATTCGTGCTCAGCACCTTAAGAGAAAGTGTGAGGGGCTATCATGCTGTTGCTGCTGAGGAGAGTGGTTGTGTTGGTAAATTTAAGATGCTGATTTCCTTCTTCTGGGGAAAGACTCCCACTTCTTTCTGAAAACAACCCATGTGTTGAATATAGCTGGAGCTGCTTTTGTATCAAGATGCCTGCCCTGCAGCTGTGAAACCTGCAGATACATAAATCTCTACCCTTTATGATAAAATCTGTGTCGTGAACATTTTCTTATCACATAAGATCAGGGAGAGAAGAAGAAGGGAAGGCTGAGGAAAGGCTGCTGACAGATTTGAGCTGCTTGGGAACATGGGCCACTATTTAAAGAAGGCATCTGAGTTGTGCTTTCCCTGGAGTTGGTAATAATTGTGCCTTTTCCTTCCATGGGAATAGGAGGAGGCCTTTGGCTGGCAAATGTTTGCATATAGCCCAAATCAAGTCATTAGTTGCCATGTGGCCAACCTGTATTTTAAGGCCCTCCAGCTGAAAAGTCCATTTGCATATTTATCCAGCCAGGAACGTGGTAATTAAGTCTGTGGCATTGTACACAACCCCGAGGAAAGTCTGCAATTCAATAGTTCAGAAAGGCTCCTGCTGATTTCAATGGGGCTTGGAGCAGTCACACACTCAGAGGGTGTTTACTGCATCCCAGACAATCCCAGCATTTGAAGGAATGATGAAATTAAAACTTCAAATTATCAGCGCCTCTGCCTTGGGAGAATACCAGCTCCACCTCTTAGACCAGAGAAAAAGCATCACAAAGGGTGAAGTTTGCTCCTGGATGTGCTCTCCTGGCTGCTCCTGGAACGAGCACACCCAGCCTGTCCCAGCTCCCAGCAAAGCAGCTCATCCCTGCCTGCAGAGGGGTGGGACAGGGCTGGGACCTGAGCAGTGCACAAGGCTGTCTGCACAGCAGCTCGGGGGAAATGATGGTGCCAAAGAGAAACACAAAGGCTTTAGGCTGCCATTAAAAGATGATCTTGCTATAAACAAACAAAGAGCTGTAGCAGCAGAGGATACTTGAATGGTAGATAAGTCTTCCATGTGGGGGTAAAATGTCTGTGGTAGGAAAAAGGCATTTACAGAAGTGAAAATTCTTAAATATGTTTTATGGAGGCAGGCCAAAACCAGTTCCTGAATCTGGAGTGTTACCTTGCTAAAAGAGATGTAACAATCTTTTGTGTAATTTAGAAAAAAAAATAATAGTGTGAACTGAAATTTTAACTGCATCCATGACTACAAATGTGGTTTCTTTTTTCAAAGGTCTGAATCTTTTTTTTTTTAATTAATTTATTTATTTGGATTTGTCTTTTTGGGGACAAATACTTACCTGCTGTAAATCTATAAAGTCCTTTAGACTGCAGTGGAGGTGTACACCATCCAAGGCTGTCCTCTTCCACAGTATACCTGTTAAACTCATCCTTCAGCAGCAACCTATTGCACCATTTGTCTAGTTTGCATCTCCTATGCAGCTGATAATTATGTCATTTACACAAAACTGAGGCAAAACCCAAGAAATATTGCAAATATGAGAGCCTCTTAAAAGTAAATTGAAAATATCAAACCTTTTGAAAGGTGGTTCTACTTCCAGCCAAGGTTTGTGCACTGCAATTTCTACACCTTCTTCCAGCTCCTCTGTCTCCTTGGCCCTCAGGTGTCTTTGCCAGCATGGGTGGGCCAGGCAGGAGAGAGGAGATTCCATTGCATATTCCATATTGCTGAATGGAAAGGGGAGGGAAAAAGAGGCCTTGCAAAAAGAGAAGAAATACTGACACAGAGGCAGCTAAGGATGCCTGAAGCAGACAAAGATGTTGAGCCTGATTCAAATCCCATTGAAGCTGATGGAAACATTTCAATGGGCCTTGGATCAGACCTCTGCAGTGAAATGAAATGGGGAAATAATGAACGGCTTTGGAGACAAACAAACTGGGGAGGGGAGGAGGGGGATGGCACATGGGCATAGAAAAGTGGTCTGGCAGGGAGAAGAGGGCCTGTGCAGTAGAGAACTCAGATAGGGGCTGGCAGCTCACAGCACAGGAGCTTGGCAATGACCTGAAATACTGAGAGAGAGATTTGTTTGCTTGGGGTTTGCAGTGTGTGGCATCAAACAAGGCCCAGAAATGCAAAAGAGGGAAGAACGCCCGGCTGGCGGAGTAGAAAACAGATCCAGTGATTCCACCCCAGGGGATTTCCCTTCCCTCTGTCCACTTCTTGATGGCTTTAGCCAGGAGTTCAATTAATTGCCTGGAGGCTTTGAATATCTTGCCCTGAAAAAAATGCATTCCAGGCAGGTTCTGGTGTAGCAAACTTTGGATGTGACCTAATAAATTCTCAACTGCTCGGCAAAACATCTAGGGCTTTTTTTTTTTTTTTTTGCTTTTTTTTGCCTTTTTTTTTTAATAAAAAATAAAAATACATAATGATTCACCATGTAACTGTTAAATCCAGATTGTATTCCAAAGTTAAGCCAAACCAACCTCAGATTCTTCTTCCTCATCCCGGCAGAAAATCCTTTGCCTAAGGTTTCTGGGAAATGGGAACATATAAGGAAAAAACCACAACAAACAGAAGCATGAATTTAATTACCAATACTATGCTCCAACCTCAAAGGGGTAGAAGAAAGATAATTGCTTAGGGTCTCTGAGTGGAATCCTGTCCCCATGGCCAAGACAACAACCAGTCTAGCCAGCATCTCAATGACAAGAGAGCAACGTGCAGCGTGTTTTCTAGTGTCAGTGATTCTGCATAGAGTCATAACAGGTAAGTGAAATGGTAATTAAAAACTAAAGGAAGTGCTGGCCAGAGGTGAGAACAGGTGGCATGGGGAGGGGGCAGCAATTTGTTGAGTATAAAAGGGCAAGATAAAAATATACAGCAACAATAAAAGCAACATTCTCCTGGGGAATTTTTGCAGACAGAGAAATAAGGATCTGAAATGGAAAGGTGGAAGGATTTTCCCCCAGCCTGCATAAAAGAGCCTGGACACTATGTGATGGTCCAGCCAATGCTAACAGATTGTTATGATAAAGCAAAAAAGTCCTGTGGGAAAACAGATTTGAAGTGACAAATGTGCTTGTGAGGGATAAGTGTGAGCTTTTAAGGAGGAATGGCCACAACAAGGAGGGGAGGATGCGGTGGTTTCTGGGGGATAAGGGCTGCTGGGCACTGCCAGTGTGCTGCCTGCAGGAGCACATGGGCTGCTCGTGGCTGTGCCAGGACAATATCCAGCTGCTGCTGGTGGCAGCCATGGGACCATCCTGCTTGCTGTCCCTGGGGTTAACTGCAGGGATGTGAGAGGGGAGACAGAATCTTGCTCTGACTCTCCAGTGGTGGAGGTTTGAGGCAGCATCTCTCAGAAGCTGAGGGGAAATAGGCTTGAGGGTGATCTTAGATGCAAACAGAAGAATAATTTGGACAGAAAAATCTTTTAGTGAGCATGACTTTTGGTCATGCTCTTGTTTGGTAAATGGACACACAGCATCTCTGAAATATTTTATTGGTGTTATAGATGGCTGTCCTAACAGGAATATGTCCCTCTTTCAGCTTGGAAAGCCAAGGTTGCTTTGGTCCTAAAAATTACCTATTGGATTTATCTTTTCCTTATGAAAAACAGGAAGCACCTGAACTTGTTTAGAAAACAGAGAGACTTGAAGTGTTAATATATCAGATGATATTTCTCTTTGACTGGAGGAGGAGTGATTCCCTTGTCCTGAGGTTACAATTCCTCCCTGCCAACCTGCAAGTGATCTTCCCATCATGCAGATAAAATGACAGAGGGATATACACGAGCACTCCACTCCTGAGTGCTTTAAGCAATCCCTTCATTCTGACATGTATTTGTTTTGGAGTTTTCACCTGGTTTCCTAAAAAATCTTGAACTTATTTTCTCACTTCATTCAGATAAAATTATAAAATGCTACTGAATGTTTCTCTGGCATAAAATGCCTTTTAGCAGGAAAATAGCACCTTGTCATACAATGTCAGCTCAGATCTTTTGAACCTGCTCACTGATTATTTCTGTAACAGTTTATGAATTATCATTCCTATATTTGCTTGTTGCTGCTAAATGTCTCTGCAAGTCAAGGGTTCTAAGGTGCATTTTATAGACACAGAAAATGAAAATAGACTATTTTACTATAATTCTTATAAAAATGCAAGCAATCAAGAGGCAGAAGTCTGTTGGAATCACTCCTTTCACATTTCAGACTGGTTTTAAATTTTGATACACCAGGGGAGAAAAATATCTCCCTGTATGTTTGCAAAATACCTACTTCAGTGCAAACTGTATTTTGACAGAAGTCTTTGATCTCTATCAGAGTGCAAATGACTAAAAATTAAACATGAGCAATAGCATGGGGAAAAGTATTCAGCACAAACTAGACAAGGGGGATCTTTTTCTTCTTCATTTGAAATGTCATTTAAATTCTCCTTTGCAGACAGGTTTAGGAGATACCACATTGGTTCTGAGCCTGCTTTGTTACCTTCCTCCTCAGCCACCTGCAAGAGGAGATAAGTTGTGGAACTTTGGCTAAAAGATGTCAAGTGAGACTGAATTTTCTGGCTCTGGGGCATTCCCAAACTGTGCGGGGTTGTGCCAGACCCTGTGGCCCCTGAGTTGCAGGAATCAGCAGGCACAGAGGGCTCCAGCAATTCATGAATGTACAAATAACAGAGATTACAGACATTGTACGGAAAAGTCAGAAAGTATTTTTGATGTCTAGGAAATAAATTTGGCTTAAACCACAAAAGATTCAACATTTTGTGGCCTCTTCTGTCTGCCATAGCTCTACAACTTTCTTAGCTTCTCATGTGTAAATCCCTTTTTTGACAGGTACCTATTGAAAATACTGGTTGGCTAGTTGAATAACCCACTCCTCCCTGCTCATTAGAAGGATCTGATGAGAATAAAAACAGTGTTATGTAGGTGAAAGGCAGGTGGTGAACTCTTTACTCCCGGCAAACATCAGCCTCTACCCAAAATTCCAAAAGTAAAATACTGCCCTAATATCCTGATTTACATTTATGTCTCTCAGATATTTGTATCTTCAGCTTGGAACAGTGCACAAGATTCAAGTCTAACCTGTTTGTATGTCCTGGCAGCATGTAGTGTTAAACAACAATTTCAAACAGGTCAATTACCACTTTTCCTCCTTTTCTGTTCTAACAAATATGGGCAAATGAGTCCCATTTGTTTAATGGGTGTTTATGCTGAGAGCTTTCAGCTTCTAAGTGTGTTCTATGGTCCTATAAAAATATCACCATTTAACACACGCAAATTTAGTGAGATTCACAGATTTAATACTAAGCACGTAATTTTTTTACTAGGTATAGCTTCTCACCTCCTTGCCAGCTGGAGGTCTTGGAGATTATGCTTTTTTGTCTCCTACATGTTGAAGTCCACTTAGGGAAGGCAGAAAATCAGCACAGCCCCATCAGCAGAGGCTGTGACTCGCAGGGGAGCAGAGCACTGCCGAATTCACTGCAGCTAACCCAGCACATCGGCTGCTTTGGGTACCTCCCAATGTCCATCACGGGGGCACGGGGACAGTCCCTTGCCTTTACGTGATATAATTTACCACATTCTTTCAATGGCAAAGTACTGGTCACAATATTTTTGAGAGCGCTTCCGAATATTAAAATATCATTTGAAGAGGCCGTGAGAATAGCTTGTTGGGGTCACGCATCTCCTCGCTGTTACAGGTCTGTCTTTCCAGTGACTAAGTTCAGTGACTTTGTTTCCAATGGAAACGCAAGACAGCGCCAGTCTCCAGGCCTTAAACGCCGCCAGGCGAGCTTTGCGGGGAGATTGCCTCGGTTCCTCCTCAGCCTGCCGCAACATTGCCGAGCGCGGCTGTCCCGGGGGCCGAAGGGAGAGCAGAGCCCCGGGGTGGGTGGGAAATAGCCCAGCAGGGGCGGGATGGTGCCCTACATTCCGGTGTCGCTGCTCCCGGCTCCGCCGCAATGGTTAAACGGGCGCGCACGAAGGCTGGAGAGGGAAGTCCCTCGCTGATCGCCATCTGGAGAGCACGGGCTGCGGCTCACTCCGACTTATTTTTAGGCACCAAGCTTCGTAGTCTTTAAGGGCAAAGAGAGGGGAGTAAAAATAGGCCAATTAGTGTAATTTCTGAAAAAAAAAATTCCTTAAAGATCTTGAGCAATTGCAAAGGTGACTTTAAAATTTAAGAGGAATGAAAAACAAATGGGCTGGGTAGGAAATTTGGGGCCTCTAAGAAGATCACTTAGCCAATAAATTGCCTTTTTTATTCGAGGATCTTTGAAGTATCCTCCCAGGAGGGACTATCTTAAAGCTAGCTTTAGTTAGTAGCATTGGCTTGTTAATGGCTTCCGAATGTACCTTCCCTATTTTCTAATCTTACTGTAGCCTCTTATCTTCCCTAATTGTTTTGTTATTTTTTCACTCTGTGTCCGAAGAGCAAACTTAAAACTGTGAAAAGTGGGAGTTTTTTGCATACACAAGGCAATACGTGGCATTATTTCAGGCTTGCTTGTGATCTGTTCCCTGTTTGTCACACAGACTCACGTTAGTTTGTCTGCAGCGTCGTGAATTTTAGGAAAAGATTTCAGTCCTGCTTGGAAATCTCGCCATCAACTCGATGGACATCTGGTTTCAATTTACAATGTATCTGCCTGAGGGTACCTAGCACCCCCAGAGTAAATAATAATAATAATGTTAATAATAATAACAATATCTATAATATAGTAATAATAGATGTAAATGAAGTACATGTTCTTGTGTTTCCAACGCGAGAGAAAACAAATTAGAAAATGAATTGCCTGGAGGTTTGCATTTACATTGCACGGATGGTTTACATTTTAAGCAACATGAAAACAGAGTGCCTTCAAGGAAGACCATGAATGTTTTGGGAAGATTTATTTAAATCAAAGATTTGAGGAAATGTTAAAACCAGATGAATTCTATACACAATAAAAGTGCTATATCAAAGAATTTGGTTCAGAACCAACTGTGGGTCTAAGCGTATGAGCGAAATCTATACTTCAAATCAGGGATGGATAAATGTCTGCAACCCAACAGGAAAGGAAAATGTTTTCTTAAGCTAAGTGCAGATATTCACCTGTAAAAGTTAAAAGAAAATGGCTTTGTGGAATTGCATATATGGGGGAATTTTTAGACTCTCTGTCTTGGAGAAAGCAAAATCTTTCGTGGAAAAATATCAATCTGAATAAAGCTTTCAAAGAAAGTGAGAAAGACAAATTAGTGATGGCACCAGTGATCATTAATTCACTCACATTTTGTAATAATAATCTTTACTTTTATTCCAAAAAAGAGAAGCAGCTTTAAGACAAACTCCATAAGTCTGTTGACTGCATCTTTCACCCAGCTGTCAGAAGTTCAGGTTCAAGGTGCCCCTCAAAAGCAGACACAATCACAACTTGAGCCTCCAGGTCTCATCTCCTGGGACCTGACTCTCCAGCTATTAAATATTCATTCAGATGTGTGTTTTTCTTCCTCTTGTTTTTCAAGGAGAACTTCAGGGGGTCTCAAGGTCTTCATGCAGACCTTGATGCAGAAACCTCACAGGTAAAATTCCCATTTCACAGCAAAACCAAAAGCAGCAGAAACAGCAATAGAAACAATTCCAATGCTGCGGGTCACTGGAAAACACTGGAAGGAGGACAACAAAAAATTTGGTGAGGAACAAATACCTTTGTGTGTCCTGGCTTGGCTGGTTGAGCATTGCCTTAGAAGATGGCCAGGGATAGAAGGGAAAGGAATATTTGGGTGACAGAAGGTGCTGCTGCTCAGAACAACCCCTCTGCTGCAGGGCATGAGCTGGTACATGGTATGAGACCTTAAACAGCACTGTGCTCATGGCATGAAGCAGCACAATTTGGCTTTTAAGGAAGATACACCTGGATATGTGTGCATGTGAAAAGGGAGAAAAAAATACATTGTTTATCTCTGTAGAAATATACTAAAGGGAAAATTCAGAGAAGGAAATCAGCACGGAATATGTTTAAGGAAATACTGACAGAACCATGGATAGTGTTCACATTTCACTACCAAATACAATTACAGAGCGGGAAAGCTATCAGGGAAGAAACAGCCAAAATCCAAGTTGCAACCATCTATTCAAGCAACACAAAATATAATTTGAAAATTAAACTTTTCCCCAAGCGAAGCAAAGAAGGAAAAGTTTGTGGAAGGTGGGACTATATGGTTCCATGTCTGAAAACTGCAAGAAGTTGGAAAAACAAGTAACCAGAGGCTGAAATTAATTGTTTGAGTTCCTCAGAACAGAAAAGGAGCACTTTCAAAAATGAAAACATGAATAAACATAGAAGAGGAATGGGAACCAGAATGGCATTTAATGTTATTTTCCAATAAATTGAAAGATTAATACCTACATTACCTGACACATGTCATCAAGTTTAGACAGCATCAGAGGCAAAAGACCTGAAAAGAGAGGGCATGAACCACAGTAAAAATTTTAAAAATAGTCCTGATTCAGTCAAATATTTACTTTGTTTTAGGGAAATTTAGATCAAACATTAATTCTCCTGGAAATGAAACATGAAATAGATGTGCTGTAAGTGGATATAGTATATTTGGCAAGGTAGCTAGTGCTGGCCATTATATATACTATATATATACTAGATATAGTATAATGGCCAAGTTAAACACACACAAAAAAATGAAGATAATAGTGACACCCTGAACTACTTTATCTTCAAGAAAAGCATAGGAGGAAATACATACAAATAAATGTGTTTTATTCCCCCTTACAAAGACTTAAACAAGAAATGCATGGGAAGATCAGTGGATAGCTGTGATACAGTCTTTAAAAAGTCATCACAAGACCAAACTAAAGACACCTGTAAGTCTGAAATACAGTTTTTTGTGTGAGTGGGAACTGTGGAAGAGACAGGACCATGGAGGAGTTTGAAAGGTCCCAGTTCTGGAATAGAATCACAGCTGGGGTAAGGGGCTGGTGCTATGCTCATGCTGAAAACTGAAATTAGGCAGCCAGCCCTGGCAGAGGTGTATGAGTGGCTCTGGGTAGATCTCACAAAAATTAGAAAATCAGACAGTATTCTGTCAGATGAGATTCCACTTCTTTACAAAATAATTTACTTTAGAAGGTACAAATTAAACTATGTATTCACTCCTCTGGGGTCCAAATTTGCTGTGAACTTCTGAGGAAAATGATTTAGGCATCACTATGGACAGCTCAGTAAAGACATCTGCTCAAATTCAATATGTAGCAGCAGTCAAAATTGTAAATTAGATGTTAGGCTGCATTAAGAACTGAATGGCTGTAATACAGGAAATATGGTACCATTTATAAATCTGTGAAACAGACCTGGAGACTGAGAGCTTTCGGTTTGTTCTCTTGATCTCGAACAAAGAAAGAGAAAGAAAGAAAAACCAGAAGTCTGAGGTGGCAACAAGGGATCATAAGAGTTACAATGAGGAAACATTTAACATTGGAGTCCTTGGGAAAGAGGATCTAATTTCTAAAGAGGAAAAAATAAGCATGCAGGTAAAGGTAGAAACATATGCTGTGGTGGAAGCTGAAATGGAAATCAGATATTCTGACATTGCTCTTTAGTACAGAACCATTTCTGTGGTATTTGAAACAAGCACAGGCTTTTATAATCCTGCTTGGTCTTGGAGATCTGCTGGAGCTGCTGACATGAGGTCTGGAGTTTCAAATGCTTTTGGTCATTCAGTGTTTGCAGCAGGAGGTAATGTTTCAGGAAAATTTCAATTCTTCTCACTTTTAACACTTTCCACGTTTCTAGGGACATTTGCAAAAGGCTCATTTGTATAAGTTCAAAAACTCTCTTTAATTAAAAAGCCATCTTTGTGAATGCAAATGAATACATCAAAAACTCTCAGAAGTCCACACAACTAATAATTAATCTAGATTTCAAGGACTCTCTAACACTATTACATCATTAATACCTCCCTTATTCAAGAATGGGTATCCTTCTAGCAATTAAAAGAAAAATTTAGAAGATAATTAGACGCAATTCTCATCACAATATTTTACACAGGTATATGATTTTGAAATTAGGTCAAGGGAGGGAGGGAAAATGGTGATTCATTGCAGAGGCTCCACGAAGCAGAATTACCCCATCATAACTTCTAAGTAATCTGTTTTTCTAAGTTGACAGTGTAACAAATGACCATTGTTAATAAATTAGGAAGCCAGAGAACACCTTACAGTGTATGAATAAACTGGGTGCACTCTGACATGTCTTTATCAAAAAAATTGCCAATAAAATTTTTGAAATTTTGCGTATTACAAAATCTGTAGACTGTATATTTCTGATATACCATGGTGATGGGACATACAGAAAAAAGATGATTACTCCTTTAAAATTGCACTTACACAACAGCAGTGACAGAATAAACCTGGGATGCCAAAGCAATTATGCCAAAATACATCAGCCCTTGCACTCCCTGGAATAATAGGGGAAGGGATAGATGTGATTTATTTTAATGGACCAGCAGAGATAATAAAGAATTGCTTAATGTCTTTCTTCACAGATTTAGATCTTTATGATAAGGTTTTTATGAAAGGGAATATATAACCCAAATAAAGTGAAACCAGATTTAATGAAATTGCCTGTCAATAGCACATTTACAAGTTTGGGGGTTTTTCCTTCAGTCTGGTTACACAGCCTTTTTTTGATAAGTGTTAATAGTAACTGTACTCAGATGGTTCTCTGAGCAATCAAAAGTTATTTTCTATGACTGATAGTATGGTCTGGTGGAAGACAATGTCCAATAGCTCAGGCAGGTCTCAGGAGTTCTGATACTCCAATTGTATTAGATAGGTGTAAATAGTACCAAGAGCACAGAGTTTCTCATGGCTTTAGTTAATGTCTGTGAAGGCCTGAAAAAAGCCCTCCTGAAGCCTGTAAGGCTTTCTAGACATCCAGAATATTATTGTTTAAATAGTCTGAAGCTTTAATAGCATTTCAAACAAAGTTGAATACACATAGATAATAAAATTTCATTTATGTTTTAATATTCAGAAATTTCAAATAAAGAGTTTCTAATATGAATATTTTTATAAGTAAGCAATCGAATGTGCTCATTAGCATATATTTACTGCATTTTGCCATTTTATCTGTAAACAGTGCATCAAAATTTTGGGGAAAAATAATTTCCTGTTCTGTATATTCATCTGCATGGTTGTGCTGCTGAGCATTCAAGAGATTCCAGCAGAAACTCAATAGGATGCTTTTTGTGTGAGCAGCTCAAAGATCAGTAGGGCAGCCTAGTATGTGACAAGATGAATATTAAATCTGTTAGTGCCGAGTGTCTCATTTCCCAGCACTGAGCTGAAACTGTTTCTGATACTTTTCTGAAGAAATCTTTTAAAATCTCTGTTGAGATCTGGTCTAGATAGGAGCTGAGGTCAGGGAGAGGATTCCCGAGTGATTTGCCAGAGCTGAGAGTCTCCGGTAGTGGCAGAAGCCTCATCCCTGGAAATGTTAAATTTGAGTTTGGAGAGGAGTCTGAACAACCTGTTGGAATTACAGATATCCCTGCTTACAGCAGGGGGCTTGGACTAGATGACCTTTAAAGGTCTCTCCAACTATTCCATGGTTCTGTTTCCAAACACTTGGCAAAAACTGGATAATTAATATTCTGAAACACTTGGCAGCAGAACCATTCCTTTCTTTGAAGAACTAGTGCTCTTCCCCTAAAAAGAGTTTGTAAAGTAGGAATTATTCTGCTGTTCTAGGAATCCTTCTCCCATTCATCTCTGCCTTCTCTGATATGCCCTCTCATAGTTCCCTATCAAGTCAGAGGAAAAAAGCTCAACCAGCTTTTGTTCCTGACCTTCTGTTCCAGGACCAAACATACACGATTTCTGATGGGTGCATTTATTGAAGACCATTTACAGTGAGGAGAAAAACATCTGAGAAAACACTGGGTGTCACATGGGGCAGGTTCTGTTGTTCAGAGCCCAATAGGCATCCAAGCTGTTAGTCTGTATGAGCAAAGAAACTGAAAAAAAAATCAGATAAGTTTCTGGGAGTTAAAATTGTCCACTACTTGAAATGATTAATACAAGTAGTAGCATGGAATCAAAGAGCTGAAACAGTAATCTCCATCCCAAATACAGTCAGGTTTTAAGACCTGCAGGAAAAGCAAGCCTTGATGGGGATTTCAGTTGTTCATGAGTATTTTTGTGTCTGTTTGAGATGAAGGAAGTGCCAGAGCAAGGGGAGGAGAGGAAAACAGCAGACTCAGAAGGATGTTAGAGTGCAGAGGACAAGCCAACAGAGGACAAGCACTGGCTCAATGAGGTGATGAAGAAGTTGGTCTTGGCTGGACAAAATGTTATTGAGGTCCAAGGTGTAACAATTGCCCTTCATTCCAGAGAGCTGAAAAGAAGCACTTACAGTCACTTATGAAACTATAGCAGTCTCCAAATCAAAGCCAAGAAACATGTCATCACCCAAACAGCACAGGCAGGTGCCTGGCCATTGAGGAATATTTGCTAAAGTGAGGAGAGGGAAGCAGAGGACATACAGACATGGGGCAGAAGTCCAGAGAGAGTGAGACTATTTACCAGAATTCAAGATGTGGGTGGGAGGCATAGGCAAAGGAGAGATCTCCTACTATTTGATTTTTTGTATGTTCAGGAAGATTAGACTTTATCAGCCTTCAGAAGCATGCAAGTTTGGATGGAAGATGCTCCCACCGCATTCAGTTTTTCCTTCTCTCTAGAAAAATCTCTTTTTTTGTTAGCCAACTGCTTGAATCCAAAGGATGAACTGTGTGCATTATTCAGGAAAACTTGTCTGCATGCTCATCTTTTCTCCTGCTCTTGATCCCAAAAAGGCACTCTATGAGACTGAACACAGAGAATGCAGAAATATGAATCAGCGTGATACCCCACTAGTATATTATGGAAGAACTGCAGAGACCCACAGTAAACTTAGAGACCCACAAATAGTTATTTCACATCTTCAGAATCTTCTCTCTCCTGGAAAATTATGAACCTGAGCAAATTGTAGAAAATTTCCAGAGAAGTCAGTTGCTCATTTCCAGAAGGAAGCAGTATGGTCCAAATGGAAACAAAGTCCATAATTGGGTGCTTTCCAAGAGATTTTCTTCCCACAGGTACAGAGGCAGAGGAAAACCTGTATAAGACATTGCAGGAATGAAAATCTCATTTCCCTGTTGCTTCTCTGTGCTCCACTCCAGCATCTCAACCTGTGGCATAAGAAATTTAACGATCAAAAATTTTTGATACTTACGATGATCAAAAACTTTATTTTCTCCAAGGAGTCTGAGAAAGTTTGCTGGGAAACTTTGAATGGAATTCAGTAGGATTTGGATCAGGTACTCAGAGAGAGTGCTGAGGAAAAGATCTTGGTGGCTTCAGTGTAAAAGTAGGAGGGTGGTAGTCAGAACAGCCAGGAAATGAAATGGGGTAATGATGCACCTAATAACTTACTGAAAATTCTGCAATGGGGAATAGAGCCAAAATCTCAGTAGAGATGTGAGTCTTTATTTCAAAACAGAGCAAGAAGCCTCTTGGCAAAGCTCCCAAAAGCAAGGTGTGCAGCTGAAAGAATTATTTCCAAACAATTCCATTCCAGAAGTACAGACTGAAAGGAGATTACCATGGCTACCCCCAGGGCATGACTAACCAGGGCTGGTGAGGTAGATGGAGCTGGTGAACTCTCTAAAGACTGACATTTCAATAACATATTGTGTGATAAGGGCCAGATCCTCAGCTGGGGTTGGCAAGGGCAGCTCTGAGGACATCAGTGGAGTTGTGTCATTTTATGCCAGGGGAGAACTTGGCCTGTGGAATGCACACAGAGATGATTCATGGTTTAATATCAGGTAACACAAGGCTCTGTCAGAAAGACTTTAAACTAATAAACTGTGATAATCTAATCTTGTTATCTCAAATACAAACCACTTCATCAGGCTCAGATTAAGTCAGTATGGGCTACATCTTCCCAGCCCTTTAAGAAGGAAAAATGCAGTAATTTACCATCTGGTAATGTGAGGGTCACACGGAAAGAACAAAAGTGTCTCAATATATATAACTTTTTGTATTCTAGAAGTTTGGGATAATGACTCTACTGTCAAGAACTATTTGTAGGAAAGTTATAATGAGGGGATATGGAGAAATAGTCATTATTGCTCAGCTCAGAAAGCTTACAGGGTTTGCAAAATAGGGTAGAAGTTTGCTGAAATGCTGCTATTGTTCAGGCTCTGATACACTGACATTTCTAATATTGCTTCATTCATCTTTTCATTTTACATCTATTTGTACAAGCTTGGAAGTCAATGCCACGAGTCAGTCTGTACTTATTTGGGTGAAACCAAAATCCCAGGACACTTGACCTCTTCCTTTTGTGCAATCCTATATTGCACAAGAATCTCTGTCCTCCCAACTTCAGTAACTAAAATTTGGGGTGACTTTCCCAACTTATTAACTTTCTCACACTATTATTTCTCAGATATTGCTCAGATAGTGGAAGGTTATCTTTCTTCATTGTGAGAGTAATTTTTTGGAAGGCAATCCTAACTCAGTTGTTGGTAGAAAGATTTCTGTTTTGAAGAAAATTTGAACCATTTATTAAAATGTATTAAGTCAAATTCTTTCTGATAAGCCCTTAAATGAGTGAGATAATAGGTATAAAATTGATAAAAGATCTGGGGAAGGGAACAAAATAAGATATTCTACTGATGGTTAACAGAAGGTAAAGGAATTGCAGGGAAATATAGGTTTTGCTTAGATGTAAGGAAAAGCTTTTTTAATATTTAAGTAAGGTTAACATAATTTAAAAATCACTCCTCTGTTATTTTGGACTTATTTATAACCAAGTCTGTAAAAATTCAAAGTAGCTGCACATACCAATGGCTGTTGATGAGACTTTTAGGCAGATGCCATATTCCACTGAAGCTAATGAGTGCCCTTTGCTTGATCTCATTTGGCTTTGGGATGCTCCACTTACCTTTTAATCAAAA
Source organism: Peucedramus taeniatus (assembly GCA_013400575.1). NCBI lineage: Eukaryota > Metazoa > Chordata > Aves > Passeriformes > Fringillidae > Peucedramus > Peucedramus taeniatus. The sequence continues at coordinate 63,522 of WBNO01003380.1, read as the reverse complement.
TCTTGCAGTCATAATTGAGCTGTCTTGGTATTGGAAGTATTAAAGGTGTGTCAAGACACTCTCTTACTAATCCAGGAAGGGACAGTCTTTCCTAAATCCCAGAGACACTTAATGGTTTATGGGACATGACTTTACTCTAGGTGTCATCTTTTAAATAGCAAGTAAAATTAAGGTCTGGCCATTTGTGATTATAAAAGATCATTAATTTCATTAAGAATTGAGGTGCTCAATTCCCTTGCATCTAATTGAATTGTGCTTAAGTTACATTTCTTTGTTTTTCTATTATTTCCTGCAAAAGAGTGATTTGTTCTGATATTTAACCTGGAGTTTAAATGATGAGACATAATATCTGTAAAATGGACAGCCTTAAACCCACATACACATCTTTGACAGCACTTAATTTATATTGTTTCTTCAATATCCCTTTTTTGTTCCTTGTGATTATAGTGGCTTAACAATGTATCCATGATATAGGATATATTATGTATGTGCACATACATCTCTCACTCTATAAGTAACATAAAATTTAGCATATGTTCATCATTCATTAAGAATTAGATGAGATAACCAGTGTGGGAACAGTCTTTGCTCCTCACATGGAAAGATGCATCTGTTTTTTTCTTTGAAACATCCAGATAATGAACATCTGAACTGAAACAAATAGGTCCTAAGTTAAAGGACACCAAGCTGTCAAAAAATTTCCCAGCAGATATTCATGAATATCTAAGAAAGGGAAAAGAAAGTTCATTAAGAACTGATAATTGTAAATAATTATTTTTAATATAATATTTCGGCTTCTTCAATAATAACAAAAAATATTTGTAGGCACGTGAGAAAACTGTTGTGAAAGATTTTTTTTTTTTTTAATAGCAGACTACTGCTTCTAGAAAGAAGAGCTTATTCAAATTTGATCTGTTTTTGAACTTGTAACCTTTGTGGCAATGGATGCAGTGGCAGAGAATGGACTGATGCAGCCACCCCAGCTCCTGTGAGCCAGGGGGATCCATTGCGTGAGTGAGGACCTGTGGAAAATGTCCTTTATATTGTATCTAGGGAAGCACAGACTGTGCAGGTGTGCTCCTACAGGGTGAAAAAAGCAGTAAAAAGTCCTGACAAGGTAAAATCAGAGATGATATTGGGAGTTCTCTTCTGATTTGTTCAGTCATTAGATATCTTAATTTTATCATTGAATATGCAAGCATACACTGTTTTTAATTGCAGATTAACTGACTGCACTGTCTTTGATTTTCACTTTTGACAATTGGAAGACAAGTATATAATATTATCAGAATTAGCAAAACTTTTTAGACATTAGATTGAATTCTGAAGTTTTATGTGTTGAGATAATTTTTTTCTATGGTTACCCAGAACTCTTCTGCACTTAAGGTGATTAAATCACTCACAATCAATTTGTTAGCAAAATTTTGAACTCCTTCCTCAATACAGACTCTGAGGATTCAAGATGGGTTTGGATTTAATGATAACTGAATAAAGGCAGGGCACACAGAATTCATCACAGGATTTGTTCTTGTTTGGGGAAATGCACATCTTACTCAAGGATTTCTCTTCAAAGGAATATCGATTGCCAGTGACATTCTTAAAAGCGTTAGTTAAAAAAAGGAGTTTTTCCTATGATTTCCCAAATAAATATCTGGTTTACTTCAAATGCCTGACATCAAGATGGAGATGGTTATAATAAAAAATAGATCTTAGTGGACTGCAACATGCCTGCTTGTGGTGTTTATAAGTGTATTTGATTTCACATTGCTCTTTTTCTTAAGCCATATCAACAGCAGCTTTACTGCCTGTGATGATGAGCTCCTCTCAGAGCTCTCTGCCTGATTACAGCAAGTCCAGTGCTTGGTGTAACTCCCTCTGTTCACCCACACTGCCCAGGCAGCTGTGTCTCCACTGTGTGACTTGGTTGCCACAAGGCTGCAATACCTCTCCTAAACATTTTGCTTCTTTTAAAACAATTAACAATATATTTCTAAGTATCTAACTAGTTGCGCTCCTGCAAGGTTTGCAGGTTCCGATTCCTGTTTGACTCCACTTGAAACTTCATCTTCCTCAAATATTCCATTTCCATGCCTGTTTGGATTGTGTCAGTGGCCTGGTAGTATTCATAAGCAAATATGATTGTAATTTAGGCCTCCTCTTGTCAATGATGCATGAGAGATTTACAAGCATTAATACGAGTTAGGATGTAAATCCCTTGCTCAACAATAGCAGAGAATAACCCCCTTCATATAGATTCTGATGACCTATGAACCAAGGGTCAAGTGGGCCGTGCCACAAATTATCTGACAGCAACAGATGCCAAAGTCTTGGGAGGCAAAAAAAAAAAAAACAAAAAAAAACAAAAGCCAAAAAAACTGAGGACTAGGAAATGCTCGGTTCATTTTCACAAAGAAAAAAAGCAATTGCAGCTATTCCTATAACTTCATGCGTCAGCCACTGACATAGCCACAAATTACAAGAAGCAAAACAAAGATTCCTTCTTGCCTGGCAGCAAACTTCCTTCTTCCTCCAAAAATACACAAAAGCAGCTCCAAAATAAATAGTCATCACAATTAATTACCTACCCAAACTGAGGGCTGTGCAATAAATCTTTAAAGTTTTCAAGTGTGCTTTCAGTATAAGGGAAGGTTTGGAGAGTCGAGCAGCAAAAACCACAAAGTATGTCAATTCTGAAAATAAATGATGTTTTCATAACTCTGAGATAATCAGATTAGTTCTCCCCTTCTTTGCCTCAAGTTTTATACCTGCCTAACTCCATTGATTTCAATAGGGGTTTAATCTATGCCACATCAGGTCTGTATCAGTCCTATATCAATTTTAAACTGATTTACACCAGTTGTAAGTTAGAGGAGGATCACACCCAGTGTAATAGTTCACAGGCCTTATGGTTTGTTCTGCCTTTGCAGTTTATTCTGAAATCTCATGTTATTACTTTTGGCTGTTGTAGGGTTTTTTGCCACCCTACACGTGTGTGAGGCCCTGTGCACGCAGGGAAGAGGTACAGTCTGAACCAAGGGACTGCAGAACCCTTCAGATTTTATTTTCTATCCTCATTTAAAAGCATTTTCTTCTTTTTTTTTTTTTTTAACTGGACACTGCTTTTGCCCAGGTATTGATGAAAGTCCCAAATCCTGCACAGATATTTGCACTTGTGAAATCTGCCTGTGAACACAGCACCTGACATGATAGGAAGCCCCAGCAGTAGTCCTGGTGGAATTAGAGCTGTGTTGCGATAAGGGGGGAAAGGAAGAAAAGAAAAGCATAGGCATCATTTCCAAAGCAATTATTCATATGAACACCTCACTTGTGTGAGGAATGTCCCCAGAATCTGCATTTTGCTCAATATAACAGGAACAGTTTCAAGTTTTAATTCAGTGAAATGACTTTGAATAACCTGGCTGGACCATGCCCATCATTACCAGATTCGTAAATTCACACTTACAATGCCTCAAAACAGAGAATAAGAAACCTCAGGATTCATGTCCATTCCACAGTTTGTTGAAAATTTGAACATTAATGAAGGTAAGAGCAGCAAAAGATATTGAAAAGATGCAGGGGGGTTTTAGGGTCCTCATTTTTTGAAGATGATTCTTTTGGCAAAGACTTTCTGTGAAATTGCAGGTGGCAAGGGAGGGTCTTGTTCCTGAGCTGCCAGATGAGCAGTGAAACTCATAGCATTTGTTACCAGTATCTAAACCCTTTCCTTTGTGTTGCAATCCCCTGTGCAGGGACTTTGGACAATATGACCCCACTGGATGTTCCTTCCTCCCAAACTCCAAGTCTAAAAGTTCTATTATCTCAGGTTTGATTCAGAGTCTGTTTTGTCAACCCCAGAACAAACACCTTTGTTTCATGCCATGTTAAATGCAGCGTTAATTAAAAGATCATAATCATTGCTCCCCTTCCCCCATGAAACCCTGAGATGAGAAAAGGCCTGCCCTCTGTGTAATTTATGCCTGTGACTGAGGGGATACCTATCTTGCCTGGGTATTGCTCAGAATCACAGTTCATCAGCTTGGATCACCAGCAGGGCAGAGACACCAGCCTGGGCTGGGGCAGAGGCATAAACCAAAGGGCAGAATCCATGGGGAAAAACAGGGGCCAAAACAGCAGGGACACAGGAGCAAGCACTGCATGATGAAAAACCATTTGTGAGGTTTTACAGTAAAAACGAGTGCCTCTCGTTAAATCTCTTTGCAGACATCCATGCAACAACTGAAGATGTCATATCCCATTTCATTTTAGCCTTTTTGTTCTCACAGCTGCCATCAGCCTTGTTTTCCCTGCAGACGCTCTTGCAAACAAGATGCCAGATCTCGAGGGGATTTCTGCTTTAGAACAAAAAATTGCAAATAAATGGAGGACTGTAAAATATTTCAGTGGAAGGGAAAATGAATAAATTATGGGGGCTCTGACCTGCTACTGTTTTTTGTTTGTATTTGCTCAGAGATGAGCGGCAGGGGAAACTGGAAATTATTCTGCACAGGCATTATATTTCATGAAGATAATACACATTTAAAATTATGCCATCATCTTCCTTGTACTAATGTGAGGTTAATTGAAAGACCCGTGATTTTTTTTCTTCTAGTTTTGAAGGGGATGGATAAAATCTGCACTGGGTCCGCAGTGTTGCTGCAAACTTGAATGGAGTTCATAAGTCCTGTGGTTGCCCAGGAAAATATACTGGTGGCCCATTTGTACCTGAATAAACAGCAGGGGGGTTTTGTGGCAGAAGAAGGCCTCCAAGCTGGAAGAGCCTTTCCAGAGGTGTTTCATATGTTGTGCATATTTACAGATACCGTGGAGAACGCAGCAGTGTAGGAGCAGGCAGTGAATCACCAGAGGGTTTATGTGCAGCAACACAGATGTTGAAATGCTGCTGGCCATGTTCACTTAGCCAATTTGGGTACAACCCGAAAAGATATTGCTTCCATACAGTCTGGCAGAAGCAGACATTTGGTTGCACAGGCTTCATGTTTTTGACTCTTCCAGCATTTATTGAATGAAGAGTGTGAACATGACTCTGATTGCCTCTTTATTTTCAAGGGAGGGGAAAAAACCAGCTTGTTAAAACTGTTTAGAGGTCCCAGTCCAAAGCAACCCATTGGCATTTGAAGGGATCTGTAAAAACACCCATTTTGAACAATTTAAAGGATTCTGTACATTGCCTCATCTGACACAAACACTTATTTTCCCTGGAATAATGCCACTGAATTGTATAGAACTTGAAGCAAACCTCCTATTCAATACAGCAGGACCATGCATCAGGATGCTATGCATTTTCAATGACCTATGAAATTTATATTGGCAATAGAGATTAAAAAATTGGAAGGAAAGCGAAGAAAAATATGCCAGTCAGTGCCAGTTTATTGGTGGAACTGTCAGACATAAGCCAGCCTGGAGTTATCACCTGTCCATATGCACAATTAAATATATATATGAGTTTATATTTATATATTACTGCTGGCTGGGTTTAACCCCAGCCAGCAGCTAAGCACCACACAGCTCCTCATTCACCCCTCCACAGTAGGATGGAGGAGAGAATAACTTGGTATAAACACTACCCAGCAATGAAATATCAGTGTGTTATCAACATTGTTCTCATACTAAATGCAAAACACAGCCCTACACTAGCTAGGAAGAAAGTTAACTTTATCTCAGATGAAACCAGGACAATTGACATAAGCACATATATCTATGCATGTACCTAATTTTATTTATGTGTATTTATATGAAAGAAGATGCAAGAGCAGGGGAAAAAACAGATATTGAAAGGGAAATCAAAGTAACATTTATGCTATTTGAAGCTAAGGAGAATCTAGGAAAAACAAGTCTAGATGAAGGTAGTAAAGTAGTCGCAAACCTTGAATGGTTCCCTTTTCCATGTATTTCAAATAATTTCTTGGGCATCCCATTGGCCATCATTATTTACATGTAGCTTCCAGTAACAATAACCACTGCACCTCCCTACAAGTGTGAGACCTACTTGCAACACTTCAAGTGATGATGAATTTTTCTCATATTTGTAACCTTTCACTTTACAGCTTTGACATTTCATAAGATAAAGTGGAAGGTGTTTATTGCTTAGTGAGTCTTGTTAAATGGATTAAAATGTGAAGTAAAGGCTTAACTCCTTTCATGTAGCATAGATTAAGCTCAGATTGCATTAGATCCTGTACACTTAAATCTGCTATACATACAGAAAAATACATGTATCTGTAGAGAAGCAAAACTTTCTGTCAGTGAAAAGCCTGCCAGAAACAAGTCAGTTCAGGCAAAGATACAAGTGCCTGCTTTGCCTAGGAGAAATATTCTTGTCACATAAAAACCCCACCATTAATCAAAAATCACATTATAGCTTCTGGAATGAAGTTTCCTTTACTACTCTTTAATAATAAGTCTAAGATAAGATAAAATTGGTAATTGTACCTTCTCTTCTGATAGAAGATAATAGTAAAGTGGTATAGAAATTTGAGTTACAAGAATATATTCACCCTGCTAATAGGCTTCCATTATGTGGTCTTTACTGATTTATTCATTACACATTTTCCCCACATATAGAAAAATTTAATTGAAAGTTACTTATTACATTGTTACAAAATGTTAACTAGAAAGTTTTCTTTAATCAAATGATCATTAATGCTGGGAGAGCTGGTTTATTTCAATAGTGCATTTATCAGGAGCAAGAATAACACAGGCATTGCCAACAATGATTTCACAGCACTGTTTGTTCTGCAAGCACTTTCAGGGACTAAACAGATGCTTTTGCAGCTTGCTGGGATAGTATAATACTTTATTTATATTTATGACTCTTCATGATCAAAGATCTAATGACATGTGAAATGCAGAAAGGTATATAATATTGTGCTTATCAAAGGAATGACATTACCAAGGATGGTAAGAGCTTGTAAAGTCAGATTCTGCTTTGTGCATGTCCCACAGAAGTAAGTGGAAGTGTTCACACTGGCTCAGGCAGGAAAGCAGCTTGGTATAACATCCTCCAGCAAAGAAAGAAGGAAAGGGGAAAGTGTACTTGAAGCTGTAGCTGTATCTAAGTCACTTTTGTGTATTTTACATTCCCTGGAGGTGAGTTTTATACCTGTCTGGTACTAATGCATGTCCTGGCAATAACATCACCCACACCATTGGGAAAATTGAGGGCTCTTCTTCTAACTGGACCAGTGTCCCTTTTTCTGAAGTCCTATGCAAGGAGAAAACTAAAAGAAATCTTTTGCTGTGAGGAGGTGGAGGATGAGGCACAAAGGTATTCCCAAGTGGACACTCTAAAGCAAAGTAAAATCTCCAGGCAGGCAACAGCATAAGTGCACACAGCAGAGATTCCAATCCTATCCTATGGTGTATGTTTTTGAATTAATTTTGGCATATAACTGGATGTAAAATCTATAATAAAGCAGGTAGGAGAGTCCCATTGCACACCAGATTTAATTCTCTGCAGCCAGTCCAGCACCCAATAGTTCCCACAGCAGCCAAAGAAGATAAGTACAAGCCTGCCTTCTTGTGTAGTGATTACAGACAGACAGACAGACAGACACAGCCCACCCATAGGGTAGATCCAGGCACCTTCCTTCAGATTTCAGGACATGTTTGCCAGTATTTCCTGTGTTTGACAATAACCATAACTACACTGTAAACATCTCTTTTATTTCTGGTTGCACACTGCTCAAGAACTGCAGAAAACTGAGTCATTAGGTACATTCACAAACTCCGTGGCTGGCAGAGCCACAGCCTGACTCAGACTCAACTGCCAGTGTTTGTTTCCACGGTAAATTCAGTGAAAATCACAGAGGCAAAGCAGCTACTGGAAGAAATACCATGGCCAACTAAGGCACAAAAATAAATGAGAAAATTCTAGCTGCAAGTTCAGAGACATTGACCCACATGCTAATCTGAAATAGAGACCTTACACCCCTTGTTACCTCATATCAACCCTGAGATGAAGACACTGCTGCCCTTTAGTCTCTGGTAACCATTCTGGGACCACAAAACCAGTGACTTAGAAGATATGTATGATATAATTACATGGTCACCTGCATTGAAATCTCCAAGCAATTTGCCATGGCCTATGAAACACTTACTCTGGGTCACTTCCAGTTCCAGCTGTAGCTGAGTGAATGTTCATTGACGGCGCAAAATTCCCGTGCAAACCTTACAAAATGCCTTTCACTGTTGCATGGGCGTGGTGGTGCCCCTCATCTCTGCTGCTGGTTCCATCCCAGTAGCCACACTAACCTGTCCCCACAGCCTCTTCCCAACCCCACAGGAACATGAGCAATTCTAGGAAGGACATAACAAAACTGCACCAACACAGGCTGGTTACTTACTTTGTTTTCCTTAATTTGATGGTTTCCTTCGAGAGCTCCTTGCAGTAAACAAACCTGAATGGTGGTTATTTCTGAAGCTGCTCATACCCTGTGTGACTTGGCTTCTAGCCTGGAGCTCTGCTTTGCAACCAGGAATTATAGAAGAAAACCACACATGCTCAGTGATGTTATGCAATATCTGTGGAGGGTTACAATTGTTTGGAGAAGCCAAATTCAGAATTGATGAGTAAGCATTGCTGGGGAGGCAAAGCCTTGCTCTGAGTTACACCCATGCCCAGCCAGCAAGTTGAGTTGTTTGCAAATCACATTTATAATGGTGCCCCTTCAGAGCAGAAGTTAGCCTAGGGAGGCTAAGCTGGAGTAATTTAAAAGTCTTTCCCACCCTTCAAAACCAAATTCTTCCTTGTCTTAGCCCTCTTCTGATGTCAATAGATTTGTTGAGACAGTAAATCAGGCCAGAAGTTGGCCCTTGTTTGGTCCAATTACCTCATAATAAACTCCCTGAGGACTACTGCACTGATTTGTGATTTGTATCCTTTCTCCTCTGAAATGCTGTATTTATGTTTATAGATTGAGTTAGCAGTTCTAAGGGAGGGGAAAGGCTGCCTGAATCATTTGCAAATGGGAAAATCCATATATTTGAGACTTGGTATGAAATATTTGCTTTTGGGCTGTAACCTTGTGTACAACTAAACTGCTGTCTAAAGTAAATATTTACAGCCAAGTTGCAACAAGTCCCAAGAACATGTGATTTTCTGTGTGGAAACACTGACACATAAGGGTGCGACTTTGTCCCAGTAAAACACTGAGTTAATTGTAGGTTTAGTAAACATTATCAAGCATAATCTTGAAATTAATTTTAAGTGCTTGCTAATGATTTTTAAGCACGTATCAAGCAGCTGGTTTTGTGTCTGACTCCCAAGTTCTTAAACAGACAACTGTTTTCCTTTTAGTGACTTTGTCAGGCTTTACTTGGGATTAATTTGACTGCAGGTGTCAGATAAGCACAGTATTCTAGCAGCACTACCAAGAACCATGTGGACAAAATGCAGAAGCATGAAAGCATGTTGGTCAAAACTCTGAAAGATTGATGGAAGTGAGTTATGCAGCTTAAATATCTTTGTCTGCCCAGAAGAGCTAAACTTGCAAGAGGAGGGTAAGGTATGCTGCAGCCAGAGTTTTGCCACATTCCCTGTTAGCATAGATAACTGCTCAGGCTTTTTTTAATCGCAATTTCTCTGTCGACATAAAATCTAGCAAGCAAGCTTCATAAATCATGCAGTGACAGCTAGAGTGGTTGGCCAGTGCTAAACACAACTGGACTCTTCTTTTTAAGCCTTTGCTTCTTAGGTCGCCTGCGTCAGCAGTACTCTTCAACAAACATCTGCAGTTCATCTTATCGTTTGAAGAAATATATGAGTTTCTCCATCAGGGTGGTTTTTTTAGCTTCAGCCTCTTGATTTGTTTGAACACCATCTGCTACATATAAAATGCAGGGAATTTGTGAAATGTGCATGCAGTGAGAAAATTTTAATTGTATTAACCTTTCTCTTTTTGATCAAGATAACTTCTTGCATTCATCATCTCCTGATACGTTAAGTAAGCAAATAGACGTGTCTAAAATACTGCCCAGATATTTTCTTTAAGATCTTCTATCTCTGTAATACACGAATAGCTCAGACACAGAACCAGAGTCTATCCTTCCAGCATTTAAGAGTTATTTTAATGCAGTTCGAGTTACACATCCAAAAGAGTTTAGCAGCAGTAATCTCTTTTACAGATTTTCTCTCATCTTAACACTCTGCACCTACGCATGTATTATTTGCATTGGAAAAAAAAAAAAAAAAAAAAAAAAAAAAAAGGAAACTAAGTTAATTGTTCCTAGAATTAATCACCAGAAGACAAATAACTCTGTCGATGGCTGCAGCTCGCTGCCAGCAGCCCGGGCTGAGCTGACGTGTGTCATGGCATGCGATTGCCACAGGGTGGTAGGAGAAGTGCGGCTCCACGGCCACACCAGCCCGCAGAGGAGATGGAAAAGTTTGGGAAGGGCGAAGGAGGAATCGCTTCCCACTTAGTCTAAACAGAGGTATCAAAAATAAGGTTTAGCTCATGGCAAATCCAGATGGTTAAACATTTGACCCATATCTAATCCCTCTGCCAAGCGTGCACCGCCACCATCACCGCTGTCATAACACAGCACAGGCACTTGAAATCACTTCAGTTCCAAGGAGCACCGCGCGTTTTGGGGGAAATTAAATTTTAAAGCGTGTTGCAGAAATAGGAAACACTGTCCTGACACCATGTTGTGGCTCCAGCTTTGAGAAGAGTGGTATCATATATACTAAAATAACTCGCTGGGCTGCAGCTCGCTGCTGCTCTGTGCAGTTTGTTATGATAATATTGTACAAAACACGGAGCAGCGCTTTGGTCTTGAAAGATTGATTCTCTGAGACCTATTTATTTTACTTAACCATTTAATAAAAGGGTGGGGACTTTATTTGCCAGAAGAAAAAGAGATGAGGAGAAGAAGTTCTGCCTCTCTTGTAAGTCCTGTTCATTGTACTGATGAGTCCTGTGGGTTATTGATTACTGATGGTGAAATATAGAGGGGAAGGATCAAGTGATGCACATGCAAACTAAATCCATGGGTTTTGGCAATTACCTTAATGCCACTGATGCTCAGATTTGCTTCCAAGGGCGTCTTACTTGAAACACAGAGTACTGCTCATTTATATTAGAGACTATCAGAGACACCTTGATTGAAAGATAAATAAATAGAATATTAAAGTAGGAAACATAGCATGTGTTTTATATAAATATCATATATAACTTCCAAATGCCTTCATGTTTTATTTGGGGTTTTTTGGGTTTTATTATAGTTCTGTCCAACTAACAGACGAGGACATGAGAGGAATATTGAGCTCAAGACCTTCAGGGTGTGGAACAAACTACATATTCAAAAATGGGCAAGGTTTATGTAGTATACTATCATGTTTTAAACAGTTCATAAAAGAAACCAAGTGACAACAGAGCAGTGTGGATGATATAAAATAATGTAAACCTTCCTTCAAATATCAAGCAATTTTTTCTCTGCCTCAACTCACTTTCCACAACAGAGTGAGTGAAAAATCCATAGAGAATAAAACCAGTGATCCCTTTGAGCAAGGATACAAATTTACCTAGATATGTCAACCACACAGATTTATGGGACAAGGAGTTTTTCACCCTGAAGAAAAAAGCTTTCTTGTCAGTCATCTATAAAAAAAGCTGAAAATAAAGCTCTCTGAGTTATTTTTATGTTTTAAGAATTACAAAAAATTTTTGTTAAGGGTTGTTGGGGTTTTCTGTGGCTTTTTTTTTTTCTTTAAGCTTTCCCATAACCATGGAATAGTTCTCTTCATGGATGTATAAGAAACACTTGTGTTGTGCTGCTATTAATGGTATGATTTGTTAGTGTACTTTTATGTATGGAGTGTCTGCATCTGGTAAGGTCTACAACTGTACCTCCTTGACAGTGCCAGATGTTGTGAAGATAAAATACCTCCTGTGTGAGGAACTGCTGGAATCAGGCTCCATGATAGGTGTTCTTAATACAGTTTAAAAAGGCATCTGTCTTAAAATAATTTCAACATCTTACTTTTCTATTTACTGTTTTGTCAGACCTTTCTTTTTACTGGGGAAATATTTTAGTGCCCCTCCTAATTTGATTTTAGAATTGCACTTCTGTTTCTTCCATGTTGCTTTTTGTGTTTGGGGTTTTTTTTTTCTTTTTTTTTTCAATTCTAAATTACTTCCCTAATGAAAGGAAGAACAGGAAGAAAAAGTTTACTGTGGGATTCAGATGAGGTTAAGCATATTGACCCCACCAAGCAAAAAAAAATTGTCAGCAGGTATTTTTAAACCAGGTTAGCCATGAAAGAGTATGGAAAATAATGTGTCCGAATTTAGCCAGGATTTGTTCAAAACATAACAGAGGGGAGACAGGAGGACTGATAGAAGGCAGGAGAAGAGCCCTGCTTCACTATCATAGCCCATAACTCACTGCATTGTCAACCTCTTAAAATAGTAATGATACTTGACCCTTATTAGTATTTCTGGGCAATATATGAGCTTGAGTTTCCTTGGGTGAAAGATAATGCCTTAGACCACCCTTTAGACCACCATTCTGTCTAGTTATAGTACATATTAATGTTATTCTTGGGTCATTTAACTTACTCTCAGTGAAGAGTGGAGAATGGTGCTAAGCTGTAAATCAGCTCTTGTCCTGCAATGGATTTGTGCCATAAGAGATCATCTTGAAAATTCCAGCCTTGCCTGACCATGGTAAAGAGGTTATGGTATGTAAAAATTCTGCTAAACATAGCTTGTTTCATTTTTGTGCTTCTCTGCCTGTCTGCCAGGGGAGGAAATGTTAAGACCCGTTGTGGTGGACAGTGCACTGAAAAGGAATATTGCTATAATAAACCCCCCAGGGCTGAAACTTTTACCATATGTGGTTAAACTCTCCGTCTTTTCTAAAGGTGAGCTGCGGCAGTGAGGAAATTATTAAAGAAGGCCACTGATACTGTGCATAAAAATTATTTTTTTAATCCTCAGGGAAAAAGAAATGAGTTCATAAATGTATTGTGCTTAAAAGGTATCCTCTGAGTGCCAGTGTTCACACCCCAAATGACAGACTGAAACGTTCAGTGGCATTAGTCCATTTAACTAAATCCTGATTACTTGAGATGAATTCATTTAAAAAGCAAATGTACTGCTACTCCCTTAGCAAAGGTTTCACTAACTATTTCTCGAAATCATAAATATTTTTTTCCACGCTGTTCTGGCAAACAAATAATGTTTACCTTCAGCTTCCTAGAGAAGGTTTACAGATAAGTCCCTAGTCTGTTTTGCAGATGTGCCTTGGTGAATTTAACAGTAATATATACTGTCATCACAGTTGTCTTCAAATCTTTGAAATCACTTATGCCTTTTACAATACATATTTAATTGAATGTCTAGCTAGCAGATATGTATATGTATCTCACATTTGTGGGTGGGCATGTGTGTGCCTAATACATATATTTAGCACTTAAACATGGTACGATGAGTGATTGAGAAATGCCTAGGAGAGAGATATTTTATACATGCACACAGCCAGTAAATGCGTAATCTCCTGAAACAGCCAGAGACCGAGAGGAAAGTGAAGAGACATCTGCAAATTAACAAATCATCTATCTTTGGGGTCATTCACAAATTAGTTTTGCAGAATATGATAGAACAAAAACCTAATTCTGACGAGCATTTGTTCTGGCTATTTATCACATGAAATTGTGTAACAATATTAGACATAGGAATTTTCGCTCAGCTTATTCCTTACAGTATTAGCGTGATTCCACAACTTGGTGCAGATGTTTTGTGCTGAATAATGTCCTTTGGTTGACATTTGCGCACTCACTGTCGAACTTTTAAGTAGCTGTGATGCATATATTCCATAGGAACTCTGTGGGGGGAAAAGGGGAAGGTAAATAAAAAACAAAATCTGTTTTAGGAAAGGAAAATTTAAAAACCTCTTCGCCTCCTGGGTAAGTGGAGGATTCTCCACATTTAATTTGCTATTTTTTAATAGCTACTTGTAATTTAAATTATTGCTCAGTAACAGAGGCTTTTGAGGAAACCTGAATATTCCTGGGATTTAGTTAGTCTTTGGAAGTGTGAGCACTTCCCTGCTGCAGTGAGGATGGCATGTCCCTCGGTTGAGACATATAGACCAAAATCTATTTCACACTGTATGCTTATTGTTAATTTTATTGCTTGAATGGAGCAAATGGTTGTATTTATACCCCAAAAGCTATTGTTGTTAAATTAATTGACCATTTTTGAAGTTCATTTTTCTCTGTTAATTAAAAACAAAATCCTATGTCTTAAAAGAGCAATTTACTTCTGAATTTAGGCTAAAGAAAATTTTATGTTAAGTAAAACATAAATTAATTTGCTATCACAAGATGAACCTTGTTCCAAAAAGTCATACAATCAGTATCTTGATTCCCTCAATGCATTTTTTTCATTTATTGCTATTATAAGGTTATGCTTAAGCCTGCAGGAGAAAAAAAAAAAAGAAAAGAAAAAATTCAAAAATTAAAAAAAAAGGGAAATACAAAGAAAAAAACTGCACTGTGTATGAGTATGGAACCTTAGCTTATTTTTATCCTGGCAAAATATTTTTGTAAGTATGCCTTAATTTGGAATTAGTCACATTAATTTTAAATTTTTAATTAATTTCTTTTTATGCTTGAAGTAGCATTATTTTCTTATTTGTATGCCTTTAGAAAATTAACAAAAAATTCAAGAATTTATATTATATTACTTATGGAACCAACAAAAATATATGTATTGAAAGCACAGTATATAAGAAGTTTAATCAAATTAATAAATTTTTCATTTCTAAGTCATCCTCGATGTTTGTGAATATGTTCCAGCATGAAACTTCAGTAGAATTTGAACAAGTTTGTTGAGGATCAAATTCCCTACTGGCCTAATTCCACTGAAATCAGTGGAATTATTTCAGAGGAGAATTTGAATCTCCATTACTGTGTGCATTTTTCAAATCTCCAATAATGTTATGCGTGCCCTTCAGTTTCCTATGTTTATAGAATACATTGCCAAATACAGCAAAATTGTATTTTGCTCTGCTGCAAAATAAAAAAAGGGGAGAGAGGGGACAAAATAAAAATCTTGTTTCTACTATTTTCTGAAATTTTTGGGGCCAGTTCACGTAAGACAAAATCCCAGGAGGCTCAGTGCATATTCACTCTTAGGCCAGCATATCCAATGCACTCTTTAGTCTTAGATTAAGGAATTAAAGCACTGCAAATGAATTTCACATCCAAAATCATTCAATTTGTCCCCTTTGTCTTCTAGAATCCTAAGCATATGGGACCATACTAACTATAGCAAAAATAGCTGCTGCTATAATCATAATTAGTACCTATTAGCCCTTCCTAGGTGCAAAACCCCAGTGATGAGAGCACAGCACGAGAAGCTAGATAGAGGAGGATTTGAAGTCTCTGTAGTGCAGGGCTGTTATTGCTGCCCTTGCAGGTTCACCAAACGCAGAGACTGAGAGGGAATTGCTGGGCTTGGGAACCAGATCCTACGTGCCCTTCCCATACACACAAAGATGTACAGACTGAGATCTTTTTTACCTCCTCGCTGAGCCATTGCTTCTTGTCCAAATATGCTTTCTGTAAAAACCTGCTCACACTTTTCTAATCATTTTTAAAGGATAGCGTTATTAATTTTTAATAGCTTAGGTATTAAAATTTGTTTTTCAGGACGGTGGAGACATTTTTTTATTCTTAGTCACATAGTGGATAGCAGCTGTTTTACACAGGCTGGGACAGCTATTCAGTGACCAACTTAATGTCTGAACTTTTTTTATGAATTATTATTTTTTATGAATTATTTCGGCACTTTGATAGTGTGTGTGGGTTAGACGCAGATTTCATCCTCCTTTTCACAAAATGCTGAAGTTGCAGGCAATAACAGATCTAAAAGGCATTGTCAATGAAAATTAAAACAGAAAAAAAAAAAAAAATCAAAGAAAAGAACAGAAACCCCACGAACCACAAGTCATGTTTTCAAAAGCAGAGATTCTAAACCGCGCATGAAAAATCAGCGTGGACCGATATTTCTGCAAGGGGTGGAGCGCGGTGCCCCCGGCAGGACGCGGCTGCCCGGGCTGGGGAGAGGGGACCGGGAGCCCGGAGCCAGAGCCGGCCCCGCTCCAGCCCGCTCGGAGCCCCCGGGCCCGGGGCAGGGACAGCACAGCCCCGACAAGGACAGCCCTGCCCGCACAAGGGCCCGGGGCAGCGCCGGGCAGGGCTGGCAGCGAGCGGGGACCGCCCGGCGCTGCCCTCCGCCCGCCGGGGCTCAAAAAAAAACAACAAAAAAAATTCCCATCTCCCTGCCCAGGTCAAACGTTTGGCTGTTGCAAGTAGTTCTCAAAAATCTGAGGTTATCCCCATTGGCTTCAAGCATAAAATCAGGTGAGAGCCAGAGACAGCTCATAGAAGTGAAGTCACACATGATAAGGAGAGTATAGATATCATAACCTGCGTGTGAAGGAGAAGGGAACAAGGTTATGATCATTGTCTGAGGAGATCTGTTCAAACAATGTAATAGAAAGCTGCCCCCTTTAAACAAACATTAAACTTTTGCTGGAGGGTTACAATTTTCAGTTCCAGCATGATCTTTTGAGGTGCTGTGGATACGTTTAATATAAAGATGTCTGTACAGCTTCCCAAATGCGAGGCAGATCCTGCACCACAAGCTCTGCAGCTACTTTTTTAATCAATAGCTCATAAGTATTCATTAAAAGATATGCTGGTATTCTAACCACTAAACCTATGAGGGAATGCAACCATATTAAAATCAACATTTACCTTTGAGTCTTTTTTTGAAAATGACAAAACATTGTGATTCTTAAAGGAATTTTAATTTATTACGAGAGAGTTGGTTATATGTAATATACGCTGCTACCAATGTTTCCACATAATTAACCCAGTGAAATCTGTTAAGAAAGCAAATCAAAACTGTGATTTAACAGCCAGGTCCACCACATGAATATGCAAAGGAGACAAGGGAAACTTTACCTCCTCTGCAAAGAGCTGCCCAGCCCGACCCTCACCCACAGCCCCCTTCTCCTGCAGCCAGCCCCTGCCACCACCACTCATTTTCCATCCATTATCCCAGGATGAAGGTTAGCTGGTCACCTAGATTTGCAAAGGAAAATATTCTTTAAAAGGTGAAAGCTTTTCTGTGTGTGGAAACATTTTGATTGCTATTAAAGAAATGTCTACTCAAAGCCTAGATATAATTAAAGGATTGGGTGTATTTTTATATGCACTGACTGATCTACATGCCTGAAAACATGTCATCTTCATTGTGATTTATTTTGCAGTTAAAATAATGCACTACTTTTTCTCGAGAGTGATCTCTATTTAATTTATTACCTGAAAAACAGATTAATTTCCTTCAAGTTTTTTAATAATATATTGTAGAAGCCCAAAAAAAAAGAAAAAGTAGATACTTAAAGGGCAAAATAGCTGACATGTTGCATACAGACCTGGATACCAAGTTCTGAAAACTTGGACAGACTTAGATGATCATGCAATATTATAGTCAATAATTCACAATTCATGCATATCTCCTGATGCAAAAGTTATTACCAGGCCTATTTTTTAATAAAAAGATATGAAGCTGAATGGAGATGGAAGACCAATATGGTTAAAGGAATGATGGGAATTGACGGATCCTTCCTTGGCAGTGTTGGCTGCAGAAGAAAAGTGCCATCTACCCCAACTGAAATCCTCAAGCCTAATTTCCCACTGCTTGGAGATTTTTCCCCACTGTTAAAAAACTGGCTCAATATTCTGTTCAAAGCAAATCTCATCCCCAAGATCTCATCCCCACTGTAGACTGACCTGGCCACAGTGGAGGGGCTGCACAAGGCCCCCATGCAGCTCCCACTTCTAGAGGTGGGAAGTGGCCCAGGGGAGCTGCTCTGTCCCAGCCTTTGGGCTCAGAACCTCCCCCAGGAGCAAAGCTCAGGTGTCCATGTCCCCCCAGGGAGAGGAGGGAATTGAGGTCTCCCTCCCCTGGCTCTGTGTTTGGGCTAATGAGCATAAAAACCCAACTTAGCAAGCCATCTCCTGATTATTTGCTGCTTCTTTCTTTTTCCCAACTTGCTCAAAAATCTTCAACCACACAATTCAAAATAATTCAATCTTAATTTTGAAGTCATTGCCAGGTGAGCAAAATGTAATTTTTTGGCTCATGTCCTCCTTTCAAAAACACTTCACTCTGAGCAGTCCAAGGCTGTCTAGCGTGTGTTACTGGGCAGCTCTTCTAGTCTTGAACAAAATAATTTGGAAGTGATTTTCAGCCCTGCCCCACACATTCCCAAGCAGCTCCTCCTCCCAGGTGTTAATCTTTCTGCTGCCCAGGTCAGTTTTGGCTGCTGTGATGGATTTTTTTCCAATTCTTCAGAATATTGTCACTACAAAAGGCGTCAGCTGTGTCCCTTGTAGCTTCAAGGGATCTCTGAAGGTGACTTACAGCAACAAGTGTGTTCTAGAGGGACACTCATTTGGCAGCACTGTATCACCAATTAGACCAGGAAGTTTTCCCTCAGTTTCTTTACATTTTCCATATCACTCTGTGTGCAGCTCACTGCAGAGGAGTGTCTTCATGCATTGGATATCCTCCGTGTAGTTGCATTGTCCAAATGATTTTTTACCTGAACGATGTATATCCCCAAAGGAATAAAATAAAAGTATACAGTGCCACAGTAATTGACAGAGTCCAGGGTTTTGCTGCATTGTCATGTATTAGAACTGCATCTTCGTATTCTCCCCATGCAGCTTATTCTACATCAGGTTAAAAAAAAGAAAACAGATGGAAAAAAAGAATGCAGGAAAAAATCATGTACATTAACCATTTTCCTGCTTCCTCCTCTTCCCCACAAGCCCGAGGGGACTCAATACCATGGCAAACACTCAGACCAAGCCACTGTGTGGTAGCAAGAAGGATTCTGGGGACTTGAAGAGCTGGCTACGAGCTGTGCTGGTCCTCATTTGGGCTCAGTGCACCTTGTGACTGACATCTGCTTTATTGAACTACATCCTCAGAGTTGGTTAAACCAAAGCAAACCAAATCCTGATATCCATTGTTGGGTCTGCCTTTGGTTTGCTTGTTTCTTTACAGTTTGAACTAAATTAGCATGGAGTGATTATGTTTTATTAGACAGATTCCTGGAGTATATTTTGAGGGAATTGCAGAAATCTTTTAAGTTTGAATGTGATGTTGACCACTAAATTCAGGCATTTTCACCAAAGACTGCAGATAGGTTTTTGGTTTGGGTCTGGATCTCATTCAAACTGGGCATGATTCAAGCTCCTTGTTACAGGTGACTCCTCTGTGCTGAATTTCAGCAGCAGGTTTTAGAGCATCTGCCCTGGGTCTCCAGAACCAAACTCAGGTTGAATCATGGCTTAAGAGTGACAAGTGTTCTCTAGTGGCTGAGGTGTGGCCATCTAATGCAGTTGTGTGTTTGCACAACATTGGCACTGAAGATCTGACCTCGTGGCCAATGTTTTCACACAACACACTTTCTTTGGACTGGGTCTTTGGTTTTCTCCATAATCTGTGAGACTCTGTTATATATACACCAGAGCTGCCTGGAAAGCTGTGGTCATCTACAAAGTAATTGTAATGTTTCCATTCTCTTATTCTTTCCTTCTTTTTTTTTTTTAAACAGAATCTTTAAAATTCTTTTCTTCAGATGAAAAAGCCCTTACACCTGCAAAAACAGAGCTGTTTGTTCAATACCACTTAACATAAATATACATTAACCTGTATATATAGCTATATATATAACCTGTATACTGACTTTTAGTTTTTGGGGGGGTTTTAATGCATATGGCTCATTGGAAGCCTAAAGACTGGCATTTACCTGCAAACAAATCCACCAGGAGTGTGCAATGTTGCAAAGCTCCCTTTGGGGTGTGTGGAGGAAGCACTGCCAGGAGCATTGCCTTCCCCAAGCCCATCCTCTCCTCAGCTCCCTGCTTGAAGCAGCTGCTGTTCCTTCTTCCCACTGCTTTGGGGGGTTTGGTTTGAGTGCTCAAAGCTGGACACAGAGCCTGACCCTGTGTGGGCCACAGAACAGCCCTGGCAGGGGAGCACATAAGCAATCTCCATCAGAGCTGCCCCATGAGTCAGGTAGTCCAGCAGCAGCCTCTTCCCCTAATTGTTAGCCCTCTGTAATTAATTAAAGATGAACTGGCAAGTAAACCCTGCACTCTCAAGTTTTCAATACGTTCAGCATCCAGAGCTGGCAACTCTTCTCCAGCAGCTCTCTAATAAATACCATCCACAGGAGTTTTTGTGCACAGTCTCTGTCTTTCAGGCTCAGCTCAGGCTGTGCTTGCAACACAATTTCCAGCTGCTCAGCTCCAGTTTGAGCGAGGAGCAAAAAGCATTTATGAAGCTTCAGCAGCAGTTTATAAATAGTCACATGATAAACAGTGGGTTGTGCTGGGTACAAGAAAATTCAGCAGAAGCGTCACCACAGAGAATATTATTGCTTGTTAGGAGCTAGAAGAGGCCTGAGGAATGTTTCCCAGCGTGGCAGCTCTCTGCAGATCAGTACCCTCCTGCACAGGCATCTCCCTGCTGGGCTTCCCAGTGCCTGCAGTGCTGCCGGGGCTGCCATGGGATGTGGAGCAAGCAGGAAAACCCACATCCCACAGGCATGGGGGGTGTGTGTGTCACTATGGCCACACCAGGAGCCCAGCGAGCCCACTGAGCACACAGAGGTTCTGTCCAGCCTGGCTCACCTGAGGAGCAGGCAGTCCCACACTGAGCAAATCCCGAGGCTGCCGGGAGGTTTCCTCCCTCCACAGCATCAACAACTCTGCAAAGGACACTGCATTTAGACNTTTTTTTTTTTTTTTTTGCACAGGCCAGCAAACAGCCATCATCTGGGAACAATGAGAGCTGTCAGGACGGGGGAAGGGAGCCGGCCAAACTGCGAGCACGGGCTTGAGAGCTGAAGGGAAAAAAGAAACACTCCTCAGGAAAATTTTGCCCTGAAAAACCCAAACTTCATTAGCTGAAAATGAATGCTCAGTCTATTGAGATGTGCCCTGTGCCCAGAGAGCAGCATAGCAGGGATAGGTGACCTATTTTCCCTGGAGAGGAGGCAGAGGTTGCTCGCTATCGATCCCACCCTCCCTCTATCAATTTATATATTAGCTCCTATGGCCTGTGGAGGAAGCAGCCAGTAATGGAGTGAATCATTCACAATGAATAAATCATCTAATTTAGCTTGTTTTTCTTCTCATGGCTCTTCCAGAACAGATCACCATTTCCCTAAAATTATTCATTATTATTACTATATAACTTGTCATTTGGGGATGTTCTTTTCTTTTTCTTCTACATTTTTATCTCCTACAAGTTAGCAGAAATCTCTTAGCTCAGTTATGACTGAACAGATGAGTTTCATGGGGCTATTCCTAGTCCCACACTGGATGAGCTCAGCATTGGTTGTTGCAGGTATTTGCATCAACAAACAGAGAGAAAAATTGCATTCTGTAAACTGCTGAGTCCAAAGTTCAGTTTCTACAGATGCACATGTCCTCCAGGACAGTCTCCCAACATCTCTGTAACACAAATACCCTCAATACCAGCACAATGGGAAGAAAAATTACTTGTATTTACACAAAGCATTTTTAAATCAATTTCTATCATATTCTGGCCAGCAACCATCTCAATGACCAGCATATGTGGGGTGGTATCACCCAGAGGATCACTTGGCTTTGTCTCTTGCTAAAATGATGGCAAAAACAACAGAGAAAGCTGCAGTGCTGGATTCAGATGAGTCTGTGGGACTCAGACTCCGTGGTCAGCATCTGAATGGATTTGGAGAGCTTGGTGTGTGCTCCAGCTCCTGATGGCAGAAGGAGAGGAAGCCACAGGGCTGAGGAGTGTGATGGGAGGTCTGGGGAGGTCTCCTCTCTCTGTAAATGTCTTTTCCCCCAACAGAGCAAACCAGTGGAGCAAACCCCTGATGGCTTCAGGCCGAAGTACGTGCCCATATTTCTTCCAATTTGTGCTTGTGTATGTTTATGTTTCTTTTTCTTGCTCTACGTGACAGCACCTCACCCTTTCATGAAGACTTGATGTAAACAAAAGAACAAACCAGAAAACCAACAGGCAGCAAACGGCGCCCAGACTAAAGCACCACCTGCAGCACCAAAATACCAACACCTCCCACACCTCCTCCCAGGCACCACATCAAGGGGCAGCCTCGGTGGCAGCACCGTGCTCTGGCTGTTAGCAAGCACCAACACCCAGGTGCCAGGCAGAGAAAATTCCCGACTCCATAGAAAACAGGGAAAAGCTCCCATCCTTGCACTGCAGGAGCTCCAGCTCCAGTGTTTCATAAGCTGTCTCTGCAAGAACTAAGAAAAGAAAGAGTCCAGTCATGTCAGATCTCAAGCTAAGCAATGCTGATGAGTGAAATTTTGCACACAAGCTAATTGCAAGCTGATGCAAGATGCGATTGAGTGGGGTGATGCTTCTCTGTGTGAAGAGCTGCCTAAGGCTTGCCCACCTGCCTCCTGCACAGCCCCTGCTCCCTGAACAAGTGCAGGCCCCCCTAAAAGCTCTCTGCTTCCTCACCAGACTGGGCTCAACCTAATCCCTGTGAGAAATGGCTGCAAGAGTCAAACTGGTCAGAAGCTGGGCTCCTCCTGCCAAGTTCTGGGCAAGTGGCTCACAGCCAGGTCATAATCAAAAGTAGATATGATTCTTCCTTCTCTCTCCTCAAGCTACCAATAAGTTAAGTGTCCCGTGTAGTCACTTGACCAAGAGGTTTAATATTATTACAGCAAGGCCATGTAGTCTTCTGGGGAGTCCCTTTCTTCCAAACCCTCATCCAACTCTGTAAACCGAGCTGACAGCTGACATTTCCAGTCTGAGTGCAAGTCAGAGCTCAAAGATGAAACTTGGATGGAAGCAAAAGTGTTGGTTTGAGTAAAGAAAGACAGAAGAGGAGATTAAAAGCTATGCTAACTTACACTACTAATTTCAGCAGCACCTTAGCTGAGGTAATGAAAACCACATGTAGCTGTGACACTTCCAGTGCGACCTGCACTGCCCCAGCTGCAGAACAGATTTACCTCTGTGCACCTGAGTGTGCAAATGGAGATGCCTGGGGACACTAGCAAGGGGTTTGTCCTGGGCTGAAATGAGGGGGCTTTTTCCTTGGATTATACCCAAGACTGAAGGGGAAAAGAAATTTCTGGAGATTGAAGTAAATCATAAATATCTGTGTGTCTGTGTGTCTGTGTGTCTGCGTATATGTATGTATATATATGTGTGTATATATATATATATATATATGGAGTGAATCCCAAATACCTCTTTGGCTTTTTAGTTAGACATTTTCTTAATTTCCCACTGTCTTGTGTAAACAAGTTGTAATGCTAAACCCAACAAATTCCAGAGGTCAAACCCCATTCCTGACTCAGTCATTTCTTACATCATTTGACTAAACTGTACACCTGGTTGCTCCTTTGTTCCTCCAGTTTCAATCACTTGTAATGTTCTATTTAACCACCCTATATATTTTCCTATTTAAATGTTTTTAAGGGGTTTTTTTCCCTACCAAATTCATGCACATGTTTAACTATTTTCCCCATTCCAGCTTAACTTTTTTCCTCGGTTGCTTCTGGGAAACATCCTGTTATGGGAGGATAAATGACAAACACAGTGTGCAGGACCAGATGTGTGCCTTCAACACCAAGGGGATGGATGAGCCATGAACAAGCCACCACTGCAGCACAGCAGCAAGCCACAGGAGTAGCCCAGCTACATGCTTTCATTCCTCAGTAAGTACTAGGTTACCAAAAGCAGCTCAGCCTCCAAGGAAAAAAGATTTAAGATGAACACAGTGCTCCACATCACTTATAGCTTGATTCTCTGTTTTCTCAGAGCACCCTCAGGAAGCAAAAGGGAAAGTCCTAAAGATTCTCAATTAAAATACATTTTTAAGAGTTTTTTCACAACACTTCAGTTTTTTATTCTGGAGTATGCAGCTGAAAACTGCTACACAACTGCTTAGCCATGTCTAATTTGGTAGTGCATTAGACAGACTTTCAGCCTAATACTCTTGAGTCTATTGCAAATACTTGAACATTCCAGTCAACCAGACTGATAAAAACAATTTAACGGGGCTATTGGCAAGAGTGGTCTCAGATTTGCTAAAAATCATGTCTATGATCACACATGCAAACCAGCACATTTTCACTTACCAGAGTGACTGACTGGTGAAAAATCTTAATGTAAAATACAGCTACTGACACACACTAGGACTGTGAGACTATTCCTGGCTGGGTCTTGTAGTCACAAAGAGCATCTAAAAAGTCTGAAGACATTTTTAATTGCTCTCAGAAGTTTTCTTTATGACATAATTGACAAAAAGGGTTTGAAAAGTCAGGGTTACGAGATGAATGCTTCAAAGCATCCTTGGCAGTTTTGTAAGATAAAAATAAGCCATGTTTTAGGGTGCTTTGTGTTGGAAATAAATTGCTGTGTTATTTGGCATATGCTTGAATTTAGTGAAAGCCAAAGAAACACTTAAGACTGCAGTCGCTCTTTAAAAAGTTATATTGAGATGTTCAAGGTCCAGATAATCACAAGATCTGAGACATGTGGGGTTAGAAGGGACTGTTGGCCTTTTCTCTGATCTGTTCATAACGCTTCCTATATTTTTTCCCTTTGTATATCCTTTTGGCAATAAAGAGAGAACTTTTGTCCTGTGTTGTATAGATGGAAGTGATGTTTCAGGTAATACTCTTTTGGTGTAGGTGACATGAAATTATTAGAGCAAAAGATGATGAATTAGTGAGCTTCATGCAAGGAATACAAAATTTCATTATAAAACTGCACAAAGACTCAATCATGAGCATTAGTCCCAAGTAATATCTACACATTCAGTTAAAATATAAATTATGGGGTTATTCACAATATCCTGTTCTTGCAAAAACTCCTCAATATTAACACAACTCTGGCATTAGCTTTCTTAGCAAAGTTAGGACTATGTAATATATAGCTCATTACCCCTGGAAGTCATTCCTACTACTCCTAATTAGATGTATTTTGAGAAAATCTAACTGATATTGACTTCAGCACTGTTGTCTGCACTGGGTCTCTAACTTCTGCACTAGTATGAAAACTTTATCAAGATGGCCTGAGTTACACACTTATGTAAGGAAATTAAATTAGCCAGTTCACCATTAACATATATTCAGAATGCAGTGCATATTCAATGCTCTATCCTAACCAGGTACCCATCTCAAAGCTGGCTGTAATATGATATGTCAGAAAATTGCTTTTGGAGTTCAGACAGAGGACAGGCTTCACTGCAAATGTCCAGAGATTCAATTTATGGTTTTGCATGACTAACTTGAACAAATTAAGGGATTGAAATATAGCTACTTTGCTAGCTATAAACTGGAAGCAAACTGCAAGTGTGGCCAATGATACCATGAAATCCTCCTGGTGGCCAAAAGCCCTCTGTGGCTTGGGTCACCTCCACACCCACTTTCACTAGCAGGCATTTCAGTGGCTGTTCTTCTGTTTATTTGCATCCATAGATCTCACCGTGGTGGTGAATGTGGCCTTGAGAGGAGTCATAACTGTGCACTAAGGATTTGTATAGTTTGAAACCTGGTCTTGCATGTTGGATAAAGGTGAAGCTGTACTTGTGAAATGGTCTTGAAGTTTTTGCATATTTTTAGTCTCCCCGTCTTGAACTAATGTTGTCCAAACCTTAATACATATTGTTCTCATTAAAATAAATGTTGCTAAATACTAGATAACAGAAATACATGCTATCCTTAGTATTTCAAACATGATAGAGTAAAAAAATGTTTGCCTTACAGAAATTATTGGCTGTGCTTGATGTCCTCTTGCATATCTTTCCCTGTGTTTGTCTTCATTCCCATGTGTCCCAATGGGAATGAAGCTTGTGGGACTCAAGTCCACACATCTTTTGCCTCTCCAGATCAGGTGGCCAGCACCAGATGGACTCCCATGGGACATCCTGGGGACTGGCACACTCTTTCCTCCCAGGTCAGCAAACATTCCTGGGGATCTCCTGCATCTACAACTCCTCCTTCTGCCGGGGACCAAGGCAGACTGGGCATGATCAAGGGAGTTTATGCTTCAGCAAGTTCTCCTGCCCTGCCATGCCCTACCAGACAGAAAACACAGACAGCAGCAGCCCAAGGAGCAGCCCTTGGCCAGACATCACTCACATGACTCTGACTACAGCACAGCCACTGCAGCCTCACCTCTCTATGTGATATGTCATAAAAGTTAACCTGTCTGAGCCTTTTGTAAGGTGAGGTCTTTCTACTGCTCAGACTCCTGCTTGGTCTGAGTATTTTTTATCCCAGCATGATTTCCTGGTAGTTTCATGTTTGAGATGGCTCCTGCTTCTGCAAAGGTGAAGATGATATTCCTAGCTGATTCTACCCAAAATAATTCAACAGTAGATGTGAAGTATTCATCAGACTTTTACTTTCCCTCTGGCCACTGAGCTTTATGGTGGTTTAACAGCAACCTCACAGGTCCCACCACAGGTTTCATCTTCCTTTTTGCAAAGTACATCTTGGGGCAAGTGAATAGGCTTAGGGAGTGACTGCACACTGCCTCCCTTGTGGCCCATTAATACAGATTAGGACTATTTCTTTGATCTGCTTTATCTTCTAGCAACAACACGTAGGCTCCAAAACAGTGAAAAAATTAGCATCATCACATTTATTCACTTGGCCCTGCAGTGTTGATTTTGTGCAAATCTTTGAATTGCCCACAGGTCCTGAGTCTGGCAAAAGGTTCAGTTCTGGGAATAGGCTTTCTCTGTTTTCCTTTCACTCATCATCATTTGTAATTATGTTTTTGTTGTCTGTAAATTTTGAAGACCCAAAGTCTTTTTTTCCAGTTGACATGGGTGTTTTCTTACACCTTTCTCTGCTAATTTTATGTAATGATATGACCTATTCTAGTATCCACTTAGATATCTCTCAAGAAATTGTCTTAGACAATGAAATTAGTGACCTTAATTAGGCCATCTAGTTTGGGAAGCATTAGTGACATTGGAACAGGATGTTTCTGTCTGATTACATTAGTTAGACCAATTTAGAAAGCAAAAGCAATGTGAAATCAAACTCTCTGCTGGTGGGAGGGACCCAAGGAGTGGGGGAGCAGCTCCATTTGCCTGATAACATTTCCATTGCTGGCCATGCTGGCACACTCTGCTGCATGTGTCGTGCACCAGCAGTGGTTCTGCTCTGTAGAGAAACAGCTGTGATGGCTTTGGGGATGCTTAGTTGATAAAGCACTTTGGGGAGTCTGTCAGCACATGGAAAGGCTCTGGTAATATCTCTTCCTTCAACTGGTTTGCTGCAAATGAACCAGTTGCTTTGTTCTTCCTTTCCACTGGCATTGCAAGATCAGATATACTGTACCTGGGCTGGCACCTTCCCCAGTGTATTATTTTGGATTTCTCAATAGCATTGTAATGTTTTTGATGTTTCTGATAGTGTTGTAATTTTGCTAGACACACAGGCTTCTCCCTCCATCTTATCACACACATGCACACACGCTCTTTTTTTGCATTTTTATTGTGGTTTTTTGGTTTTTCATGCCAAGGAAAGCCAACACATTCTCTGCAGCAATGCCATGGACTGCAGATGATCTCTTTAAATATGCTTCAGCCATGGGCTCCTCTTTAAACCCTGATTTGGCCAAGCTTTTTCCTAATTTGGATAAACATTAACTACTTTGTTCTAAAACAGCTCAGCTTCCTTACTTGTGAGCTGTTCCCAATGCCATCAAATTTGTCCAAACATGCAGTTACAAATTGCTCCATCCTCCCTGCTCACTATATACTTTCTTAGCCAAGAGATCTCTCCTGAGCACATTTTTGGTGATTTCAGTCTGTATGGCACAGCACACACCTCCACGATGAACTGCTCACACCCCACCCAGCCCTGTGTGGCAAGGGATGGAGCTACACAGGCATCCCCTGCTGCTGGCCTCAGGGAAAGGCTCACCAGGAGCAGACAGGGACCCTCTTTGCCATGTCATCAATGCATCCAGCACAGGTGAATTTGCTCATACAGCCTAAGGATGTGCAAAGGAAGAACAGAGCCTGGCAGTCCGTGACTTCCCGGCTGCTGCTTCCCTACCTGCCCATCTCCTTGCTCACACCACCCATGGCTGGACAAACCCAACAGCAGCACAGCTGGTGGTCACTTTCCAGCCACTCACAGTGGTCACTTCCTGGTCACTCACAGTGTCAGGCACAACAGCACATGTCTGCAGCATGGTGCCCAAAGTGCCCAGAGGATCTGGGGAGGAGAAGTCAAGGTATTCTGCACCCTTGTACCACTTTTCTGTGCCAAATGCAACAAGCTGGCACATTCTTGATGACAGAACATCTACTGGGATTGCATTCATGTAAATAAGGCTAAAAATGAATTTTTGGGTCACACCATTCACAGGGAAGTAAGAAAAGAAATTCAGGGATTTTTTCCTGCTGTAAATACACCTAGAAGATAAAAGCCAAGCATCAGCTGCTTAAAGGGGGCAGAAGGACCACACTACATATTATTGTGTTAGGAAAGCTCACAATTATTTGATTTATTTTGAGGACTGAAAGCTCCACTACCCAGAGATCACTCTTCTCCCTTCTCTAAGAGNCCCTTGCCAAAAGCAGCTGTCTGCTAATGTAACACACAGCACCACTGTAAGAATGGATCCATGAGCCCTGGCAAAACCTCAGTCCTTGTCAGGACCCATGAATGAAACTGTCCCAGGGAATCTGCAGAGCAAGGCTGCATATTTAGGAAGCTCAAAAGGAAGTCAAAACAAAACAGAGTGCAGCAGGAAAAGCAGCACAGACATGTCAAAGGACTGCCCACATGGCTCAACCAGAGGCCGACCTAAAGCCACTGCCACACAATTCCTTGTGCAGCTCACAAAGGAGCCAGATGCTCCTGTCAAAATTATACCTTCCACAAATCTACATGGGAAACCTGCCACCATCCTGCCTAAAAGGAAGAGAATTGATACTATTTTTCTTGACTAAAATAGTATCTTTTCAGTGAATTAGCTGGAGAAAGAGCAAGAGCTGTTTGCTTTGGACAAGTATATTTCCAAGCATGTCATGCCCACAAAAGATCTTTCTTTCCCTCTACTTTCATGTGACCCTGAAAGCAAATATCTGATGGATATGATCTGGCTAGCTCCACATCTTCAAACAAGGGCAGGGAGCTGGTGGCAAGTGGGATTCTTCCGTTGCTCTGAGCTAATAGATATTGGGAAGAAAAATGCAGTTCTTGTCTTGGCTGGCTTTGAGATGTACTTAACATTTCATTCACAACATGCTGCTTGTATCCACAAAGCTCGACACGGCAGTGAATATCATTGGCCTGCTTCAGAGACAAGAGGAAAACGCCTGGCCCGAGGTCTCAGCGCCTGTCACAGCAACAGGGGCACGGATGGTGAACCTGCATCTCAGCCACTGGGCCTCCTCACCCCACTCCTTCCCATGGTGTCTTAAACATTGATCAAAATTTAAGTTAGTAGAGGGCGTGCCTGAATCAGCTCGTGGTCTCACAGCTTGTTCTGGTTCTCAGATTAATTGTTCTAATTAGCTACTCCACAGGCAAATATATATTGACTCTTTCTTCATCTCAGACTTGGGGCCAAGCATGATTCAGAAGAACACTCAGCTGTGGCTTCCTCC
Source organism: Peucedramus taeniatus (assembly GCA_013400575.1). NCBI lineage: Eukaryota > Metazoa > Chordata > Aves > Passeriformes > Fringillidae > Peucedramus > Peucedramus taeniatus. The sequence continues at coordinate 33,792 of WBNO01003380.1, read as the reverse complement.
CAGAATTTACTACACATCTAAATTATAAACATTGCACTCAACTCCCAGTCCAGAGCACAGGTAAGAAAACTCACCTAGTGTTACCAAGTGGTTTTCTTCTCCATTATTTTTTTTCATTTCAGAAGAGGGACATCTTAATAAAGCTTCCAAAGTCCCATGAAGCACAGCATGCCAAACTGCATTTCTGCAGCAACGTTGAGCCTGTTCAAATCTGGCTACTAGAACAGGAGGAGGCACTGCCAGCCTTTCAGCCTCATCTTCTTGGAGACAGGAAGGCCAAATAAGCTCAAAACTAGCCTGGGAAATTTGGTGCGAGAAAAGATTTGGAATCAAAATTCAGTGTTGTATACTCCAATTCACAACACAAGTGGGATTTTTACCACAGCCTCATCTCAACTCTTCTTTATATTTTTAATGAATTTTCAAGATAAAAGCATTTAGTGTGAGGAAAGCATAGTGTCTTTCACATAGAATGTGCTTGGCGTATGTATTCCCCATGGACTGGACTGTGTGGGCAGTGCACCTGCCCCATCTCTGTTAACAAAGTGAAGATAATTGAACAGGTAACTAATGACTGAGTCATGTTCCCAGCTTTGCTACGTGTTCTAACAATTCCAGCCACTCAGCTGTGTTCATAACCTCTCCTGCTGCCACAGAGCTGCACTTCCAGCGGCATTTGCCCTTGCCAGAGCCTCTGATAATTCTCTATATAGGAAAGAGACATTTGCTGCCAGGTCTGGAAATAACTACACAAAACATTAATCATCTGTCTTGACAAAATTATAAGTGCTTGATGAAGAAACAGACATTTTGATGATAAACATAGGTGATGCAAAGAGCTACAAAAAATGCAAAAGAGCAAAACAAACTGTGCACGTCAATTCACCATTACTGTTAACGTACAGATCATGTTGGTCTGGGTTTTGTGGCTCCTTTGTATTCAGCCTATGGTGTTTTCTTGTGGTGGTAACAGAAATTCTGATATTCTAGAAGTAAATAAATCAAAATAATAAATAAAAATTTTTGAATTTTAGTAGAAACATATTTGGGCAGTCACTTATGGCCTCAAATGGCCATTATCTTGCAAATTATGAGCACCTGAAAAAAAAGATTAACACCTACATTTAGAATGAAATTTAGAGGGGAAATTTCTTAAGTTTTTTCATGCAGTATTTCTGAACTAGTAGCCTTTTAACAATTTCAAAGGCTGTCACTGGAGCTCTTGCAGACTGAAACTGCCCACTTTCAGTTGATCATTTAATTTTTTTTAAGTTTTTATTTTTTAAAGAGTGGTGGAGAAACTGGAAAGATAATGTGCAGCAAAAACACTGTAAGGGTGTTTGTAATAACAAAAAGATTTCCATCAAGCTTCGTATGTGTTGGGAAGGATCTCTGTTAATTAAAAACAAATCCAGAAAATTACAGCTGAACTGAAGAGTCATGCAAATGCTTTACAGTTCAAAATTTGTTGATAATTAAAACACAACTGCAATTCAGTTAATCTTGTAAGGCAAGGACAGACAAACAATAAAAGTGGTGAATGGTGACTAGAAAGGTAGATAAACACCTAAAAATTAGAACATTATTCCCAGCAGTGGTAAATAGGAGCAGATTAGAATTCAAATATTTCAGCAGACGCTAAGCCTCTCCCTGCCAAAAAACATTTTGCTAATATTAACTCTGTACTGCCCAGCTATATTCTCTCAAATCCTTCACAGTTTCTTTGCTGGAATAAACCACTTGTACAAGACCAGCATAAAGGTATCTGGGCAAAGGTGCACCACTCTGTTAGTTTAACTTTTATCCACAGTTCCCATCTATGCTAACCCTGTCTGATTTAGTAGTTGCCAATGATTTTTTGGAGAAATCACTCACAAGGGGGCCTTCACTGATAATGCAAAGAGAGGATGTTATAGATGTTTTTATTTGTATTTGCCTGCTTTTTCCTACTTTTTACCTGCTGTAACTGCACGTGTGTCTGTGCACATGGATGTTTCCACGTGTGGCACTGCGTGTGGGGCACACAACATCCCAAGGCTGGTTGGGAACACAGCCACTGGCAGGGACAGCCCTGGTGCCACTGTCCCTTCCCCAAGTGGGGCACTGCTCTCTTCTTCTGCTCCCAGAGTCGTGATGTACCTACATCCCACACAGCAGTGCAAGTTTATGCACACTGGCAGACTCCTTTGCACGTTGTGTATTAACTTAGCATTTTATTGATCATTTGGGAGCAGAATGAATGCTAATCATTAAGTTTTATATGAGAGTTTCTATTGCATGAAGAATTATAGCACATGTGCCGAGTTAAGGGATGTTGCCTATGTAAATGAAAGATAATTCTACATTAAAAAGATGTTTTCTGGAGCATCTTTATTCAGTTATGTTTCAGCTGATCTGAAGGACTCCTATCAGCACTAGCACAGAGGGGTAAGGCTTAGGAATGTAAGTGCAGATAATAGTTTGCTAGGCCAGGATACTATTTCTCTGCCATGGATTTCAAAAGGACTTACTGTACATACTGGTTCTGGCATTTGAAACTCCAGGCTTAGCTGGGGGATGGGGAGAGATGGAGGAAAAAGAGGATTTGATACGAACAAAACATATTTTTGTAAAAGGCAGATTCCTTTTTGTTTCCATGTGCCATACAGTCAGCATTTTTTGAGTCTTTTACTGATGCTCTCACGCAAGAAAAGTGACTCTTGAAAAATGCACCATTACAACTTAATATATCCAGTATGTAATTTGTACTTAACAGAAAGATATTTAGGACCATTTGCCTCAGCCATGAGACTTTCAGCTGCACAGTGGGAGGTAGTGCTTCAATGAAACCTTTGTTTTTAATCTTCTGATATAGTCACTAAGGCAGTTGGCTGGCTTTAAAATTACATCAGTCTTCTTTTTTAATCTGGGGTTTGCAAGCAGTAGTTAGTTTGGGGCATCCACCAAAGGATATCATTTCACAGGCAGAACTACCACCTTTTTTTCCTCTCTTGGGTAGCACACACTGAAATTGGTGCCTAAAAAAGAAGGAAAACGAACAAGAAAGTTGCCTGGGGAGCAGGGATATTCCCGGGGACGCCGTCACAGACGGTGTGTACAGTGCAGAGCAGTTCAGTCACGTTTACTTTGTTTCCTCCTCTTCCTAAAATTAGATTACATTTCCCCGAGCGAGCACAATGATGCCAAAGCTGGACAAGCCAGAGCCTGAATCACTTCAAAGCAAGCCCCGTTTTCAGCCAGTGTCACCCGCCTGCCGCAGCCCTGCGGAAAGCACATTGCTCTGCACAGCAAGTTGGGTGGCAGTGGGTCCATAATATAAAACTGTTGCCTTGTGTTCCTCTAAGCTCTGCCCTCCTCTGAAAAAAAAAAAAAAAAAAGAGAAGCTCTCATAATTCAGGCAACAGCTGGAAAGCTTAGCTTAATGGTCTGTGCTTAAATGTGGAAGGTCACAGGGTGCTGATCTAAGGAGCGGAGAAGTCTTGCTCAGCCGACTGTTGACACTCAGTAAACGGAGGAGGAGGGGACTGTGTGTGCATCTGAGAAAGCCATACCCCGGCCGGCGAAGAATAGGAAGCAACTTCTATTCAAGATTTGCAGGGGTCCTGGACCCAGTAGGGAAAAGCAACAAGGCCCTTCACTGCCTCTAAGTTACCTTGTATTATAACAGGATTAAAGTACATTTAGCTTCTCTATTAGCATACTTTAGCCCCATTTAGGCTTACTTGATGTTTCCGATGGCCTTTGATCAGCCTTGCATGGTGCTGGTCAGCTTCAGGACACAGCAGTCAAAAAGCGAGACTGTGAAATTATCCTGATGTTGAATCTCACAGGAGATATTTCTGGCTGTTTTCATTCACTCACCCCCAATATTCGAGTTTCTTTCTCTCTCTCTCTCTCTCTCTCCCCCCCCCACCACTCGCTCAAGAAAATAATTTACTCATTGTTAAAAAAACAGGGGGGGAGTTGAAGGAAGAAAGAGAGATATTAAAAGAAAAAGGTAGCTTAGTGACCAGTAATAATTAGCTCCTTGTTTGAAATCACTGCTGGCTTGTGTGCCGGTGCTGAAGCATCTATGAAAAATACTATAATTTCTACAGTGTCTGGCTTTTTATTGCTTACATTTGCATATAAATTAAATCCATATTGTAGCTTTAAGGCAAGCTAGGCTTAGAATGCCGTACAGCTCAGGGTCCTATTGTTTTACATCTACTTTCTATACTGTGGTTAAATGAAAAGGGAGGAGAAAGTAAAGGAGGCAGAAAGTCAGCTTTGTAGCATTTTTAATTGCTTCTCTGCCAATTATGGACAAATTAATATTTAAACTTTGTAGTGCTTTGAGAGAAATTGTTTACGGAATCCACCTCTTGGTGTTCGGTGCCCCCTGTGCCTACAGCAATATCTATATTGGAATCTTTCGTTGAGGAAAATGAAAAATAATTAAAGATAAATACTGTACTCTTTTAAAATATTTTATGGAAACAAATGCTGTTAATTGAACCGTAAATATTTCAAATATAGGCATGATCCTTATTCTCAACAGCAGCCTGAAAAGCCATTACCAGACAGCATTTTTTCACCTGATACTGTTTATGTGCACGCAAAGGTCTTGTATCATTTACTTCACTTGATCTTATTTTTGTCTTCCTCCTCTGCTTCATGCTGCCATCTCTTCTTGACCGACTTAGGTTGGCCGCCCTGAGACCCCGTTTCAGCGCGGCTCAGAAATCCACAGGCTGCTAACACTAACACATCAGGGCAGAGCCTGGGAAGACAAGAGACATTTGCAAAGATGAGTAACAAGAAGCAAATGGCGCCTCAAAGTCTCCCTTTAAAAATTCTTTAATGAGATACAGTGCATTTTTTTTTCATTCTTTTCTTGGGCTAATGCCTAGTATGTACCAACCACTGGGCCACATTTTTAGGAAACATCTAAATCAAAAGTCAGAAGATTACACAGGGACATAAGAAAATCTTAAGATGGCAGGAGGCCAGGAAGCCCAGCTAGGCCTATCCTTTCCTCCAGTTAACAGTTGTTCTCCATAATATACTGTTTTTCTCCCCCTCTCTCTCCATATGCTTCTTGCTCTATTTGAAATCTGGTCAGATCGGTTGCTTCTAGAGCAGCATCTGGTAGCTTATAATATATACCCTCTGGAAAAAAAAAATGTATTACATTTGTACAGTGCAAGACCTCACTGGAGCCGTGTCCCTCGTCCTCATATTTGACATTAGCTCTAATAACTGCAGCACTGCTCCCTGCGCTTCCCCCCAGAGCCCTTCGCAGCTCCGCCAGGTCCCCTCTCAATCTTTTCTCTTTGCGAGGGATACAGACCTAGTTTCACTAAGCATTTTGGAGTCTCCAGCCTCGAAGTCATTATGGGACTTTGTTGTACTATTTCCATTTCTGCAATATCCCTTCCGTAATTAGGTAATCAAGACTGTGCATCTTTCCCATGTGGCCTTTTGAGATCGATTTTATTTATCAGTTTATTTATCTCCTATTCCACATTTTAAAAATTCTGGTTGCAGTTCCATCAGCTGGGCACATTGCTAGTCTTCACAGCTGTCTGCTTGCCATTGTAATTTCCTTTTTCCTCTTGCCCGTCACTCATTTGCTTCTTCTGTCTGAATTTTTCTGCTGTTCATATTAATAAAGGATGTTACAAGTGCTTGAATGCATGGTGAATTTCATGAATAGGCACCAACAGCAGCATGGCAGGGACTGACATGTGGGTGAAGGGGTTGGTGGGACTGGTTTAGTGAGTGCTTCTGGACAGGATAGTCCCTGGTTATGGGGTTAGATGATGCTTCATCCAGAGAAGTCCTGCCCCTGTTTTTGGATGTCAGCAAAACCAGGCAGAGATGCAACACACTGCTGTACAGCTGATTTCATATAGACAGGGGTTACCAAGATTATATTTACACCATAAAGATCCTTCCCAAGGCAGTTGATTACAACCTGGACTGTGGTGCAGCAGTAAAAGTCTCATGTCTTGTTTCCACTACAGTAAAATTATTGCCTTTGACTTATAAATACCTATCTGTACATCCAGGTCTTTCCTATCAACTATAAAACAACACCCTTAAACCCTTTCTTTCATTACTCCTTGGAGCAATACAACTGGTAGCTGAGAAAAAGTTCTATTTGTTTCCACATCTATTATAATCTTACACCTACCCTCACCTTTTGGTTTTCTGTAGTCTCTGGCCATTGCAGTGTGACCCTTTCTACTCCAGGGATTAGGGTCAAATTCAAGCTCTAGTTTGATAACAAACTTCTTCTCTGTGCCTCCTTCCTGCTGCTCAAGCCTGTCATTGTGAAAACCACCAAGTTCTGGCCCACATGTGGCTGCATGGCTCCTGGGAACACCTGTGGAGATGACACTGCTGCATCAGGTCACTCTGGGCCACCCTCAGCACTCATGGTACTCACCAGACCAGGGCACATATCCTTGGGATAAAGAGAGACTGAAATCTACAGGAGTCCTTCTCCTGCAGGCCCTGATGCATTTTACTGATGAGACACAAAAACTTGGGGATCAGTAACAAAATACTGCTGCGTATTGATGCCCTTTTTAAATGTTACCATTTTAAGCCTTTCTCTCCCTGTTTCCAAAGTGAGATAGTGAATAAGAGAAGGAGTCTTGGCAACACCAGCAAAGGCTTCAAACATAACCTGACACAGATATTCTCAGGCTTTAAAAAGTTTGATTTCTTGTTTGTTTTTATCATTTCTCCTTTGGTGTTTCATGCTCCTTCTCATGGTGGACTGAATCAGAGCACAGGTGCCCCAAATACTGCAATACCCTTGAAGGAGGATTCACCCAAAAATGCCCACTCTTGTGAAATTTTCAGTCTTCCCTTGTTGACCCACGAGATTTAAACAACTGCATTTTATAAGGACAAAATAAATTGAGTCCAGACTTCACTGCATTTTATATCCCCCTATGAGTGGCTTCAGTGTTTGTTAGTTCTTCAGATTTTAGCTTTCTGTGTGTTACAAACCCCATCTTCTGGCAGTTTATCAGGTGCCTCCAGTATTGGTTTCAAAATAGATATTAAATACTGCTCTCTCACCTTGTAGCTGCAGTCATTTCCAAATGTAGTGAACAGCTTTGCTGCTTTCCAGCCGTCAAAGATTATACACTGAGAATAAATTACTCAGCTGGGTGCGTTGTTTGTAGGCAAACCCAGGCAGTGACAGTATCAGTAGTTCCTGTGTTTAAAAGCATGTAAAACACTTTCTCTTTTTCTGTGCTTTACATTGTGGCTCAGATACATTCCTGCACAAACAAGGATGCTGGTAAAGATGTCCTGAAGTATCACAGCCGTCAGCCCATTTCCCCACCCTTCATGCTGTGGATGAAATCCCTGAATGGGAGCAGTGGCCTTGAAGGGGTGGGGTGCTCCAGAGGACATGGGGGACACCTGGCTGCCACCCCAGGCTGAGGAGCTGTCCCCATTTCGTTGCCCTGAGCTCTTTTTGAGTGGTATTTCATTAATCACAACCACTTAGATTTTTTCATTTTTTTTCCCAATAAAACTATCATGCTTGCTAAGTATCAATTAATATTTCCAGCATCAGACATGTTTCTGAAATTTCCTTTTATTTTTTATTTATTTTTATTTTCCCTTTCGTAATTTCTTGTCACAAGACCCACACTGCCCTCTGCAACAGTGTATAGCACTGCTGTCCTTCAATGTCAGCATCGTGTTTCCTCTGAATTGCCAAAGTCCACAAGACTATTCACAAACCTAGCACCAAACTAGAAACCAGGCCAGAGATTCTTTTATCTTTCCTTTCCACAGCCCAGGCTTCCTAGGATTATTCTATACAAATGCTCCCAAACTGTGAATTTTGACTGAAAGCTGAAAACAATTTCGTCAAGAGTTGAAATTTGGCTTGGGCAGAGGAAGCACAGTTCATAAATATCGGTTTTAAATATAATAAATAAATACAAATATAAATATAAAAAGAAATATAAATATAATAAAATCAATTTGTTGAGGACCAAAAACTGTATCTGAATTAACATGACTAGTCACAAAATATCTCAGATATCTTTAACCATCAAAATTTTAGGCTCCAAGTCTGCAAGAGTTTTTCCATAGATAATAGAAAGGTACATGCAAAGGAATTCACATCTTCTTCATCCTCAGAGGATAAAGAACCTTTTTTGAAACACTGATTTCTATCCTTCGGTAACACAAAGAGCTCAGAAGACAAGTTTAGGTATATTTCATAACTTTTAGCTACAGCAAATATCTTGCTATGGATGTCTCACAAATCATCCATAATTCAAATACATTTCCAGAAACAATTTGTCTAACCATTTTGACAGAATGAATTTGAAGGGGAAAAAAATCTGCTTGCAGGCAAACTGCAAGCATAAAAGATGACTACATTCCTTTAATTAAAAAATCAGTGTAAATAGTACTCTTGTTGATATTAAGTACGTTTGTGAAGCAGAAATAGCTTAAATCAAAACTTACATATAATAAATACAGGGACAGGTTTCTCACTGTGCATATGATGCCTTCATTATCTCTAAATATAAAACTGATTATTCATCTTTGAGTAGTAAGCATTGGAGAACTGTTGTTTTCTTTTTGTTTTAATGCTTCCTAAAAGTCAAGAAACAGGATTTTTCTTCTACTGCTTTGGTTTGCTTTCTGGCTATTTTGTGAGTTCTTTGGATATTCTTGATTCTGCCCAATACCTGAGACAACCTCCCAGGGTAGGAGTGGGGGAGAGGTTGCATGCTCATTTACTCTAGTTCTGTCCTGTAATAGCTGTGATTCTCCATTGCTTTATCACCTTCAGCAGATCTGGAGGCAGAACTGACTGTCATGATGTGCTACAGCTTCCCTGATAGGCCAGGCACAGCAATAAAGAAACTCTCTCTCTTCAAAGAAGGTTTCCTATTTGTAAGTGTTCCCTGCATTTCTTGAGGACACAAACTCTTTTTTCCAGGTCTCTTGTGTTGGCGCTGATCAGTGGTAGCTCAGCCTCATGAAGAAGGGTCAGAACACTTTCAGGAAGAGAAATGAAAGGATGCATGGATGGTTTGCCCTTTTTTAGTCCTTTCCTTCGCAGCTCAGCCTAAGCAGAAACCCGGTATTGCTGTCATGTAAATGCCTTGACTTATCTTAAATTTAGAGTAAAGGGATCCATTAAACATTTGTGGCTTCAACATTCAGTATCAGTTTGTTCTCATTCATATGAATACTGGAGATGTGAGGAGAGAAATCCCTTGAAATAAAGGGTGTCCCAAGTGGTGTCTCAAAAATAGATGCTGCCATTTTTATCAGCAAAGTACAGAAGAAAAGACAGTAAAAAAAAAAGTTTAGAAAAATCACTCAGCTCATCAAATATTATTGAGAAATGCGCTAAGAGTGGTCTAAGCTTAAAATACAGATCTGAGTTTAAGATATTTTGAAATCTTACATGGCAGAACAAATTCTCTTTCTCACACTAGTGGTTGTCTCTGTCTGTCTGTCAGCTCAGAGTTCAATCACGTATTCACAATAAACTGTGGGTCAGGTCCTCGAATGTCTGTGTCTTATAGTCTTATTCTTGGCTGACAAGTGCTACATCTAAATCAGTGTATGGCATTAAGTTATAGCCTGAAAGCTGGAGTGCTAAGATCAGCTCAGATGATAAATGCTTCTTGCTCCCCCCCAACCTTCCACCTCTCTCAGGCCACTGTTACTCAAAGACACAACTTCAGCACCACTTATCTAATTGGAATTCTACAAGTGAAAGCACAGCTCAATAGTAATGCTGTGAGGGACTTACTTGGGCAAGTTCCTATCATCTGGCCTGAGTCAAAAGATTACACACCAGTAATAGAAATTTATTCAGAGCAGAGATATCCTGGCATAATAAGACCATCTTGCTTCATGTAATTATAATTCATGCATCCAGAGACAGCTGTCCATCAGATATATTGTATTAGCTAGCTTTGATTTCTATAATGAGTTTTATTAGTATATTTATGAGGAAGAACAGTGGCATATAAAGAAGTTATGAATAAGTTATTATGTGTGCACAACCAACATTTGGGATCTTCTAAGTCTTGCAGAGAAGCTAAAGTCTGAATGGATACAGACACTGAAATACTCCCAAAACATGATCCATGCAGACCTATTTCATAAAATATGGCATCAACATTGCCCATTGTTTTGTTTCAGAGCCATAAAATCATTCCATTTATGCAAACAAGAAATCTAAAGGGGTCTGAAAAAACAAAGTCGTAAACAAGAATGTCAAGTTTTAATTTCTCTTTAATATTAAAATGATGTGATATAAAAGGAACTTTTTTTTTTGAATATGTGAACTGGTACTGTTGGCCCTGGTTTCCCACATGCAGAAGCATTCAGGCTGTACTAGATGAGATACGTTGAATTTAGAGAGTTTCAAGAGATGACTCTTGGTTCTTCCAGCAAAAATGGTGGAAAAGATGGAAATGTGGGACCAAAGTGAAAACCACTGTTTATGGAGATGAAGAGAAAGTATCAACAGGAAGTGATGCAATGAAATGATGCAGAGCAAATAAAAGGGAGCAAGCACTGTCCCAGCAGCTCTGGAGACACATAATGGAGACAAAGTTCTCTAAGTCCAACACATAAACACAGACTCATTACAAAAACTATTAGATGGATAACTACAGTTAACAGGTTTGAAGCCTGAAGTGAGACAGCTGATTTTGAAAATATTTTTCCTATAACAGGACAGGCTCAGGACTATACCTGCTGATATCTGTAACCCTCTACCTGTTCCTCCTCAAGGGTTTCACAGTGCTGCCTTCTGCAAAGATAAATTGTCCCCCCTGCCCTTGTCCCCCAGGTCCTCAGGCCGTGCCCACACCATCCTTGTCACACTGGTAGGTCTGGGAGACTTCAGACAACTGAAGACAGATGTTTCAAGACCTAGGGGAATATTAACTCCCATGCCAGCACTTCCTGGTAAAGAGAGTCCTGTTACCCAATTGTACCTCATTAAAGCAGTTTGACCAAATCCATCAGGTTTCCTCAGCTACCAGACAAAAGCCCAGGTCTCTTGTGTAGCTGAAAACTGGACCACACACTATCAAACTTCAGCTTTTTAAAGTGCACTGCCAAGAGCCAAAGCAGTACTTTCTGCAATAAATGTTATCAGCTAGGCCACCACATCAGACGTTCTTCACAAACCCTGGAGAGATAAAAAGATTGATCCTCTTTTTAAAAAAATTAAGAGAATTTTTAAAAAAATTAAGAGAATTTTTAAAAATTCTCTTTTTAAGGGGACAAATATATAGGCAATCAAGGCAAGGTGCTTGTTATGCACAAGTAATAAGAACAGATGAGTACTTCAGAAGCCCAAAACCTCTTCTGTGTCCCCTAAATAGTCTCACCTATATGAACAGAGGCCAGGTGAAAGTCTTCAGCTGAGCTGCAAAATTAGCCAACCTCCCCTGGGTCTACCCACACTGACAAGTCCATGTACCACCCCTTCTGTTGTGTCTGTGTATCCAGCACCACATTTTGCTGCCATGAGCTGATCATGTTCACTGTGGTGATAGCTGAGGGTGACATGTCCAGTCATGTTTAGATCTGAGAAACAATTTCTGCCTTGCTGGCCAAAAATGCCACATAGACTGAAGAAGAATTAAGCATGCAAGAGCAGCTCTGTGTCACCACTGCAGCTCAGGTTGGCCTGTCAGTGTCAGGGAGAAACGAAGCAGAGTGAAAAGCTACCCAATTATTTTGCTACAATCTTCTCAAAATCTTCCTTAAAGCTGAGACTTTTCAAGGAGGCAGGAAAAGTTGGTTAGAAAGACTTTAACAACTGCTTCTTCCAAAGAAAATCTTAAGTTGCTAGCAAGTATTGGGTCCTGCATGATACCTGCACAGAGCTCAGAGGAGCCTCAGTGTCCCAAGTATTGCCTGACCTCCTGCAGGACCTACAGTCTGAAATGGCAGCAAAGATTGCATTTGATCTTCATGAACTTATTCCACTTCCAGAAAGAAAGCAAAAGCCAGTGTGGTGCTGAATGATCCTGTCAGGACAGTAATTGGAAAAATCCACACAGTAAGAGAAGCTCAACTGTCACAGTTTGTGAAGAGCCTTGATGAGCAAGGTTGTTTACTGCTCACAAGCCTTGTGCTATTCACGACTTGGCTGACACTGCTGAGGGCATGGCAGCCCTTCTTGGCCTCGTTCCTAAGCACAACGTATTGTTTCCAGAGCCCTTTGTGCCACTATCACTCCAATTAGGAGCTAGAGTGCCTTCACAAATGTTCTGTCCTCCCACTTTGTCAGACAGAGATGATCTGAATACCACAAAAAGTTTTGAGAAGGGGAAAATCACAGATGAGGGCATTTAGGGATCATAATGGCAATGAGCGGCAAGAAGAGATGATTACAGAACTTCATAAATTTTAATCAAAATATCAAAAGAGGGTTCTGTCAGTGCAAAGATATCCTTCTCCTAATGGGACAACAAACTAAAGCAGCAGCTTTATAACATCCTTTGATGCCCTAGGATAGCAGGACCCCCGGAGCTGACTGCTGTGTCCCACAATAGTTCATTAGTATTGAAATTCCTAATTCCCTTTATTGGATCTGAGTTTTGGCTTCTAAAGTCTGACCCCTGAAGAGCCAGAAACTTCAGACTGCTTTTTGCTACACACTTCCTCACTTTGGGCACTTAACTCCACACTTTTACAAATACCACGTGCCTTTGCTACAGTGAAGAGAAAAGAATAACCCGTTATCTTTTAGCAAGATATTCTTAGTATCTCTCAGGCAAAGACCTCTTCCACCAAATCATCCCTCACATTGCTGTTCTCTTGTAACTGTGGGAAAATATGTCAACATTAGAGCTGAAAACTAAAGACAGGAAGATGGAGTTTACATCTTCTCCTTCTGGCCATGCATTTGATTCAAAATGTTGTGACATACTCTTCAAGTACCTGCCTAGAAACAAATATCAGCACAAGCCCACCAGTCCAACCAGCCATTCAGTCCTTGCATGCTGTTTACTTTTGCCTCACATTTCTCAATCCACCATCTCATGGAAACTCACAAAGAAAGCCACTGAATTCAAAAAAGGTGGAAAAGTTATTAATTTACCTTCCTCTTCTTTTTTTCTTTTTACACACAAGCCCTCAATCCCCAGACAAAGAAAGAATAAGAAACCCTACCCGTATGCCCCTTAAAACCAGGACAATGTAGTGCACTTGGAAGAGAAGATGAGAAAGGGAAGAGTTAACTGGGTTTATAATTGTTTCCAGAGAGCAATTATTCAGTCCCTAAAAATGCTGGTAGAAGAAGAAAATGGAAAATGAACATGGTCCCAAAAGACAAATGATTAATATTTAGGGAAGGACTATAGCAGGGTTTGATCCAAAAGAAATGGAAAAGAGCATTTTAATGAGATCGGTATTCAGACTGTACAAACTCATTAGATTTGGGTTTTGCCATCTCATAAAAAAAATGAAGGATGTTTTGAAGGCAGGTTTCATGTTTTCATTCCCTTTCCCACCACCAGTATCTGTGAGGAGGTGCCCACCAAGCAGCCCTGGCAGCCTCGCGATGCCAAAGCAGAAACACAACCTGGAGCAAGAGCCGGGCAAATAACTGGGAACCAAACATGCAGCTGATTAATACTGCCAGAGAATTTTTATAGAGAATGTTGTTTTTATTTCATTTTCCTTTCCCTGTGCAGCTTTCCTTGGAGCAATATCTGTGAGTAATCTCCACTCTCCAGCTGATCGGGGTGCAGCTCCCTGCGTGCAGCTAATATTGGCACGGTGACATTTCGGCTGTTTTCGGTGGACACGAGCAGGTGCAAAGCAGGACCCGTGGGAGCAGCACAGCCTGGCCCTGCAAGGAGGATGTGGAGGTGCTGGGGAGAGTTCCTGGCCACATCACTGCCTGCCTTCGGCTGGGACCGATGGCTCCTGCCCATGCCGTGTACATCGGCTTCCATGTTTAATAAAGTTGTGGACTATTAGGTTCACCACAGCACGGCTCCCTGTTTTATTTCCCAAGGGTTCATAGCAACAGTAACACACAGTAGTTATAATGTGTCATAAAATAAATATTAGTAAAAGCACATGTGAGTCTCCCCCAGTTTGGAATTTGCTTGGCATCACACGTCCCCTAAAGCACGCCTCCAAAAGCCGAAGTTGTCTGCTGCTGGAGGAGGTTGGTTTGTTTGCCTTAGTTTTGTTTTTTCCCTCAGCTGGCTGAACTTAGGCCACTGTCACAGCTAATAAAGGTAAGCACTGGTACAGCACTACCTTGTGCCTTGCCCTAATCACATTGCTCTTGAAATTAAGTCTGTCAGCGCTTCGGCTGTAAACCTGTATTGCGAGAGCTTAATAACTCCACTGTGAACAAAAGAAAATTACTTCTAGACTCAAACCCGGTGTGCAAGACTTCTGCCTATGGGGCGACATTTTATTTGTTGCTGGGAATATAAACAGTGTGCCCAAAATGGTTAAATGAATCAAATAAATAATGGCTAAATAGATCAAATACATGAACAGAAGCACAATGTGCATGTGCAGCGCACACACTGGCAAACATGCACACGTTACACATGTGTAAGTAACCTTGTGTGATATATTTCACAAGCTCTGCTTGCACAGAGAAGAAATAAAACCATCAGGAGCTTCTGGTTCCTTCCCATCAATTTCCTCAGTTTTAGACGAATCTCAGACTCTTCTTGTTCTTTGAGCACATTTTTCCTTTCCTCGAGAACAACAAATGTACACTCAACCACCACACAACATGCTGGCCTGATGCTGAGGCAGCCAAGGCAAAACTCCATCCTAGAGCAGTAGCCAGGTTTTTATGTATCAAAATGTCCCACCTTTGAAGTTGAGACTTAACAATGTCTTGCAGGAAAGCCCCAGGGCAGAACCTTTCTCTGCCACAGGTTTCTTGTACTACTTTGAGCAAATCATTAAACTCTCCTGTTCCTCAGCTCCACTGCTGAAAAATGGGAATAATTAAATTGCTCTACTTCATCAAACACCTGTAATGATAAATACACTACAAAATGCACTGAAGTGCCTGTGATGAAGATCACCTGCTGGACAGAGAGATACAGAGCTAGAAAGAGGAGACTTGTACCCCTCTAAATTCATGGTGTTTTGAAGTCCAGAAGTGCTGTTCTAAAGCAGTTTTAAAGTTTGTTTTCTTAAAAATATGGGGATTAAGTCGATTTTTCTATACAAACACTACATTTTTTTTTTCTATTTTTTCTTTTCTTATTTATTTCCTGTTAAATAATATAGACCATGTGTGGTACAGCACACAGCTTTGATCACACAGTTTGGGATGGCTGGAGCTGGTGGGGCTCTTGCAATGGCTTTGAACAGCACAATTGGAGATGTTTTGCTCTGTCATGTCAAGATTACCCTTCCTTAAGACCTGCACTCCTGATTCAGATACTAAGTCACACAAAAGTTGTTCACCATCATAAGGAGTGGCAGGAAATAACTGCCTGTGGCTCATGATACCCCACCACCAGGATGTCTGTCTGCATCCTCATCCTCATGTCACCAGGGAGGCTCTGGTCCCAGAGCACGAGGAAGGGAAGGGGAGGCATCATGCAAAGGGGTACTGGCCTGGAAGTTCACTCTGTCCCTTAGATGGCTCCTGCACCTGGTCAATCCAGTGACCACAGCTGTGGGAGTGAAGCTGTAGGTGCAAGAGAGCCTGGGGAAATGGGCACTGCCAGGGGCAAAGGATCTCTCTGTGGAAAGTGCAGGTGAAGTTAGGTAACGCTGCAGCAGATGCCATGGACAAAGGGAAGGAAAAGGGCCAGTGCTGGATTAAAAAGAAATTAGACACAGCATCAGCACATGGTGTGGTTGAGCTCACAGGAGTGACCATCACAAAGAGATGAGCTGTCCCAGCAGTAAACAGTCACCAGTTCAGATTTTACCACCAAACTTTCCACTCTCTCATGTTCCCCTTGCCTCGCCTCCTTTCTAGTGTGGCCTCTACTCAGATCTGAGCCTAGGCAGAGCTCATAGCATATATCTTCCCCTTGCTGTGTACAAATCCCTCCATCAGCAGCTCCCTTTGGGACCCCATGCAAAAAGCAACAATGTTGGGATCAGCCAGAGAGGGTTCCCACAGCTCCCTCGGCTCCATTTTGGTTGAGGAGGGCCCGAGCAGAGCTGTGTGGCCCATGGACTGACACGCCTGTGTTTGCCACGCTGGCCATGAATGGGGCACCAGCTGGGAAAGCCTGGGGTGCCAGGGCAGGGGCTCCCAGGAGCTGGCTCCTACGAGTCCTCCACCCATCAATCTTAGAGCAGTATGCCGTCATGGATAAACAGCAGCTGTTGCAGTAAGCTCATCAGATAACAGGCACATATATTAAAGTACCTTTAGCACACTTACTAAAACATATATTTAGCTAGGGAAAATAATCTCGCCCTGCCTATAAAAGTCAAAGTTTGCCTTTATAAATAACTCCTGGAACCCTGCACGCATCTCAGGAAATGGCGACGGTGTGCAGGCTCAGCCTCCTGCCCTGAAAACATCTCTGAATAAAATATAAACACACTGAAATATAAAGAACAGTTTGGTGAAGATAATGAAATCTAGTGAAGCCAGTAATTTACTCTGTAAATCATATAGCTACTTCTTCCTTGCAGTTGCCTTCCCTGATTTACATCATGAACTTTATATCCGAGCTTCTCCCCGCCTTATTGCAAGCATGGGAGCACAGAATAGAGCATCTGTGTGTGTCTTTGTGGCTGGTAAAAAGCATTTATTTATACTTGTGAAATGTCCTGCTCTAAATATGCCACGTTGGCTTGACACACTTGTTGTTTCTCCAGCATTCTCTCAGAACCCAGGTCTTCCTGAGAAGGGAAGGAAAAGCAGACAACCTAAAATGCCTGTTTTGCACCCATTCTTGTCACAGCAGCTGGGAATGGGGGCAATCTGAGTGCTGTGCTGGTACTGGTTACAGGGAGCTGCCCATGGCACCCCAAATCTCCCTCCTCTCCCCGCCAGCAGTCTCCAGCATCATGTGCCACTTTCCCATTTTATTCATGGCATAAACCCTCTTCCCATTAGCATGCAAAGGCTTTGAACTTCGGAGTTTTCCAATACTGCACAGAATATCTTGAGAAGGGGCTGGAATAATTGGGTGCTACGGCTTCCCTGACACCACCGCGAACGCAGAAAGCCAAAGGGGCACCGAACACTCAGGGGCAGGCAGCGAGCCCCCAGTGCCACAGAGCTGCTGCACAGGGCTTGGCCCCAGCCTCATTCCTTATTCACAGCTCTGCTTTAAAGTCCAACCGCTCCGAGGTGAGGCTGAATCTCTGAATTCAAGTGGATTTCTCTCCCGGTGTGTGCCTGCACGTTAGGGAGGCGTATTGTGCTCTGCCCGGCTCTGTGTAGGAATAGACACTGCAGGGAAAAAATTATATCTAGATGAGTCTTTATGATGTGTGTTCCTTCAGTATTAAGATCTCTTCAGGCCTTGTGTATCCGGTAATATTGCTCTCATTTTAAATTCTTCTAGTAATAATTTTAAGAGAAAATTCCTTGTGACAACTGCTGTTGATTTAAAACTAATGTTTAGCCAGTAATGGGTAATTGTATTAGACTAAAAAAAGCTGCTGTAAAGTCGACCCCAGTCTGATTTTTAATTTACTGCATCATCAGCTACTTTTATGATACTATTTAATCTGCTGAAATAAAACTATTGCTCTATGAATATCTCTAGCATTCAAGAAAAATTGTTTTTAGCTGTTCTGTTCTCAGGGCTGAGGACTTGTTAATTATTATATTAATAACTTCTGTGAATACATTTATTTATATTTGTTTTAATTGTCACAATACTCAGAGAAGTAGCATGTTCTATTTCACTATGAACTCCCTTTTAACCTGTAAACAAGGAAAGCTAAAATGCCCATCACGACTTTGCAGACCTTTGGAGTTCACAAAATGCATTCTGCATTTCCATGGGGCAGGAAGAGGGCAGGGGAGAAGCAAAAAAAACTTCCCTTTATTTTTTTTATCTGTAAGAACCTGCATCTCCCCCAGCCGGGACGATCGCACTCGGCACAGCAGCTGCAGCAGCAGGCAGGGCTGCTCTCACCACCAACATTTCCAGGTTTGCCTTTCCAGGACCCTTTCCCAGCCCGTGGCAGCCCAGGGGCCTGATCCTGCTCTCTCCTCCCCTGATGAATGCAGCTGTGGCACAGACATAGTTTTGCCTCTTCCAGAGTTAAGAAATCAGCCCCACGGGGCTTGTTCCAACCCCCCAGCACTGATAGAAAGACCCCCACTGAATCCAGAGGGCTTTGGATGGGTCCCCACAGCCTCTGCATGGGTACAAAAGAGGCTTGTGAGCTACCTTTATACTAATCATAAAAACTAACATTACAAAAAGGCATCTTTATGTTTTTCTTGCTTATTAACATCCTGCCCAAATAATGTGCACCAGGGTCATGCAAAACAGTTTCTGTCTATGCCCAGCAACCTTCTCAAAACAATACAACACTAGATTGAAACAGCATCGAAAATACTCTGCAGCTCCTTCTCAGATGGGAAAAATCTTCATTAGGAAAAAAAACTCTACCACAAAAAATAACCTGCACTAGTAAAAAAACTATTTTTTTTAATTGTTACTCTTTTTAATAAACAGCAGGCTCTCGTAAAGATTACCCAGAAGATAACTTGGTCTGTTGGAAGAAAAAAGAGTCGGGGTGTAACCAAAAATGTGTATCTGTGGCACGAGTTGCCGATTTTTAATGTTAACAGTACATTTACATTGTAGCTTTAGGTTTATTTACCCTGATAAATACTTGATTACCTGCCTGCAACAACTGCAGGAGAAGGCTGTTGTCAAATCTATTATAATATGATCAAGTAATGGTTACAAGATAAAATAAGGTAAAACAAATAATTCTTAATGCTGCGCAACCACCTATTATTTTATCCAAACAACTTCTGTTATCTCCTTATGGTCGAGTGCCTATTCCCTAGAAAGAGAGAATAAGTCTCTTTTTACCTCAGTAATTAGCTTGTTTGAAAGCTCCCACAAATTCTTCCTATCATAAATTTTGCATTGCTTCATGCACAATAATGCACATAAAATTAAATAAACAATTTAATTAATTTAATTAAAATTAAATATTAAACATATTGTGTATAAGAAGCCCATGTCTGTGATTTAATTGGGCAGGAGTACCCAAAGCAGTTTGGGTAACAGTGAAAAATAATTAAAAACAACAAGTACGGTAGCCTCTGGGTACGAAGAGTAGTTGGGAGCTTTCTCCTGAGAAAGGTTTATTTAATTAAAACCAAACTAATCTTTGCAAAACACTTGATAAGCATTTCATAATACAAATCATAATCCAAAAATGAAGCTTATACTTCGTCTACACGATACTGGAAAATAATATTAAATAATTCAATTCTGCCATGAGCTACTTCCCCAGCACACACAGAATAATTCAGCAGACAGCATGTTTACCACCTTTAAATTTTCAGTAACATTTAGTTCATCTAGATAAATATTAGTAAATTATATGAAGGCATAATGGGTCCGTAAGCGATAAGGCTGAGAATTAATGCTTTATTTAGACTGTTTATTGCTTCTTGTAGATATTTTGCCAGACAAGGAAAGCACAGCTAACTTAGAGGGCAAGCTGTGCCTGTGTTGGCAGGTAAGCCATTTGGCTGTGTTCACGTTTTCTAGCTTATTCTTCGACACCTTTCCTTCATAATAGAGAATATTATTTCCAGGATCCCTTATAACTGAAGGAGGAATAGATTATTTATAGGATGGTGTCTCTATCTATACTTCATGTTGCCAAATGCTTGTATTTCTATACTGTCCGGTGATGATTTCAGCTCCCTGAAAAACTTGGATCCTGCCCAAGGTCGCAAACTATCCGCCTGGACATCAAACAGTCTGCCTTGCACAAGCACTCTCAACCTGGATTGCGAATGCTGACAGGCTTTATAGGTCATTTCAAAAACAAATGCTTCATTTTAACACCTTAGACTGCAGCAGCTCCTACAACAAGCTGCTGATGCCAACTGGCTTTTTCAAAAGTGAATGTATCCAAAGAGATCCTAATTGACACTTTCAGGCAAGTGCCCAGCATAACTGAATATTACTCAGGTTTCTGGAGAGCGGTTTTAAAGTGACCATATAATTTAAGTGACCTTTGAATATAATTTAAAGTGCTACTGTAAAGCCCAGTTCCTCTCCCACTGAATGGGCTCCATCAATGGGGAAACTCCCATTGATGTTAATGAGGGCAGGAGCGGGTACTTCCCCACTGGCTCCCATTGAATTATCCAGGTTCCCTTTTTTGTGGGAGCTTTTTTTTGATACATTCCTGGGAAGATCCTGTTAACTGACTTGGAGTTACTTTGGTTCATATCATACCCACAGCTTTTTAGCAGAGAATCCAGTGATTTAGCAGAGATTTCTGTCGAGCAGAGGTACAATAGAGCCCTTTACGGGGTGTGGGAATTTCCCGCATGTTGATTAACTCCATACTGTAAAAGACCGTAGGCCAAATCCTTCAGTCCTCACGCAGACAAAAGTCCACATTGACTTATCCGAAATGTGCCGGCAAACGCTCATTAAAGTCAATGGCATTTCGCTTTGGCGAGGGCCGGGGATTTGGCCCGCTGGTTGTCTTTGCGATTGGGCATCGCCAGGAGAAGGGGATTACCCCAGCACCGAGCCCGCAGCAGGGTCTGCCCTGCCCCAGCCCTCGGGCACTGCCTTCCCTTCAGCCCCAAAAGCTCCCGGCAAAACCCCACTGGCAGGGCCAGCCCCATGCTACAGCGTGCGGGGCTGAGGGATGCCCAGCATCACCCCTTGGGCCACCACCCTGATGTCTCCATGAAGCCACCCCAGGACCCTGCTGTTTGCCCCACGGGGCAGGCAGAGAGCAGGCAGGGTGTTAGCCACTGACCCACATGGCTCCTGTCCTCCCCACTGCAGGTACCACCCAAAAACAGACTGGCTTACATCCCTTCTGGGACAAGGTAACCAATATTTTATAACTACCCTGGAGGAGGGTACGTCTATCCAGAAAATAATAGAAATATAGCCAAAAAAAAATGTGGGCTGCTTTCTATTTGTTTGTTTTAGCTGCATCATAGCTCAGACCTTCCTTGCCATTGTGGTTCAATATTTACTGATCGAAAATATAGACTAGCTGCAAGTCACAGCATTTGCCAGAAAGAACTATTATCATCAGAAAGAAATGGGCATTAAAAGAACAGCTCTTCTATTTCCAGAATATAAAACAGACATTCAGAAGAACAAACAGAGCAGAGAAGAAATGATGGTCATTTGCAAGTAAAATATTACTAAACAATATGACATTGGATTAACTGTTTCATGTATTTATTGTGAAAGAATATATAGAACTTTACATGAGAAACTATCAGTACAAGCAAGAAACAATGCATCCTTTTAAACAGCCTGCTTTTAAGTGCAATGCTTCTGCACGTAGAGCACACGAGCTTGCTCCCACTGAAACCCACGTTCAGCTCAAAGGGGTCAGGATCAGGCCCTGAGGTTTTCAACTTTCCTCCTGTAATGTCCCTTTCACCAATATTGCCCCCCCTGCTCCTGATGTGCTGGGGATGTGTTCATGGTGGGGAACGCGCAGTACGGCCAAGAGGCACCGCAAGATGCAATTTGGGAGGGGCTGATCCTGAAAACTGTGGAGGGACTTTTTCTTTCCACATACATTTAGAAAGAAAAGGAGGGGACAGAGGGGCAGGATAAAGGGGGAAAAAAAAAAAGAGGCAGGCACATATTGAGTCCAGTCCTGCGTTTGACTGAAGCAAACCATTGAGCACAGTAGCGAGGGCTGACTGGACCGGACAAAACCTGACTCCATTTATTGTCTTTTGTTGTGGTGTGCCAGGA
Organism: Peucedramus taeniatus; assembly: GCA_013400575.1. Classification (NCBI taxonomy): domain Eukaryota; kingdom Metazoa; phylum Chordata; class Aves; order Passeriformes; family Fringillidae; genus Peucedramus; species Peucedramus taeniatus. The sequence goes on along the minus strand of WBNO01003380.1, from coordinate 11,857 downwards.
ATGCAGGAGCTGTAGTTATTCTGAATTAGGGCTGGCTCTGGGGATGCCTTTGTACTCTCAGGACCTGAGCACTGCTGAAAATTGGTGCAGCTCTGATCTCTGGCTTTAGAGAGTTTTCTTCCTTCCGGGACTATTTAAAATAGTCATGTAACAATTTCAGTGACTCTGTGGCAATTAATTTTGTGAATTTGGAATTAGTTTGCTACTCTTACATAAACTTAAATTGGATTAATTTTATACTCTCTTACCCAAAATACAGTTCAAAAGAAGGATTTCTAATAAATTTGATATGCAAGTCAGTTCTAGTACTTGTCTTAGTTTACCCAGAAATCATTCTAAATCATTTCCCATTCAATGCATGTTTTAGCACTGACAAAAATTAGAACCAAGTTAATTCTATTATTTAACTAAATATTAAAGAGCTACTGGAATTCCTACACCACCATATTAGTTTTTTTTTAATCTATCTGACTAGAAAATCCATTTAACACACAAACATATTCCTGTGACTTCTTCTACATGAAAGAATCTTTGCAGAAACAGAAACATAAAAATAATTGCAGTGGTACAGTTGATGACAGCTTTCCTGGCAAACACAATAACTGCCTACTGAGATAATTAAGGCACCAGTAGAGATCCATAAGATAAAAATGGAGTTTAGGGCTGGATTAGTACAACCTTTACTGTGTGTGATGCAAAGGGTTGGGTCAGATGTCTCATGAAGTTGTCTCCAAGACCATCTTCTTTCATTCAATGGACAGAAAAGCACCATATTTATTTTTAGTGATTGAACTTCCCCTTCAAGTTCACTCCATCCAAATTAAATAAAAACCCTAAGACTCTCTTGAATTGCTTGGAAACAGACCTTGAAGCCCTGATTTACTTTTAGCTTGATACACACAAAATTCCTGATGATTTCAAGGATGATTTTGCCAGACATAAAAAAAATGGTAAGTTCAATTCTGAGTCACTACTCCTGTAAGTGTGGATTTAGGAAGAATCCAAAATAAAGGAATCCTTAAAAAATAAACAGAACCAAAACTGAGTTGGGCCCCTGGTATGCATTAATAACAATAGTGATGTCACTCATGTTCAATCGTTTACGTGTTCTCATAAATCATTTTTAATAATTTATTAGATATAAAGAGGAGCTTGAAGTGTGACAAGCTGCTGTAATTTTAAATAAAGCTTACAAGTAACTTTTCAAGCTTTGCAGGCTCAGGGAAGTAAAACCCACTGACTGAGCAATGTGTATCCAAGTACAAAAACCCTCAGCAGAGGTATAAGCCTGCCTGAAAGGCAGAGCTGGGTGCTCTTCACTCAGCATCAGCACTGCAGGGACTAATCTGGAGCTGGTGTAAGCCAGTGCCAGGGAAAGGAACCCGTGCTGTGGGACTGCACCTTGTCACACAGCAGTGGCAGCAGCAGGGCTCAGCCACCTCCAACCAGCTCCCCACTCAGGACACTGCCCTCAAAGCAATTCAGTGATGGATTTGGGGAGCAGCCAGGGGAGCACTCAGGAATTTCAGGGCAGTGGTCAAGAGTTAGTGGATTAAAGAGGATCTGCAGGAGCCTGAAACTTTCTACAGCACCTGGAATTTCACTCTTTTGGGGAAAAATCTTCCATCTTTGCTACTAGAAGTTAGAGCTTGTTGCTGACTTGTGACTGACCACACTGCACAACCAGTTTACAAGGGCTCAGCAATTCCACTGGACTCAGTGCTCAGGAATGTCCCCAGGTGGGAGGAGTAGGTGCTTGGCACTATGAACAGCAATTGTACCATCTCCTGGATATTCAGAAAGCTACAATATGCAAGGCAAAGAGGAATGCTCTACTTTCCTCTGGCATTGCTAGGTGCCTGTTATTTTTGCCAAGATTTATGCCACCTACAGCAATATTCAGGGCACCAGTCTATTGTTGTAGCTCAGGCTGAGCTGATGCTCATTTTTAAATTAAAGCTCAGGTGAAAGCTGTGAACCCACACGTGCAGATGGTTTGTCTGTGCTCACGATCCTGCACACGCGCAGCTTCGCACAGTGCAGCTCCCCTGACCTCTGGCTGCTGGGGTTTTATTCCTGACAGGCTAGATGTGAATAAAATCATATGGAATTGTGTTTTTACAGTTCAGCCTTCTGAGTCCCATCCTGCTGCCATTGGAATCAATGGCAAAACTCCCAACTTCCCTAGTCATATCAGATTAGCTTTGTTCCACGGACTGAAACAATCTAATAGATACCAGGTGTCCTACACTGAGCTTGTGTGGTCTACAAGTAAGTGGAACATATTTTAAAAAGTCAAATATGAAACAGCTACATCACAGAACCTGTAATAACCTCCAACTGATATTATTATCTATGGAGGACATGATCAGTATCTAAAATGTGACTCATTATATATTTATATGATGCATCCCATAACAGACATTCTGGGGTAAATTCAGCTGCATGCTAAACCACTACAGAAATGGATCCATATTTATGTTCATTTCCACAAGAAAGCAAGGGTGTCGTGTGTTTTTATTTAAGGGAGGGAGCCTCAAACAACCTTACATTAATCCAGAAATCCACTTTAAATATATGACCCTGCATGTAAAAAGACCTATAGAAGTTAAAGGCTGCAAGTGAAACCAGTAGGTTGTTACTTGAGCATCCCTTCTTGCTCATAGCTATGAACCTCCACCATGAAATTCCCTACCTGCTTTTCTGGAGTTAGGGACCTTCACCAGCTCCTCCAGTAGCATGGAGATCACACAGTGCTAGAAATGTCCAGACCTGGCTGCACCAAGACATCCATCACTGCACAAAGGGTGTAGCTGGAAACCACACAAGGAATTTCCTTGTGTGATCTCCTGGTGTGTAGGTGGCCCAGGAGCCTTGCCTGGCTCAGGTGAAATTCTCAGTGCCCTGCTCTGCACCTACAAGGACAGAAGGAAATCACTCTGCCCCTCCACAGCCTGACCCTGATTCACACCACCTGCAGAGAGGAGCCTCAGTGCAGTTTCTCCTTGTTTTGCTCAAGGGAGGACCAGCACTTACAGCCAAGGACCCAACACACCACTGGTACAGCCAGGCTACTAACTTAGAAACACACAGATGGGGCAATCCCAAGCAAAAAATCAGACCTTTCTTGGGAACAACAAAAAATATATTGGTCATTTTTCTAATTCAATTAAAGGTTGGATTGGAGGTTTGATTGGTTGGATTGATCCTCATCTGATCTGAGGATCAGACCTCAGATGTACCAAGGTCTGTCCTGGTTCCTTAGCCAGAAGGATACACCTGGGGCCAGTTCAGGGGGATGTTTGTGTGCAGGTGCTCAAGTCTGCTGCTCTGCTCTTGCCTTCCAATTCCATGTCTCAGGGGCAGATTCCATGGATGTCCCTGATTTCAAAGTTGGCTCGGGGCTCTTGTGGGCATCTGATGGATGGGGGGGGCCCGAGTCAGAAGTCTTCAAAACACTTTCCACCCCCTTTCTGCTAGGGAAGCCTCACACCTTGCAAGCCTCCCTCTTCTATCCAAAGCACTGACTGTTGTCTCCTAAGGGTTGACAGACAGCATGGGCTTGCCCCAGCCTGGCCTAATGGGAAGCACCTTCTCAGCTGGGGTCCAGGTACTGCTGCAGCAGCCCTGCAGGAGAAGAGTACTGCAATAACTGAGGTGTGATTCTCCCAGGCAATATTCTAGGCAGCTGAACCTGCCCCTAGAAAGGGCCAAGCTGACAGTGCTCTCCAGCAAAACTGCTGCTGGAGTCAGTGCTTGGCTCCTGAAGGAAAAGGAGTAAAAGGAGTACACCTTTAATTTTTAAAGTGGCGGCAGGAGTACATCAAACCCCATTAAAAAGGCATGATCCAATCAGTATTTCATTTGTATCTGAATATCTAGTGCTATCTCTAGCCTTATCTTTTACCAGTCACCCTCTTTCATTACAGTCTCCTTAAGAGGCTTACATACTTGTACTTTTCCAATAAAGATCTTGGAAAGTACGTTCAAGGGTAGCTTATTTTAACATTCATCACATTTAACAAGACTTTTACCAGAGCAGAGAGAACGCGTAACTAATTGTTGGAAGATCTGGTCAAGTTTATTGTGACGGGTAACTGTCGGGCAATTATGATTTATTTATTCAGAGGGAGATAAGGCACGCATTGTTCTCTCAAAGGAAAAAAAATGGGGCTGATCCTAAGCTTAATATTATTTCCCATGCCTTCTTCAATCTTTTCATAACTGAAGGCACCCACCAGAGTACAGTCCTTATTGGCTCCATTTGCTCCAAATTTGGGGTTTAAGCTCAACTTCTCCCCCAACCTCTCCTGGGCCCAGCGAGGTCATGCAGGTGCAGCTCCACCTCCACCTATTTTTTAAAAGGTCTGTTGGAGTGAGGGGACTCCTGAGAGAGCCGATGTCCCCACAGGGTCCCCGAGCCTCGCTCCCCGCCGGGGGGAGCCTGTGATGGACGGGGGCAGGGTAACAAGTGGGGTGTCCTTATCATCCGGCAATCAAAGAAAGGGAGAGGAGATGAAAATGCCCCGTTACTGCCACCATTTCTCGGTATTTTCAGAGAAGCATGTCCTCGCAAACAGAGGCGTGGGGGAGCGGGCGGGGAGCGTCCCCGTCGGCGCTGGGAGGCACGGACAGGAGCCGGCCCCGCTGCCAGCACAGCCCATCCCCAAACCCCACCCGCGCCGAGGATGAGCAGCGCCCGTGGTGCCCCGGCAGCGCCCGGCGTCGGGGCTGCCTTTACCTCTGGTATGACCCCGGGGAGAAGAAAAAAAAAAAAAAAAAAAAAACCAAGAGGAAAAAAATCACCAAAAAG
>WBNO01003379.1:740-51471 GCA_013400575.1 Peucedramus taeniatus | reverse complement strand
TTGGATTTATTTTTAGTTTAAAAAAATGGCCTTGAAAAACTCAGGAGTATTTCTGCAGTTGTTGCCTAAGTATTTATTGTAGGCAATCTATGCCATATTTCACCTTTGCTTCGCTTTTTCTTGCAATAAGTTATTTTTATTGTACCCATGGTTTTTTTCTTCATTCTCACCTCATTCTCATNCTCACCTAGTCTGGCTATTCTTCTTCTCTGGCTATTCTTCTTTGACAACACAAAATATCATCAGATAATAACTCTATTGCTAGTGACCTTCATTAGCTCTTTTCAGAGATATTGAAGATGAAATCTCATTTTTTGTTTGCCAGTGGCCCCAATTAATATATTTTGAACAGGGTTTTAGACCTGCTTCAAAGGGAAGATAAGAAGTGTGGTGGAAGTATTTCTCGAGGAGATCTACTAGTTCCCATCATGTATCCTAAGCACATTTACTGAGACCTGGTCACAGATCAAGCTCTTTCAGTAGTGAAAGCAAAATGTGGCTTCCTTGACATGTGTCAAAGGTCTGCTATCAAAGCAATCTCACCAGGAAAATTAGATGCATTTTGTAAGCCTGGTATAAGCTTCTATGGAAATCTGGCTGATGGAAAAGCAAAGAAGCATGGAATGGTGTCTGTGCATAACACTGCCTTATATCATCAGTGTGAACCTGGGAGAAGTTAAGAGTTCAGTAAGAGTTAAAGAAATTATAGCCAATATTTGACAGGCTGACACAGCACTCACAACAATAATAAAACACCTAGAAACAGCATTCTTTTCCCATCATTTTTAAATAAAGACTGCAAAGATTAAGTGTTAGGATATTTATAAGAACATATTCTATCAAAAACAGCAGAAGGGAGGATTCTGTCATCCACTGGAGAGACTCATATTGTTATCGCACTCTCGTATCACTGAATGCAATGTGCCACACATTGCAAAAACAAACAAACTCATAAGAAATGGAAAAGAAAATTGGAAAAGCCTCTATTGAAAGAAAGAACAACATACAAAAACTGCTCAGAGAATTAGTAAAACATATTCCGTCTCTGATGACTCAAATTCAAATTCACCTCTGGATGCTACATGGTTATAAGAATTCCAAGTTTCAGATAAGCACAAGAGGCCCCAGCCATGAAAAGGCCATCAAAAAAATGCAGAAAATCTAGAGAAAGCAAGGAGGAATTAATAAGGAAACTACTTCTCTGAAGACACAAAAAGAAGAGTGTAGAGCACTGTATTGGACACCTTCAAAAAAAAGAAGTTCCTGCTGATTTTTTTTCAATATGCTGAGGATGGAAAAATTAGAAGTTAAATGAAATAATTTCTTACAGATAAAAATAAAACAATTCTGAGAAAACATCTCAATTGTTTGTGCCTGCAGTGAATCATACCACAAAACTAGAAAGGCTATGTCAGTGATCACTTCCAAGCCCATGCTGGTTGTGGGGAGCAGAATGCTGATTAATCCAGATTGCCCAGATCTTGCCCTCACTTCACAAGGAAGCAGACAGTGTCAGAAAACCTATCTCAAGCCTTAACCCGGAGAAAACTAACTGCCTGTTTTCAGATTTAACTATCAAAAGGTTATAGTATCACAAGTCCACCAAAGCATCTGTCACTGTATTAAAGCACATTCAGAACAACTGCATTAATTTTAGAGCAATAGCACATTCTGCAGTCAGTGAGGGGAAGACTGAGATTGGGAATTACATTGTATTCCCACTTCCTAAGAAAATGAACCAGGAGAGAAAAGGATGTTTTTCCTCAGACTTTTAAAATTACTTTAGTAAGAATATTTCTGAAGTCTCTGTGTGCTTCTCAGCAGTAGCAAAGGTAACTATTTCTTTGATTAAACACTAATTTCAGCTTATTATATCTTTAATCATCACATCATTTTATACAGATAATTTAATTTCTTGTGAAATTATTTTGACATTATTTTTCTCAACATGTGTTGACAGAAGGTGTTATCCATCAGCCTGTCAATAGGATATGACAGAATAATTTCTCTGTCTGTAGTGAACTGAACAGGTCCTGACTTGCTGGAAAGCATTTTTTCAACTGAACACTCTGATTGAATTTAATATTAATAGCATTAACATTCTGGCTATGCAAGGAAATATAATGACACAGGTTATTAAACTTCATGCTGGAGGGAAGAAGCTAATTGTCTGTAGAAGTCAGGAAAGAAGTTCCCTTTACTACAGTCTATCATCTCACAATAGGTTGCTGTATTACCCAAGAGTTCACTTTCATTTAGAGTATCAGCTTCAACCTCTCTCGCAGGGGACAATACCAGCTGAGTCTAGGCTCTGCCTCAACAGTAATTCTTATATTTTTTGCATTTGAGCATTTGTTTCTTATCAGCTACTTTTAACATTAGACAACTTGATGTTTGATACCCTACCTATTATGAATCTTTGTCCCATTCATTTACATGGAAAACATGTCTCCTAGGATCTCTTCATTTTGGTTGAGAGTGCTGCTTAATTTAATGTCCTACACTCCCAAAATCACATGCTGGGAAACTACAAAGTGCCCTTAGTAAAGCAGAAGTATTAAATATTATACAGAGTATTTGAAAGCACTTTTTCACTATATATTGTGTACCATTTATAGAGATAATTTCTGGTGGCATAAAGCATTGCTCCATAAATACTAATCAGAAATTCAAACATACAGAGCTGTTTAACCTATATTCAAAAAGCATATAACAGTCAATTCATTTTCCTTTTATATGTAGAGACTGCTGCTAGAAAAATTCTGTATTTTGATAGGGAAATGAAGTGACACAAAGGGCTGTGTTTGTAAAGAAATCTGTAAAAATACCTGCCTACCTCACAAGAGTACTTGAAATCCAAATACTCTCAAAACCACTTGATATTCCTTTGTGAAATAATTCCTGCTCAGTTTAATGTAACAGCAATACTCCTTGATGTTACTTGGAAGCTGGTTTATCTACTGGAGGTTTGTGGGTGCCACAGAGATACAAGACAGTGTAGGATCCAGTACTAATTCCTGTGGGACCTGACTTGGACAGGCTTCCAGCCTGAGTACAACCCATTGATTACCACTCTCTGAGTATGACCTGTTGGCCCATTTGCCCATTTCCTATCCATCTCACAGGCCCCCTATCCAATTTGTATCTCACCAGTTTTTCCACAAGACTGCTATAGGAAGGAATCTTGAATGCTTTTCGCAAATACAGGTATACAACATCCACTGCTCTCCCTGTGTTGATGGAAGATATTTTTTTGTTGTAGAAGATGATTAAGTTAGTCTGGCATGATTTAGTTTTTGTGACACTCCTCACCAGTGTGTCTGAAAACTTCCCTTTCTTTCATTAGCTGCCAATTGTATGTAATCGAAAGGCACTTCATATTAGTCTCTAATTTGTTCAGGGTGTAGAAATCTCATTCTCAATGTTGTTATTTTCTTCTTGAGGTGACCTCTTGAGAATAACTTTCTGACTAGCAAACACAGGCAGTGAAAGTGAGTGAGCCTGACACCAAAAGGGATTCCTTGCTATAATCTAGTTGCATAATTACTTTATTTCCAGGGCAATCAATCCTATTTTCAGACTTTCTTCCCAGCTATCAACTATATTAGGTGAAAAGCAGAAAGAGGATTCTACTAATTATGACTTAATGGCTGAGTCAAAATTGTGTTGCACTTATCTGCACTGTCTCTGCCAAGAAGAGAATGCTGCATACACTTTCTCTGCTGACAAATCCTTCAGGATAGCGTATCCAGAAATAAAATAAAATGGATGACTAATTAATAATTCTCACCAACATCTGGGCCTTCAGTTTTGGGAGGGGAAGGGATGAATTGTTTGCAAATAATTTTTAATTGCTTATCTTTTTATTACTTTTAATTGCCCAATCCAGTCAATTAAAGTCAGCACAGGCTGGTTGAATTTACACTGAGCTCAGGAATCCATAACAAACTCTTTACAACCTGTACTTGTTCTTTTCTGCTTGGTAGGTGACTGAGTGTCGCCATGATTTTCTCAAGTTTTACTAAGCCTTCTGATGTTTGCATTCTTTGCACAAACTTTCTCATGCACTTTAGGTAAATAACTTATTGTTTTGCATTCCTTTATGGAGGACGAGCAACCTGACAGACAGTTAGGTTGCCCAGTGACATTGAGGAGGTGGCACTGTAACCCTCCAATGACACTGGGATTTTAGAAAGATATAAATATGGAGTCAGATGTTTTAATAAAAAAGTTTTTTCAGTTTGCTACCACCAGAGCTGCTCCGTGTCGTTTTTGTATCGCCTCCCGGGACGGGGGTGACAACTGAGCAAAGACTTTAACTTACCAAATGTGTTAACAGTGAAAATTTCCTTTAATTTAGTATTTAAAAAGTCTTTTCTGTATGCAGTGATAGAATTTGTTTTGTCACAGTGTTACCTTTCCATTAGCACCAAGAGCATTATAGCAGCAATAACACTGACCAGATCTTGAGCTATAGGACAATTACATTGTAAGCAGTGGAACTCTAGATATTAGTGTGTTGAGAAGGATTGCAGACTTTGGGTTGTTCTGAAATCTGATGGAGAGTTTCTTTGCTATCTCAGATGCTGAAATTACAGTCTTGAACTGGAAACTATACTTTAAAAAACCTAGCCAACAACTTGTTACAGAGAAGTCAGGCTTTCCAGGGGCTATAGATCTTCTTTTTCTGTATGTATCAAAGCCTGTTTTATGTCCTTCATATAGGGGTCCCCAAATATTCACACTGGATTTGCAATAACTTCAAAAGTAGGACACAATGTTAACAACAGAAACTGTTTCTCAGCTAAAGGTAACTTATGCTTTCACTTACCAGTTTATAACTGGAATCAGACAACCATGGGAAGATTTACTCTGAAAGGTAACTCTGGACATCTCTAGTTCAAGCTCCTTCTACAAGAACATCTAAATTCAAAGCTGTATCTGTTTGCTCAAGACCTCAAATAGAGGTTAAAGATCTTCAAGGATGGAGATTCCACAGCTTCTCTGGTTAATATTTCCCACAGCCAAATAATTTTCATGATGACAAATTTTTACCTTATCTTCATCCAAACATATTAACAACTTGCCAAATATTTATTTGTATTGCATGATCAAATCCAAAGGCTAACTGGCATTAAAAAGATATGTAAGAAAGAAACATTTCCAGTCCCACTGAGCTCCAAGAGAGGACTAAAAAAGAAAAGAAAGACAACTGATTGAGGAACTAAATTCCTGATAAAGGTATTTGTATTGGGAAGCAGCTGGTTGCTATTTAATTCCTTCTTCCTTAAAGAGATACAGAATCCTATTGCCCTTTTTGACATGGCTAGCTAATTCTTGATTCTGACTGTGTTTGCCTTCAAAAAAGAAAATCTGATCACAAATGAAAACTGTAAAGCTGGTGGCATAAAATTCAGTGAACAGACAATATCCAAATCCTTTCTCCATCATACCTGCAATTTGTCTTGTAACAGTGTAGGTGATTTGACATGGTGTTGATTTCCGTTGAGCCTTCTCTTATTCTGTTTGAGCGATACACTTGGCTTCCCAGGTTATGCTCAGAGTGTCATAAATTCTTCATCCCTAACTTTCCCCAGACTGCTAGCATATAGAAAAATTACCAATGTTTTTATTATCTGTGGTCAGTCTGTTTTCCACTTTGGTGTCCCTTCTAGCATAGGGCTAAACCACCTGAACACTGAAGCAAATATTAAGCAACCAGTGATATGACCTTATCAAAGAAATATCATCTCAGGAACCTGAATCTAGTACCAGGCACAATATTGATTCACTATTGTAAGCATGTCCTTGGAGCCTCAAGCTTTATTGCCATGTCATATGAAGTATCAAGCAGAACATAATCATGGGCAAATTCTGTTCATTTATTGCTGGATCCCAAGGGTGTGAATGCTGGCAGAACATTCTAATATTATCTAGTACTGATGTAGTTCATTGGGTTTTTGCCATGCTGATCTCACAGGGAAAGTTTACCTCTGCTTAACTAGAAATTGACTGAAGCCACCTTCCCCAGTAACGCTTTGTATTTTGTTTTTCTTTCTAGGATTCTTGCAGATTTTAAATTTGAAGCAGTGACAGATCTCCTTGACATTGTAAGGAATGTAAAAAAACCTCTAGAAAATATTCAGAAGCTTGAGGGATCTTAGGGAGAGTCCTTAAATCCAGCAAAATGGTTAGAGGAAGGTTGTGCTCCTTAATACAACTTTTACCTTTGTATTGACATTAGTACTTCTTTCATATTCTCTCCAACTTTATTTTCCTAAATACCCCAAGGATCTAAAAGACTCACCATGCCAACTGTGACCCACATTTCACAAAGAAAAAGAAATGGGAAGCCCAGTGGTTCAATATGACCTCACCTGTTGTGTTCTTCCATAGTTTGCAGTATCAGCTGCAAGTCTTTGTTCTTCTTCACCTTTCCTTCTTTCATCCTTGTGCAAAAACCATCTCCTAATTAAATTCTCTGCTCTACCAAGTAGCCATCTAGATCTTCAAAGAACTACAAATTTCCACAACACTGGCTATTTTTTGGTAAAGCTGACATTAAACAATGGCAAAAGGAAAAACACCATTCCACTTTACAGTGGCTTCCAGCACGATGTGTTATCTGATTACTCCCCAAAAGGGAAGACATTGTGTCCATCATCTACTTCTTTCTGGTGACCAGAGCCATCTTCCATGGCTCTTCCATGATGGTACACTGGTACAGGACTAATTACAAGCTATTTGTGCTGAGCTTTGCTGATTAGAAGTTGGTTTCTGCATTTCCAATAATAAAATATGGGCACTACTCAAAGTCCAGGTTTATGACTAGTTTTTATTCTTTTTGTTACCATTAGGATCTTCTTCTAAAGTGAGCACTCTTCACTGTGGGTCAGCCCCATCCACCTTTATCCTGAAAAACCATAAACACCACACTAGTGCATTGTTAATAGAGTCATCACAAATGGCTAGTTGCAGTCCTGTTTATGTACAAAAGAGGATATTCCAAAATCACTTTTCTTCCATGAGACAAAAAATTGTTACTCAGGTTTTCAAAACTCTGCTGAGATATGCTCTAAGTTTTCCATCAGAGTCACCTTTCAAACAGTTTGCAGGTGTTTGCTTTACACACTACACCAAACTAGGCCCTTGCCCATGTCCATTATTAAGAGCAGTGCAGGCAGCATTCCTTGCTGGTATCTAGTCTAGTGGCTTCCTGTTTTCTTCCAGGCTAATAAACATATGGACAATCAACTATTTCTTCATTCTACCTGACAATTCCAACAAAGTAACTTTGTTGTTTGTTCACCAAAGTATGATTACTTAAACCTTACATTAATTGTGAATGGTTGCAAATGATCAGGTTTCTGAGTTTAACCCACAAAAAAAGGAGGACTACTGCATATGATATTAGAAGCTGTTGGATGTGACAGATAAAAACCTGCCAAAATTAGATAAAACACTGTTCAAGATGACTGGACTCTACAGGTTGCTAAGGAAAGTCAATTGAGAAAAATGGCCAGACTTTGCATATCATAGAAGGGGAATATCAGAGACCTTTTGGGGAGTGAAGCCATAGTATGGGAAGACAGTATCTACGTAATATGCATATTAGTAATATAATTTACCTAGATTCAAGGTAAAAGTATCAGAAATACAAAATTTTTGTGTGGTAAAAACAGGATCAATGGGAAAGAAGTAATTAAGAGTGGGTTGCTTATTTGGGAGGAAGATGGAGTGGAGAAAGGATGGTACAAAAGCAGGGAAAAGGAGGATAAAAAAAAATGGAAAAGGGTTAAAAAAATCAAATAATGTTATTGGTTTTCTCTGGGGTTACCTTTGGGACAGCCCTGCTTCTATCCTGCAGGTACAGCATGATAACAAATCAAATCTCTTGTTCTGACCATGACACATGTCAGAAATATTTCCACAGTCAAGATGAATGGAGCAGAAACTTTACCTGTCTGTCAGGAAAACACCTGGATGATCAGATGGAGCATTAGTGTGTCACTTCTCATGCTAGACCTTATGGCACTGACATCTTCCCAACCACCTCCAAACAGTGCATTACGTCCTTTACATTTTTGCACTAGCTCCTCAGGGAAATCTGTGTGATTCTTTCAGTCCAAATCAACCTCTGCTTGGAAACCCTCTAGGAATTGAGCAAAGGAAACATGAAAAACAATTGTGAAGGTGAAGAATCACTGCTATTTTTTCATTTGATTGCCCTGGAGTACCATTAAGCTCTGACATTTCCCCAGCTGTTTACTGGAGAGATACAGAAAATGTAACTTTCCCAATTTGCTTAACACAATATTTGTACAGCCAAACCTTCCAGTGACCATTTTCAACAAACATTCACACAGAATAAATACCCACAAGTTTGATGTGCCATTCTATTTAAAAATTTCTACTAACAGAAAGTACTCTTATGTCTTTTTTATCTTTCTCTCTTTTGGTAGATTTATTTTTAGATTTTGGTTAATGTGACAGAATTATCGGGTAACTTGTCAGACATTCATAAAACACACCTTCCAACAGTTCAGCTGCATTTTTCCCAGGCAATGCAGAGACTTTGCTTATGTGGACAGCTTTGCTTTGGGGAGTTTTATTTTTGGTGCAGTTGGCTATGGACATTCATATGTGTAATTTTAAAAGATCCATGACCTGATTTATGTAATACCAAGATTTGTTTGTTACTTTCCAATGCAGGGATTGGAAAGCACTACCCCTACCTACAAGTGAAGTTTCCCAGCACCTCCAGTGCTTAAATATCAGAAACTATACACTAAATTTAGAAAGTATGAAACCAAAAGTAGGAACACTGTTTATTTGACATTGTCTTATATTTTCTTCTACATATGATTTGCAATATGATCTCTTATTACATGTTCACATAGCATTTTTCCCTTGGGATGCTCCCTTACTGGGTACACAAAGTAGAACTGCTGTATTGATTGTCTTTTTATTAAAAACAAATAAGGAAGGGTCTATTAGTAGAATCTTTGCCTGTTTTGTTGCCGAAGCTAAAGGTTTGGAAACAAATGAGAGGGAAACTGCAGGTGCATAATGGGCTGAAATCAATCAGTATTTCCTGGAAAAGATTCCACAGAGTTTTAGCTGTCTGCCTACTCCACCCTGGAGCTTCTTTCACTTGCATTGCTCCTGTGACACTCAGGAGACATTTAGAATCCATGCATTCCCCAGAAGTCTGTGTGTACCAAGGTGTAATATCCAAGATAAAGGAAATAAAGGCCCTGCTAGCAAACAAACTAGAATCCTACCAGATTTTATTATTTTAACCACCTTAACTTAAAAATATAAACTACTTCTAAGAATTGTTTGAGGCACAGGGCCTTTCAGTCCTCCTGCTTCTTTTCTAGGGCAGTTGTTGCCTTGACCATTAGTGCCCAGAGCATGCTTACAGCAGCCCAGAACAAGAATGGAGTTTGCAGTTAGGAGGCAAAGCCCAGGTCAGTCACACAGCACCAGCAAGGAGGCACTGGGAAGGCAAGGACTTCACTCTGTTCCTCCCCTTCCTTCAGCTCAAAGGTCTTAGTTGAAGCTGTGTCCAGTTTTGACCAGCTCTGCGTTCAGCTTGGGTTAATGTAATTTGCAAATTGTCTAGTGAGCTTTCTCTGTCTAGTCTGAAGTTTTAAGGAATTAGGATTTCTTTAAAGGAAATGAGCTACCATGAGAGAGAGACATAAATTGCTATTTGTGACCACCATAAAGTCATGACTGAAAAAATGAACTTAATCTACAAAAAAACTTGATAGCAGGATGATGGGAAAAACTCTTCTACTGTAGGATGGTAGAGGACTGAAACAGAAAACTTAGGGGAAAACAGGGTGTGTTCTCCAGTGTTTGAGATATGCCAGTATTTGTCAGGATTGGTCTTTTCCTTCCTCAGTGCATGGGGTTGTGTCTAGATGATTTCTTGGAAAAGGCCATTTCCATATCTTCATTACTGTGACTTCTATTAATGAAGCTGCATAAAGTGAATCCTGAAAAATTTTCTAAATTAATTCAGTGGAGCTCCAGCTGGACATCCATACACCTCATCACACATACTGAACATCAGCTGTTTTCAGCTGGCAACTCCAGCAGATATAGGGTAAAAATGAGATGTGGAATAAACTTTCCTGTATATAGAACATCTTTAGGTTTCCTTCACATGGTTATACAAACTATCATTTTCAAAAAGAGTTGAAAATGGTTATAACAGCATTTATTTAACCCAGATATAGGGTATTAAGCCTATATCATAGGCAATTATTACATGTTACAGCATGCTGCAGTAGCACAGACAACCACCAATGGAAGATAACAAAATCCCAATTGGAATGTTTCCTAATAGGAACCAAAACCAACTTTTTTTTTATTCAGTTAAAATTCATTTATGTATTCATAGGTTCATTTATGCTCTTGTAGCTGTTGCTTAACCTTGAGCACTCTTGGTAACATGCTTTTTTTATTTAATGAGTGTGTATGGAAGACTGAAGGCTAATGAGGTATTAATATGATTTATCCACTTTAAAAATGCTTAGTGTGAACTATTCTTCTTGTGGTGTATCAGCCTTATCTGGTTTGGTGGCACTAAAAAGGTCAACAGCTGTTGCATACCTGAGTCACATAAAACATAATTACAACATCAGTGCAATTAACCCATTAGTTCTGTAAAACTAATACATAAAAATGTTACTCTGAAAGAGATAAGTAGCTCTGAAAATGGTTGCACCATTTCTTCAGAAACAGTTAATGGCTTTTTAAAATACAGCTCCTTACAAGGAGGTATTGATACTGAAAGCACTTTCATTTAATACACCAGTACAGAGGAATTCATATTGAAATCCACTTTTCTGGGCAAGCAAGCATCTTACAAAGTGTATGTACAACATGCTACTGTTACAGGTGCTTTGTTCATAGAGGTTCATAGGCCATGACTTCCCCATACAGGGGCAGTTCCTCAGATGATGCAAACTGTTGTGATATTGGTGGCTCTGCCAGCATTATGGCAGTAAGCAAGGACCTTGTCCCCGTGGGTTTGGTTGTCTTGTAATTGCCAGCACACATACAGTCTGCAGAATTAAGGCATTTGGGGTCAAGAGTGCACTAAGTCCCCAAGGTATAGCATGACATGATATAACACGACATGATATAACATGACATGACACGACACAGCAAACAGACAATATATAGACAATGACTCTCCATACTCCTCCATTATCAAGAGATAATTTCAAAGAAGCCAGGTAATGAACACAGCAATTGGTTGCATCGACCATAAACAGAACCTGGGGTCCTGTGTTCTGAATGCTGACATCCTAAACCCTCTTCCAGCTCACAGAGAAGCTCTCACAGTAGAAGAAGCACCTACTTACAGTCAAAGTTGCATGGCTATCTCAGGTTATGTTGCATGGTTATGACAGGTTATGTCATAACCTGTATTATCTGAACTAGAATACGAGTTTTCACTCTTTTTCCTAACCTGTAAGGAGGTTTACTGCTCACTGTTTTATGATTATGAGACCCCAAGCTTTCTACCCTGTACTTAGCGAAGTAGATATTGCCATAAAATTCTCACTCTCTCTGTGCAGTTATTAACATCTGTGCATGTTTATCTTTTTGAAGGACTGACACAGAGCACTTTAATCTGGAAACTGCAAATGAGCTGTCAGTTGTGTTATTAAACCTATCAAAATCCTTAGTGTCACATGTCAGAATTCTGAGAGTCATGGCAAATTTCCTAAGTAGAATTGAGCATAATGATAACAATCAATGAATAGAACAAGAATATGGGGCATTAAGGGCATTGTCAAATTAAAATGTGAAAATTATGTACCACATCTACACCTGCATGAATTTTGCTTATATCTCATGGTGACAGGTTGTCTTTTTTTTTCCCATGCTTGCTACATGTTTGTTTCAGAAATACTTCACGCTAGACTTGAACTTATAAGTTGCCTTTTGCAATATTGAGTAACACCAAACTGATCTATTATTTCAACAATATTGTGTTAGATACTCCCACAATTTTACAACACATTAAGAAAGTTTTGTAAAAGGACCTTGCCTTATTTTCTTTTTAACAGGAAAAAAAACTTTCCTTTTTAATTGTAAACATCTCGTTTTTGAACAATTCATTTAATTAGCTGGAATTCCCATTACAACCTGAGAAAAGGGCCCTGGGAACTACCCAACTGTCAGCCTCACCTCTGTGCCTGAGAAGGTCATGGAAGAGATGGTCCCAGAACTTTTGCTAAGGCACATGAATGTGATTTGAGACAGCCAGCATGGATTCAGCCAAGGGCATGTCCTGACTGACCAACCTGGTGGCCTTCTATGATTCAGTGACCACATCAATGGACAAGAGAAGAGTGACAGGTGTAATTTATCTGAACTTCTGTAAAGCCTTTGTCACAGTCCCCCACATCATCCTTCTCTCCAAATTGGACAGTGATAGATTTGATGGATGGACTGTTCAGTGCACAAGGATTTAGTTGGATGGTTTGATCCACAGACTAGTGGTCAACAGCTCAATGTCCAGAGAGTTGTCAGTGACAAGTGGTGTCCTTCAGGGATCCATATGGGGACCAGCCCTGCTTAATCCTAACCAAACACGTAGTCATTGAGATGGAGTGCACCCTTAGCAAGTTTGCTTGGCAAGACCAAGTGACACTAAGCTGACACACCTGATGGAAGGGGTGCCATCCAGAGAGACCTGAACAAACTGAAGAGGTGGGCCCATGCAACCCCCATGACCAAAGCCAAGTCCTGTACCTGGGTCAGGGCAATCCCAAGTACAGATACAGACTGGGCAAAGAATGGATTGAGGCCAGCCCTGAGGAGAATGACTTGGTTGATGAGAAGCTCAACATGAGCTGACAGTGTGCATTTGTAGTCCAAAAAGACAATTGTGTGCCGGGCTGCATCCAAAGCAGTGTGGTCAGCAGGGTCAGGGGGGGATTCTTCCCTCTGCTCTGTTTTGGTGAGACCCCATCAGGAGTGCTGTGTCCAGCTCTGGAGCCCCCAACATAAGAAGGACATGGACCTGTTGGAGACAGTCCAGAGGAGGGCCATGATGGTGAGCAGAGGGCTGGAGATCCTTTTCTTTGAGGAAAGACTCAGAGAAAAAGAGTTGCTTATTCTGGAAAAGTCTTCAGGGAGACCTCTTCGTGGCTCTTCAGTATCTAAAAGGGGCTTATAATAAAAATGAGGATATATGCTTTAGTAGGACCTACTGTGATGGGGCAAAGTTTTAAACTAAAAGATGATAGATTTAGATTAGGAATAGTAAAGAATTTTTTATCACAGATGTGGTAAAACACCGGAACATGTTTCCCAGAGAGGTGGCAGGTGATCCATCCCCAAGAACATTCAAGGTCAGGCTGCATGGAGGTCTGAGTACCCTGATCTAGTTGAAGATGTTCCTGCTCATTGCAGGGGGTTGGACTAGATGACATTTATTGGTTCCTTCAATGCCAAGCTATTCTATTAGTATAGGAGTAGATCTTGATGCCACAACATTGATTCTGGCTGATTTTGCAAGATTTATATCTCTGCACAAAGAGTTGATGCCAAGAACCTTTTTAAAATGCCTCCAGAGCAAGTAATTTCGAATTGAAACATTTGTCTTTTTTTCTGTAATTATGTATTATTGACCACCCTCTGTTTGTTGTAATACTTTGATTTATGGCATAGCGGAATGAAAATTCTCACGTGACTGTATATTCCCGGAAAAGATGCATCAAAGGAATTTTTTCTTTACCACTTTTTTCACCAGTGGTCAGTTGGCTCATGATTATTCTCTGAAGCTCAAATATATGTTATATAAATATATTGGTGTTCAGAGATCAGGAAGGAGGTAGACTGATACACAAGAGTTTTGCTTGGTACTCACAGAATAAATACTTGGAAGATTTCAAGCAGAATATTGTAGAGTGCTTCATAGAAGTGTTACAGAAGAATTGTGACTCTTTTGTTTCAAAGTATTTACTGCTTGTTTATTTCTGAAATAAAAAAATATCCAGGTGGAGGCCTCCTGGGTTGCTTCTTTTGATTAAAAACCTCTCTTTATAAAATAAATAGAATTATCTCAATATAACCTTCAATTTCCAAACTACCTTTGCTCCTAGTGAACCCATTGTTCAATAATTTTAATTTTCAGTCATTGATGAGTCTTTCTATTCACTACAAAAATGTTTACACATTATTCAGTGTGCTTTGCTAAATAAACTAAGTGATCTTAATGCTACTGATTTTCACAGGGATTATTTAAATCTAACCCTCAAAATTATTCATTTTATTATGCTCCCTATTCCTACTCTCCTATGTATCTGTCTCCAGACTTTGCTTCATGAAATTGATGTGTCATGGGCTCTGATTTGTAGATGAATAGTACCAAGAATTTAAATCTCAAGGTCATTTTTCGCAGTGCCATATAAGCACTGGCAGTTATTGGATTACATAAAGTCAATGAAGTTAATCAGGGCCTTAAGACCACTTCTAGTAATTAACACATACAACGTAGGCTCTGTGGAAAACCTCCATGACAGTGAAAAGGACAGTGTAAATCAGACCAGTGCAATCACTCTTACAAAATAATACAATTCCCAAAACAGTGCATAAGAACTCTGATAAAAGCTTAAATAATTTCAGAAGTTTTTATAGCCAATGAGTATTTTCTAGCACACAATATAAGACTTCCTAGAGTATCCCCATGGTGTTCAAATTTCAATGTACCAAGATTTATTATGATAATTAGTTAAACTACTAAAAAACTGGATGATCTTAGCCATATATCTGCTGTTGTTAGTGATCTCTTGAGTAGAATTGAATAAAATGTTATTAAACATTGTACCAGGTGAATGGCTTAAGTTTCTAGCAAACACACAGGATACATATAAATATTTTCATACAGAATATTATAAAAGATCATACAGTTTAGTCAATAAAACATAGAATTAAACATATGAAAAGGCAAAATACTTAGATTCCTTCAAAAGAGCACAATGTTGTAATTTTTCCTCTTTAAATTTTAGCCTCTCAAGCACTAGTGTAGTTCTTGTCACCTATCTAGAGAAAAAATTATAAAGAATTTCAATATTTATTTATATTTTCAATGCAGTCATATAAGCCTAATACTAATGTCTGTATACAGAACAAAAGCATTACACAAACAATTCTCAGAAAGTGCACACTTCAGGAAGTTCCCTGTTACTCAATATTAAATTTTTAACTATGCTCTGTTGCTGTTATTTTATGCCTGGCTCTTCATTATGATACAAAAGCAGAGGAAGCCCAAGGAAGCAAAGGTATTTTCCGCAGGTTCACCATGCATAAAGTCAGATACATAATAACATACAAACCTAAGAAGGATTTTGTAATTACTGTTGCTAATTTTCTGGAAAGCTAATAAATAAAAAGTTTCATTCTTTAAAAAGAAATCCCAATAGAACACACAAAATTAGAAGTATCACAGTGAGGCAATGTATTTTATTAAACTATTTTCCTCTAAGGTTTTATTCCATGAGCTGGAGGCATAGATTGCTTTTGCAGCAGCCATTGAAAGCAATTCAATTATATATTTGCAACAGTATTTACCAGCAAAGTCCCTGTTGCTCAGCAGAGCTCTGTTTAGAAGCACAACTGCTTCCTTTCAAAGGGTGTCAGAGAGGTGTGGAATTTGATTGCTGCCTACTTTCTCTTTTAGCAATATCAAACTGAGATGCAAGAGTGACTGAATTGACAAAGCCCTTATGCTCTAGAGCAATTCAGATATTTTAATTTTAGAATAACTCCAGAGGTAGAATATGTTTTCTCTCTAAAGCACAAAGGAGGGTAGAAAGGCTTTTAAACATTGTGCTCAACTGTCTGCAAATACAGAACTTTTCTGTGGGAAACAATTTTTCTTATATTCATATTTGTAGTTTGCAAGAAGTATGGGGACTCCATAGTTAGCTTGCCTGTTGCTTAATGTTTAGTGGTAATTTAAAATATCATATCATCACATCTGTATTGCATTCTCATGAAATACCTTGACTTGACCTTCTCACTTCATATCTTCCACAGAAGTATGGTACCTAATTTAGTACTGCCCCCATAAAAAAATGCATCCTTTCACTGTCATTCCTCTGAGGCTGCTTCTTCAGCATCTTGACTTTTTTATCATTTTTCTCTATATTCATTTCCAGATTTTGCTGAGGCACAGCCCAGAACTGTGGCAGATACCATTCAAAACATCCATGAACAGTAAGAGGCTGATACCCTCTTGCTGTGTACAACTCACAACAGCTTTGGCCCTTACCTAGGCATTTTACTCAGCAAAATAAGCAATCTTGCTATTTGGTATCACCTCTCCTTGGGTCTGTATTGCTGATCTCCTTTTCTTCTTCCCTGTCAAAGGACCTCAATCCAGCTAGACTGATGTCTGAGGACATTTTTCCAGTGGACTTTGATCCAGCCCAGCTTTAGATATTAATTGAGGTTTATAACAACATAGATGTTATAAACAGGGAACACCTTGCTTTTTGTTTCTTTTAGTGTTGAATCCTACCACAAGGCCTTCTTGCAGAAATCAGTTTCACTGTATGCAGATATAGGAATTTCCACTACTGGGTAATAAACAAAAAGCCAATTTCCTATGGATCAAAAGCCTTATTTTTCAGACAGCTCTGCTAACAAAAGCAACTGAGGTGGCAAAGATATTTGCTAGCAAGACACATTATTTGAGAGATTTATAAGAATGGCTCACTCCTCATAGAAATGTGGAATGCACAGAAACATTCAACTACACATGAATTGGCTGTCCTTGCATCAATGATTCTTATGCTCATTTTGTTCCCCATGAACAGCTGAGTAATAGTGAGTTTTTTGTTTGGGATTGAAAGACACATAAAAACCCCAATGAATTGTGAAGTTTAAAACCCAGTCTTCTAAATTTCCTTTCTTTACTCCCCACCTTTTGTTCTTCCTCCTAGCTTGTTTTAGATAAATCTCATTAATGTTCATTTGGCACTAATCAAAGTTCAAAACATAACAAAACATAAAGCAATTGCCACAATAATTGACTGATTACTTAATTTTGCTGCGCAACTTGTAGTAAGCTATGCTCTGTTTTAAGGTAAAGATGTGCACAGTCATATCTCCTCTTCTGGGTTCTATTTTAATAAGAAAGGGTTAACATTAAAAGCTTTCTATGTGAAATCACAGGCAGGTGAACCTAAATGGACCTCCAAACCTCAGTGTGTTTTACATAATTTAGAAACTAAGGACTCACACTTCCTTTGTTTTAAGAAACAATAATTAATTCGTCTTTCTGCAGGATTTGTAAATTGTGTAGCAAAAGGGGTAAATGGCAGCATTTGATGGTTCTTATTCCCCAGTGGGATGGGGGGTAGAATGGGAAGAATGAAAGTGACAGAACTCCTGTATTGATATAAAGGCAGTTTAGAAGGAAAAGCAAAAGCCACATTTACAAGCAAAGCAAAACAAATAATTCATTCACTATTTTCCATGAGCAGGCAGGTGTTCAGCCATCCCAAGCAGGGTTCCACCACATGTAACTGTGATTTGGGAAGACAAGCACCATCACTCCAGCGGTCACCTCCTTTCTTTTTTGCCCAGCTTTTTATGCTAAGCATGATTCCATATGGTATGCAATGTCCCCTTGGCCAACCAGCGTCAGCTGTCCCACTGTGGCCCTTCCAGCTCCTTGTGTACCCTCATTCTCCTCGCTGGGGGGGTAGGATGACGAGCAGAAAATGCCTTGGCTCTGTGTAAGGGCTGCTCAGCAATTGCTAGAACTCCGCTGAGTTAACACTGCTGTTTTCAGCACAAATCCAAAACATGGCCTCATACCAGCTGCTGTGAAGAATATTAACTCTATCCCAGCTAAACCCAGGACATTATTAAAAAAAAAAATAGAACTCCTAAGAGGCTTTTAGGTAATCATGAACTTACCTGGTTTTCTAAGAGGCCTGTGATGGCTTTTTGCCATTTTCTGTCAACAGCAGGATAATAAGCAACATGTTGCAATGCATTTGCATAAAAAACACAAAATCTTTTTAAGCAGCACTTGTACATACAGTCATTTGATTTGCATCTATGTCAGTATGGCTTGAAGACATGGTAAGTGAAATCTTCTGTCTCTGCTTCTATCTAAAAAGGTATCAGGCTCAAAATTATGGTGTGGTTATAACTAAATATATATATAATTTTGCATATGTATGTATAATGTGTGTACATATTTTGTGTGCTTCTTTGTGATGCTCTTACGAGAATTCTTCCCTAATGCTTGGAAAGATTCTCTGTTCAAAGTAAAATTCAAGCTCTGAGTATTCCTGGTGTTTTATATGGCAACAAAACTGTCTGTTTAAATGAAACATGAGGAAACCTTCACAGTAGGAGATTGCTGTGAAACACTGATGTATTCATCTGACATTTTCAGATATGTTGCCTGGGGTTACATCCAACCACTTCCCACTCAGTTTTATTGAGTAGTTTGTTCCTGTGTGACAAAAGAGAGATAACATTCAAAATGCACAAAATTATATTTCTATTATTTTCTGGTTTTAAGTATGAATGTAAGAACAAGACTCAAGACAAGAACAATGATGCTGCAAATCAATAGAAAATTCAATAAAGTCTTTAATATCAGCTGTTTACCCATAAAACTGTCAAAAATTCAAATGAATAATGAATGAGGAAGAGTTTGACTTCTTTTAAAACAATGAGGGGAATAAGCATATCATATTTCCTCCTGTGTTATCTAGAGCATTTAGCCTTTCATTTTGTATGTAAAGAAGTAAAGCCTTTTAATTCATAGGCACTGAAAGTCCACTGCTACCATTTTTTATAGTGTTGTCTGGTACATCCTGGAGACTTGGAGTCAGAATTCTGATACCTATTTTCAAACATATTTGATGTGATCTTCTATTTTTAGTGACCTGCAGTTTGCTCCATTTTTAGTCAGTGTTTTGACTCAATGTCAATGTCAAGGAAATACCCATCTTCATGTATTTATATAAGATTAGGTGTAAACTAATACATAGGTAGTATGTCTCAGAGGCTTCCTTGGCTCTAGACATACAGTGTCTCATAAGAACACATAATCCTAGTTCTTCTGAGTTTTCCTTGTCTTTGCCAGCTGCTTCTCATTTGGTTTTTGGTGCTTTCATATGAAAAACTAAGTCTTTTGAAATATGCCAAGGAACAAAACAAGAATCTGTTTAGGACTATTAGTTATCCTCCACCCATTCTGATAAGCACATCACTGCAAACGTTTTCTTTAGAGGTGGAAATGTATCCAAACAATTGAATATCTGTTTCTCCATCTCTAAAATTATTAAAATTAAATGTAATATTGACTGATGCAAGCTAAAATATTTCCAGTTTGTCAAAATTATGAATATGTTGGGTAATACTGTAAGAAGCCAAAAACAATTGACACTATTGAGAATATATTTGAGGAAGTGATGTTTGCCTCAGCTGGGTGAAAAAAAAATTGAAAAAATACAACCCAGGTAGTTTACAAACTAGATTTAGATTAACACAGAAGGAATCTAAAATTTTACTTGAAAACTTTAAGGATATCCTGGAAATTTTATTGTGTGTTGTTTAAAGCTGTTATATCAGCAGCTGCACATTCATAAGTAAATATCCAAATGCATCAGTGACAGGCTGAAGAATAGCCAGCAGCTCCTAATAGATAGAAAAGGAGCCAGGACTGTCTCCATATCTCTGAAAACGGAGTCTTTTGATAAAACTAAGACATTGTTTTATAAAACAGGACTGCTGGAGACAGAAAATTAAATATATTATTTGAATTCCTGAGTATCTCATGTGTTAGCATCTCCAGTAAGAGCAAATTGTGCCTCTTTGCTCGGTACTTTTATTGGTATTTATCTTATGTGAGCCTTCCTGTTGTCGCTGGTGAGAGATAAGCATTGCTCTGCTTGCCTCTGAAACACATGTGAGAACAAGAGAATACTGAATACTGTGAGAACAAGAGATGTGCTGTGGATAGCACAAAATGGCATTGTACTCACTGATCTCACCTCTGAGGATGGTCAGGCATTGGAATAGGCTGCCCAGGGAAGTGGTGGAAACACCTTCCCTGAAAGTGTTTAAAAGGCACATGGATGCAGCAGCTGGGAATATGGTCTAGTGGTGAACATGGTGGTGATGGATTAACAGCTGGACTCTCTGATCTTGGAGGTCTTTTCCAGCCTTAGTGACTCTCCAATTCTATCTCCTGCATGCTGAAGACTGATCTATTCACCAGTGGGCAGGCAATGACAGGACATTTGCTGCGTAGGCATATGAAACCGCCTTTTGGGAATGTTAAGGGAGTCTGTTTCTTAGAAGTGGGAGTTGGTATTGCAGGGTCCAGCTATGCCTGAGATTGCTTATAACTCTTTTCCAACAAAAATTACCTCCTGACTGTGGACCTATGGGTCAATTCATATTCATTGTGGAATAGTGGTCCTGTGGAACTTTCTGGATTGCACTCAAGGTGACAGACCAGATGTCTGTGGGAGGAGTGAACTCTGAGGTCTCTGCTGATACCACTTTCTTCTCATCCATGTATTAAATTAAGCAGTGACTCAGCTGCTGCCAAACTCAACTGGCTTATTTCTAGGAGCAGTATAGTATGAGGGAGAAGAGTTGAGCTTGGAGCAGATACAAAGTTCTAAGGGGATCCCAATTCTTGTCTCCATAGTCTTTATTTCTTACATGTATTTGTATTCTCTTCAGTAAACAGTGTTGCCAGTCTCATCTGGAAAGGGGAAGGGAGGGCAAGTGCAAAGTGCCTATGACAAATCCAGGTCAATTCATCGGCAGGAGTCTCAGAGAGATGTGGTGCGACCAACACTGCTTAGTGAGATATCCTCAGCTGAATCAGACCATGCAACGAATGCTGTGTGAATGTGAGACACACAGATGGCCCCCTCCCAGGTACACTCTACTCCTGCTGCACAGAGTTAGTGTTTTAATTCATACATGGAAAGGCAGAGGAGAGGTTCAGATCTTACACAGAACGTTTCTAAGACTGCAAATCCTCAGAACAGATCCTTGTTCTTGCATAAAAGGAAGGCTGAAGGACCAGCTGTTTCCCCACTCTATTTAATACATATGTTCCCTTCTTTTACATCTGATATGATGCACTCATTCTTTATTCCCTGCTTGCACTAATCAATCATCTTGTGTCAGAGGATTTGCCCCTATCATCACTGTTCCAGCCTGCTCTATCACTTAGCTTCTTCTCAAAAATGTATAACCTAAACAATTGCAGAGAGCTCACACTTGTTATGGCTATGTGTGTGGAATCTCTTGACAAAGCAGCCTGCACTGTTTTAATCACCCCCAGTGAGTCTTCAGGAAACTTGATTTGCACTGCAGCTTTTGCCTGCCCTTCTCTCAGTCAGTGTTTTGTTGCCTGGCTAAAGTAAAACCAGAGTCTGCAGGCGACTGAGAATACACAGAGGATTTTGCCTTTGAAGGAAAATGATGTTTGGGCTAACTACAACTATGCTGATATTGTGCTGTAGCTTGGCTTTGGCTCTCCAGGATAGTGATGAATAATACATTCTATAGAAACTAAATTTATCAACAGACCAATTTCTGTTTAACAAGCTTTTATTTTTGCTTGTTAAAAGCCAGACTTTTTTATGTTAATATCAAAGTTAGTGTGCCTGTTAGGATCAAGGCTTTAATCATGATGGGCTGAAGGAGTAGCCTGTTTCTGCTCTGGGTACCAATATTTAATACTGTATTTTTGTCTTCTTATCTGAGATGCTGCTGGTTTTCTGTTTTTATACTACCAGTTTTATTTAAACTGTATGATCTTACCTGGAAAAGCCATGTATCTCTGTAAGTCTCTACACATTGATAGATAGACAGATAGATAGATAGATAGATAGATAGATAGATAGATAGATAGATAGATAGATAGAATTCAGCTGCAGAAAGCTGAAAGCTATCAAGTAATCAAACTAAATCATTAAAATAAAGTATGAGAACACCATGAAGGGAACGCCTCACCAACTCAAACAAAATCTTATAGAATCACTTTAAGAAATAAAAAACTCCACTTATTTTAAAATGTATCAGATTATTCAAAAACACCAAATAACTATCCCATGTGGTCTTGCTGTGACTGAGTGCCTTTTTGTTTTATTAGAGTAACTTCCTTTATTCAAATGTTATCTAAAATAGTGGAAAGTATGTGTTTTGGGGGTTCCTTTGGTTTTTTTAACTTCATTATGAAACATGTTCTTCTAAGAAGAGAAGTGACTGGGGCAGGCAAATCTCTGGAAGAAGGAGAGTAAGATTGTTTGATCCCCCTGGAATAACCAGGGGTTCTTTAGAAGAAAAGGTGGACACTTCAGACTAAGTCTGAAAGGGAGGTTACTTGGTGAGCAGGGACTGAAGAGAAGAGGATGAACAGAAGCAAGCACACCTGTGAGATGAGTAGCATCTCCATAGGGACTGAAGAGCACACATGAATATGTTTTTTTCCAGTAAGACATTGAGAGACCAAACACAAGAGTAAAGGCACACCCTCTAAGGGAACAGCAGTAGAAGGACATTGATTTATCAAACCTGCTTTTCTGTCCTGAGTCATTTTGAGTTTTCTCTGTTCCAAAAATTAAATAAACTGGTTTACATTCTGTTCATATGAAACTGGATTTCAAGCCTTCTTGAGTTATAGAGGGACCTTAAGCTCACTATTAGCAAAAAATGTAGTTCAGTCCACGTCATAACTCTAGCTGATTTATCTTCCTGTGACAGAGATCATTGTGCTTTATTAAATAATGTTCTAAATTGTGTGTGTGTGTGTATTCAAAAGTGTGTGTGTATATGTTTTGTTTACATTACACTAGAAATAAATTGGAAATCGGAACATTTAAGGACAAAAATTGGTTCAATAACAAATTACTGTCTTTGTGATTTTAAAACTCAGGAATTATCAGTTTTTCACCACATATTTCTTTTCTATTCTTTACCATAGAAGTAATGATCTTGACCTCCCTCCAGGAAGCACTTGAAATTCAGTGGATGTAACATGTAAGGGTGAGGAATTATTGTTACGACTACTGTTAATACACTCCTAGCAGTACCACGATACCAGAGATATTAAGTGAGCAGCTGTTTCAAGTGATAAACACACTGGCCCATGTTTGATAAGAGTTTAACAAAGACAATGTCCCTTTCTCTTTGCAAATTTCCTCTTCTTTTCCAAACATCGGTAATACACAAGTAGCATTTTATTGGAGGTCATTATAAAAGAATGTTAAGTCCTTTATTTCCTCATGTACAGAATTAAATTTTTTCCCTCACATTTATTACTTCTATTTATTTCATTTCTATTTCCCCGTCTTCTCTTTACCTGTTTGTAAGAACTTTAAGCAGGTCTGGCTATCAAAAAAATCAAATTCTCAGGCTGATTTAAACTATTTGAAATGAAATAGTAGGATTTGAATATTTTCTGCAAATTCATGAGGTGTCTAAAACACAATCAGACTTTTAACACTTGTATAACAATAATAAAAATATATATATTTTTTAGGTGAGACATTGGGGATTTTTTTTGCAATGATTAATTAATTTTTTCCCATTTGCTGACCACTTTAGAATTCATCAAAGGAACAGTTAATAACAGTTAAATTGGCTCATCTTTTTTTTTTTTTTTTTTCCCACAAGACATTCTATAGCAGAAATTGCAAGGCATTTTAATATTTGCAATTTTAGCAAATAAATGCTTTTATTTTTGCTTTTTTTCTGAATAAATATCTTTTCACCAAATCACAGAAGGAGTGGGCAAGGTTGGAAGGAACCTCTTCATCCCTGTGTCCCTCAATAATGCATCAGGGATGCCTAAAACAGTGTCATGATCTGGGTGTCGATCTAATGAGAAGATACCCATTGGATTGTTTGCTCACAGATGCTGTGAACTTTGAGTGTCCACAGTGTGCTTTTATTTAAACAACAGCATGTAACTTATGAACACTTCCTTTAAAAGAAACTACATTTTGGTTTTTTTCCTTCTAATGATTCTGACCAATCAAGTTTTAGATGTACTCAGCGTACATTTTCTATCTTAAAATGCTTCCTAGGCTATTTACCTTAAATTGAAAGTTCTGGTGATATAATCTCTTTATACAAAATTACAGTACAAAGTCTTTGAAGAGCAGTTAACACAAGGAATAAAAGAGAATAACTTTTTCCCACAGTGTATTAGGAGCAGAAAACTTAGTTGCAAGTAACTGTGGCTGATTGGAGAACAACAGGGGAAAAGAGGCTTCAGAAACACCAAGATCTTGCACAGGCACTAAATCAGTTCTCTGAGTATACTATGACAGAATCTAGGAAAATTTCCATGCTTGATCCCTTTTTTTCTGAGTGAATAATCAGATCATTTGCTGAAAATAGAAAAAAAAAAAGTATAAAAGAGGGTGAGAAACAAATTTATAAAATGCAGAATACAAAATTACCAAAGCCAGATGGCATTTACCCAAGATTTATAAAAAAATGAATGGAGCCAACTGTAGAACTATAAAGGTTGGCATAGTATCTCTTGCTTGAAATTGTCTTGGTATGACATCAGCTTCTAAAGAGGTTTCCAGTGCAGCTCTGGGAACAATAGATCTATAAACCTAGTGTCTCTAAGGACCCAATAGCAGGAAATTTAATAAAGCAGAGAAATGGTGAGCACTGGTAAATATTATCCAGTTAAAAAAAAGTCAACACAGCTTTTTTTTAAAAAGTGAGGCAGGACTAGAAGAAATCATTACTGTTCTTTGAATTGTTAAACAAACAGGAGGATAAATGAGTCAAAATGGATTTCTGAAAGACTTCTGACAAAGCACCTCACCTAC
Source organism: Peucedramus taeniatus (assembly GCA_013400575.1). Classification (NCBI taxonomy): domain Eukaryota; kingdom Metazoa; phylum Chordata; class Aves; order Passeriformes; family Fringillidae; genus Peucedramus; species Peucedramus taeniatus. Next base: position 26,587 of record WBNO01003379.1, on the reverse strand, counting down.
AGGCTTTTAAGGAAATTAAGCAGTCATGGAATAAAATGGAAGGTCCTTGTTTGGATAATTAACTTCTTAAAATAAGGAAAACAATCAGAAAGAAAAAACAGATCATTCTTACTGTAAAGAAAAGCAATCAGAGAATGTCTGCAGGATTTTTTTACTGTCTGGGTAGCAAAGTTCTGCTTGTCTCTCATATGACATCATATCTGTATCACCATTTGTTGCTGCTGTATAATTCTTCTTCTTTTAAATCACTCTCTGCATACAAACTTTGGCTGATTCTTTCTTCTCTAAAGAGTCCTCTGTTGATTGAAAACCAATCTCTATTTCTTTTAGTCACAGCGGAATCTTTAACTTGATTCTTATTCTGAACTTCATTTTTTCCTCCCATTATTCTTCATTTTTGTCCATTTGGGTTTAAAGAAGTTCAGGATATAGAAACATACTGGGTGTTTTCAGTGCTTTGTCACAGCCTTCACAATGACATGCAAGATGACAGAGATGATTAGCACTGGTCAAAGCGCTGTCAAAGAAGTGGTGCACCATCTCCATCAGTAACTGGTTGTCAACATTGTTGGTTTATCCTTCCCTGAACTCAAGACTGGCAGCCTCAACCCTGCTTCAGCGTCCAGTTTCAAATGTTTACATCTTGGGGCCATTAGTTAAGCTTGTTGGCATTTATTGACCTACCCAGAGGATCTGGTGATTCTCCCTGCTGACCTGGCCAAGAACCAAATGTGCTTCTTTTCTGTGTTCTCTGTTCTCATCTGGATACAAACACTTTTATCTACTGACTTGTGGAGCACTCCCTATGCCTAACTAGTGGTGTTAAAAAAAAAATATATATATATAAATATAAATAAATAAATAAATAAATCCCATTATATTTCATGCTACTGTCACAGGTACTTTGAATTTTTTTACTTAAAAACAGAAAAATCTTTCAAAAAAGCCTAGGTGATTATTCTTCTTTAGATACCTGGCTGCTCTGCATATTGACAGCAGAAAGCTATCACTGGTTATAAAAAAAATTTGAAATTGATTACAGAAGCATTTAAATCTGAACTTTTTCTGATGTCAGGAATTAACTATGATGTGTAGCAACCTATTCAGAGGAGGTAATATCTGAGTAAGGCTGTATAAACATTAGCAATTGCTGCCAAAACTATTTTAATGAGAAAAAGTCTGCTAAATTGAAACATGATAGGTTTTTTAAAATTACATCCTTTTCTGAAATATGGTGCTGAAATTTTGATATTTGGTATGGAGGACACTTTAAACAGTACCTCGGATACTTCAATTTTTTTAACATAACACTGAACGAAAAGTGATATTAACTGTTGATTCTAAAACTAAGGAAAATAACTGATTCTTTGTAACACATTAAATAAAGACGATTTCTGACACAGAAAATGCAGAGGAGCTTTCTGACAGTGTGGTTTAATGGAGTTTTTTTAATAGTTTATTTTTAGATTCATACGGTTCATCAGGTTTTGCCCAAAAAGCTGTTAAAATTACTGCAGGAGGAAGGTACTTGCACAAAAGAAGACAGAATCTGAATTTATTTCAGCAATGAAAATAGTCCCTTTTATGAAACAATGATGGAACTGCAGTGCAGGATGCAAGGTAAACACTGCTTACTTCATGGATGTAGGTCCAGGAAGCAACTCATTAACAGGCTCACCTTAATTTTTTCACATATTTAATCTATATTTACATTGCATTAACCTTCAATCACTATGTCATTTAACCCTGTCCAAAATCTCAAATATCAAACCAGATAGTCTTCTGCCAGATTTCCTCTGCTATGAATCAGTGTTTTCCCTCTTTCTTCTGAAACTCAGTTGTTGTACCACAACGCAAGGAAAATACTCTACAGTCCCTCCAAACCAGCTTTTCATAACATTGATGACCCTGCTCCTTAATTAGTCAAATACAGATGCTATGTAGATCTGACTTTTCCTATATTCAGTATCAAAGCTTTACTTTTATAAAGCCAGGGTCTTTTCCTGCAGGCTGCCTGACCTGTGCTGTCAGGGCACCCGCATAAACCAGGGCGACACCTTCAGCCCAGCTTCCGTCCGGGCCCGGATGGAATAACGTTGCTCTCACCAAAGCAGGAGGGCTTTACACTTAGCTGGATCCAGGTAGGTTTATTGTAGGGTAGAAGAGGAACGAGGGTGCAGAAGGGAGAAGGAACATAACCAGACGCTGGAGGGAAGCCAGAGGTGGAAGCCCAGAACCGAGGAGGATAGGGTATTTAACAGGGGGAAGGGAGGAGGGGTCAGGGTGCCCACAGTCCAATCGGGTAAGGCTATGGGGAGGGAATGACAGGGCTTGAACCAATGACAATAACTTTGGGGAGGGGCTAACAATGATGAACCAATGGGGGGCCGAATAACATGGTAGGTTCTGGAACAGGGGAGTGACTGGGCATTGACAGACAGGGGTAAATTAACATACGAGAACAAAGGACCATGGGAACTTGTCACACCAACTCGCCCTGACTTACAGTAGTTGCTTCCCAGGGCAGCCGGGTTTCCTCCCCACCTCTCCCATTTTCTAACTTATGTCTAACTAAAATCGTCTATATGAGTAGCAAATAAAGATAAAACCAATGCAAACAAACATTAACCTATTGCCTGAAGAATTAAAAACTTTTTAGGTTGTAAGCCCTTCAAATCATGTTACTAGACTAAAAGTGAAGTTTCAAGCACACAATGTATTTCATTTCAAAGATACGATATCTGTCCGTAAGTTAACACGAACCTGGGAGATCTTTTCAGCATCTTGGCATAAAATCAAAATCTCCATCAGAGTTTTGCTGCTTTTTTCTTTACACCTTTGTTGCACACCAAAACAATGCGTGGAATCACTGAATTTCAAGAAACATGTACAGATATATTGAACAAAATATTATGTTTTCTTAATAGAAACAGAGGTTTATCTTTTGCAGCCTATGTTAGAAACAAATTACTAAGACAAACTGGGGGGAGAGGAGTGGCTTACTGAATAAATCTGGGTTTTTGAAAGTGCTGCTTCTTCCCTGCATTCTGTGGGCAGTGAATTTCCCTGGAGAACACACCTGAGAGACTGCAGCTTTAGCACTGACTTAGTAGATCAAGATTCTGTTCTCCATATGAGTCACTGCACAGGACTTTCACAGAAGTTCCACACAACAGTGAAAATATTTCTACTTCTTCAGTAGTTGGAGATCTCAACTAGGAAAAGATTGTATTAATGCAAAGGAAATAAAATGGTCTGGAGGGGAAGCCATATGAGAAGCAGCTGAGGTCTCTTGGTTTGTCCAGCCTGGAGAAGAAGAGACTGAAGAGAGAAAGACCCCACTGAGCAGAGCAGAAGGGGCAGGCACTGGCATCTTCTCTGTGGTGACCAGGGTCAGGACCTGAAGGAATGGCCTAAGGTTGGATATTTTTCAGCCAGAGGGTGGTTGGGCACTGAACAGGCTCCCCAGGGCAGTGGTCACAGCACCAGCCTGACAGAGTACAGGAAATGTTTGGACAATGCTCTCAGCCACATGGTATGACTCTTGGCGTGCCCTGTGCAGGGCCAGAGTTGGACTGTGGAGTTGTGAATCTTTTCTAACACAGGATATTCTATGATTCTATGAAATTAATCACAAAATTATTCAAATTGCTTTTGCAATTAATAGAAAAAGTAATCTCTGTAAATGAGGAAAAATCTGATTGGTTTAGAAATTGATTCTGGTTTTAGCTATAAATTGACAAATTAATCTCTAACAAATGCTTTGTCCTAAATTTTCCACAGTGCCCTGATCATTTGACCCCCACTGACCAAAGAGGTATTCTATACCATATGTCATTATTCTCAGTATATAAAGTGGAGGGAGGAAGGAGAAATGGGGTGGGGGATATTTGCAGTGATGATGTTTGTCTTCCTAAGTAACCATTGTACTGGTTGTACATGATAGAGCCAAGCTCTCTTGGGGGTAGCTGAATACCTGCTGCCCAAGGGAAGTGGGAGTTCTTTTTCAGCTTTGCTTGAGTGGGTATCTTTTGCTTTCCCTGTAAAACTGTCTTTATCTCAAAACATGAGTTTTCTTACTTTTCTTACTTGTACTTACTCTCTCCCCCATCCCATCAAAGGGGAGTGAGTGAGCAGCTCTGTGGAGCTTAGTTGCCAGCTGGGGTTAAACCATGCCACCCATTTTTTAAAATATACATGAACAGTTATAATATCTTTGAATAAGTTCAACAAACAGCATAATAAGTCTAATTCGCAGGTGTTTGACCTTTGAAAAGTTTTAATGCCTATTTTGAACACATGGAAGGAGATGACAACTTTCCTTTATGCAACAATTGTGCAACATTTTGTCTGGAAAATACTTGAAGTTTAAGATTCATTTAAAATATCTAAAACAATATTGGTACATGATTGTGAAACTGGCTCTTTTAAAGCAGTCACGTTGAGTAAAATAAAGTTAAGTACTTAAAGTACGGCTGGCTGTAATTTCATTGTGATGTCTCCAAGGAGTCTCATACGTTATGCACAGCATCACAAGAGCTTATAGAAACCACGTGTGAAAGGCAATATATTAACACATCAGGAATGAATACACTCAGAAATTCAGGAAGATATTACTATCAGATTTTACAATGTTCACCAGCCTCTGTTCCTAATGTCAGGCATCGCTAGTGAAAAAGTAAAATGTCTCTATTCAGTATAAACGAAAATTGAAGCAAAGTGGTATTTCAAGTCTCTTTATGACATTCTTTCTGTGAAAGAGATCTTGCTTAGTTCTCCAAACTTCAGATATGGCTTTACTGTTAGTAATATGTACAGAAAAATGAAACCACTGCATATGTTTGTTTATTTGTTTGTTTTACTGGAAGGTAAACTTTTACTTTTTACTTTTCCTACCATTTTAGGTTTCCACCAAGGTAGTAGCACATCTTTTATTTAATGGAGATGTAATGCACATTTAGCAACACTTTTCAGTCACTATGGTGCTGGGATGTGAATAAACTGGGTTATTATCGGCAATGAGTTTAATTTACGAAAGTATAGTTATGGGCAAGTAAATGTGAAATTGAGAACACCCTAGATGACAGGATCATAGCATAATTAAAATTGAAAAGGGCCTCTGGAGTCACCTGGCCTAACTCCCAGATTACAACAGGCCTAAATTCAAAGTCAGATCAGGTGACTCAGGACCTGTATTTTTCACTTTTAGGGATCAATTTAAACTGCTGTAATGTATGATTACATGAAGTACTGATAACAAGTATTGGTAGTGAAACTGTTGGGTTGGAGGTCAGGTGGCCATATATGGAATGACAATGTCTGGCCCAAAAGGCATATAGATTAGGCCAGCACTGGAAGCTGAGTAAATAATCCAGGTGAACTGATGCAGGCAACTCAAGCAGTGCCAAGACTGTCAGCATCAGTAAGTAATTATCAATGTGTCAGCTTTTTATTTCTGAACCCTGCATAAAAAAGTTTAACACCATCAGTTTTCAGTCTTGGCCAGAAGCAGATTGATAGATGGTTTTTCTTGGAAAGGTATTGCAGAGATCCAGGTCTGTCAGTTACAGCCTAGAGAGACTGAAAGAGGTTGACATTGCAAGTAGTAATGCTCTGTACTGTAGTGAAAAATGGAAGCAAACCTGAAAATGCAATGATAAAATCTGATTGTGACTTCATGGGGTTCTCCAAATTAGCACTTATTTAGATATATCAGATCCTAACTGCAGTGGAAATAACTCATGGACTAAAGGTGCTGTATTGGACCTTCAGATATCCTAGCACAATATGAAAGCTATTAATTTAATGCTCTCCAGTAAAGTCTTTGAAAACATGAAATAAATGATTCTTTTTACAAGCAATTGGGGCTATGTGTATCTCGGTCTTGTGGGACTGACAACAAATGTGAATGTTGTTCACTGATGTAAATTTAATAACTTCAAAGTTATTAAACTGTGATTTATTTTGCTACATCAATTAATTGGCTGGACTCAAGAGGTTCAGTGCAATTTATTATTGATTATTTTATATATATAACTTAATTTTGCTCTTGGATCTAGCAGTATAGTTTCACAATGAGTCTAATTTAAAACTATAAGTCAAAAATACCATTTATGCTTGAAGAAAGCTCTGAGGAATGGAAAAAAAAAACTTGTAATTTTATTTTCCTGAAATACAGGGCACACACTAAAATTAAAAATAACTTCCAGTTCAAATCACCCACTGCTGAATTGCTGCTTTTTTATGCATTTGACTCCTCTATTCTACAGAAAATTTATTTCTAATTTTGCATTAGTTTGCCAAAAAATAGTTATTTTATACAGCCTAACTATAAGGTAATCAACACTGTATTTGAAGGTCACTTTAAGAAATTAACTTTAAGAAATTAACTGGTAGAGTCAGCAATTTTATGAATTTGCAATACCATGGCTTTACTCCTCACACCTTGATGAATAATTCAACCTCATCGTGTAAGCAACATAATGAATTTCAAGAGTATTACTAGTGAATAAATGAAGATGATTAAGAAAGACATGGGCATGTTAGAGAGAATCCATAGATGATCAGAGGGCTGAAACAGCACTCCTATGAACACAGGCTGAGACAGCTGGGGAGGACAAGGCTCCAGGCAGACCTTACTGCACCTTCCAGTACCTAAAGGGAACTTACAAGAAAGCTGGAGAGAGATTTTTCACCAGGACACAGTCATAGAGCAAAGGGGAATGGTTTCAAACTGATAGAAGGTGAATTTAGGTTAGATATTTGAAAGTAATTCTTTGTTCTGCTCTTCCAAAATAATTCCCTTTTAAAAATATGCTGTGAACTTGGCTGAAAGTTACTAAAAGACTGGGACATGACAGGAGAAAACATTCTTATCAAATTTACTGTTTGTCAAGGGAGAAGAGAAAGTCCAATCAAAAAAATTTGTGGGTCCATTCAATTCTGAAATCCAGAGTAAAAATAGTAGCAGCATAAGTAAACTCAGGTCTAAAATACTTTTTTTTGTTTTCTCTTGTAACAGGAAATTAATTCAATTAGTTGGAATAGACCATGCGTGTTTAATGTGACAATTTGAACTGGGAGTGCTACCTTTTAGCCTTGAGAATTCTAATGACATCATTAAGGTTGTTTATAGAAATCTACAAAATTAAATGATTGCTACTAAACATCATCCTTTCCGAGATAGAAGCTGGAATGGCTCCTGGGTCTGATAAGAGACAACAGTCTTTCATTTCTACATCACTGCTTTGAACTCAAGCCAGGATAACAACAATGAGAAGTTATTATCAACAAAAGACAGGCAACACGCACTATGAAAGGAGATTATGGTGTCAGGCTGTTTCTTAGGGTGCTGGCACCTTCCTGGGAAGCGTGTTTTGCATGCAGTGCTGCTCTGCAAGGATATTAAGATCAGGCTTCTGCCTAGCTGAGAGTACAGTCACTGCTCTGCAGAGAGATCACAGTTCCAAATATCATCAAATATCCATCTTCCAACAAAATTAGAGTAATTTTATAAACCAGAAAGTAATGGCCTCTAGAATACAAATTGTCCATGTTTAGGAGAAAAAGTAGTCTACATCTACAGACTAAATGGCCTCTGTGATGGAAGAAATCCTGAAGAATACCCTGGTTACTGTGTCTGGACCTGACCTGGATCATGGCTGTGCCTTGCTGGCTTGACTTCTTTATTTGATTCCTTACTCATCATGAATTTATCTGGGATCTAGACTTGTGACTGGGCTTAGTGACTGTCACCATACCTGCGCTGCTCACCTTGCTCAGGTCTGTGGGTCAGTTCCCTTGTCAGTGAGGTCCCTTTGACTTTGCTTTGTTCTTGTGTGTGCCCCTGGCTACCTGTGCCTGGCAGAGCAGCTTCTCCTGCTGCTCCCTTCCCACTGTGCTGAGCATAGTCAGCAGGGTTAGTGCAGCAGGAGCTGTGGGTGCCCTGAGTAGAAGGAGGTGATGAACCTCCCTGTGCCAGTCAGTCAGCTCCCACTGGCTTGGCAAAAGCCAACACCATTCCACTGCATGCCCAAACATCAGCCAAAGGAGAACAGAGTGCCCCTGCTGAAGTTTACTTTTAAGGGATAGAGGTGGGGAAGACAGAATGGGTTCCTGCTAGTGTCAGGCAACACCGGAGATGTGAGGCCACCCTCAGGAAAGGACACAAAGGAAGATACAGGAGGATGGATGGGAAAGATGACAAGTTGAAGGGACAGAGCTGGAGACCCTGCCTTAGAGTGAGGCACTCCTTTCTAGAGCAGGTACAACCTGAATGACTAGAGCCAGTGGAATAACCAAGGTAGACCACAGGGAATGAGTAAGAAGGAAGGAGCAGCAAAAATAAGGAGTAAGGAGAAAGGTATGATAGAAAAAATAATTTTGTTTCTCAATACCTCAGAATCAGAAATTAAAAGTTTATCTTATTTGGAAATAAAATTAATTTATTGAACTTTCCATAGGGGAGACTTGTTTTACTCATGACACTCGGGCAAGGCAAGTTACATCAAGTTACCAAGACTTGTTCTAAAAAAGCTGCTGCAGTATTGACTCTCCTAAAGTCTTGGTGTGAAACGTTATGTTTAGAAGACCAGCATGATTCTAGATATTCCAGAGACTTCTCTTTAATGACAGTTTTAAGATATGGCTGGATAAAATACATTGCATGCAGAGAGATGGACAAGGAGGTTTCCTGTTCAGCACTTTCTTCTGGAGCTTACCTCACAGATCTGACCAACCTTTAATCCCATTCTGCAAGACACTACAAATTTCTACCAAGCACATTTGGAAATGGTAACGTTACCAAGCCTTTAAAGATCAAGGAATATCTTCTGAAGGAACAGCTGACCATCTCATTTCCTTAAAATAATAATACATATTCTAGAAAAATAAGTGGATGACACCACAATAATGCTGTTAAACATCACAAACAACACCACAATAATGCTGTTAAAGAAAATATCTCTTCCCACAGTTTGGACTTTAAAGCTCAGACATTCTGTTTTTAAAAATAAGATATTTTCATTCAAGTGATTATTTATAGAATTTGGCATGCTTTTTTGGCATAAACATTAAAAAATTATTTTTTTATGTATAGGCCTGTATTTGTGGCTCTGAAATTAGCTGAGAGAAATGGCACTGAGCTAGTTTAAATGGTTACATTTTGTGATAGCTGTTCTCAGGGAGGCTTCTGAAGTGCAGAATATGCCCTTGGTTATGTTTTTAACAGCTTCTCTGAGTTATAGCGTGCTAGCACAGACTGTATGAAAGGATCATTCTTTGACTGCTGCAGTCTCTGAAAAGACTGAATGGGTTAATAATTTTATTTCTCTTTACAGAATACTTCCATCTTGATGTCATTTAAACTATTCTTTTTTTTTTTTACTCCTTCCAGGGCAGTGTTAGAAAGTTGCAGTGGTTATAAATCCATCACTGTGGCTTTTGAAGCTGGAAATGCCAAGGTGCATTCACCATTTACCTCAACAGGCCTGCTCATGGCAGCTATTACAAATGAGGTGAAATATGTGTCAATGTCATGCAGCATTATTCTGACTTATTACTGCAGCTGTCTTTGTAAATAACCTTTACATCATCAAAAATAGAATCTTTTACTATTTCTAGTATTTAAACACTTGTTTTTAAATGGCATTTCAATAAATTGCTGGTATTCTCCAATTGCAAAAAAAGAACTACTGCCTGGAAGCAAATGCAAATGCATGGCTCCAAGTTATCCACACAGTTAGAGTGCTTCTGATTCCTGCTTTGGAGTGAACTAACCAGCTCCTTCAGGGTCCAGACATGGGGTAGCTGTGGGGAAAGGATTTTCAGAAAACCCACCCATGCAGGTGCAAGGGTTGAGACTGCTCAAGTATATCTTGCTGCACTTGGCACAGACCTCTCAATCTATGCCAGCCAGCTCATTTGCCATCACAGTATTGCTCCAGGGAGTTCTACCCCATAAAAGAATCACATCATAAAATAAAACTGTACTTTGAGACATTAGATAACATCCAGCTGTGCATGGAAATTGCATGAGGAGTTGAAGGGGTGATGACAGAGGTTTCTCTCTCTCTTTCTGCAATTGCAGACAACCAGACCTCTTTTGCACATGAGGGTCTCCAGACACTGACATATATACCCTGCAGGATTCACACACAGGATACACAGTGGGTTTATACAAGAAAATTTATTAAGGATAATTATTTTGTCGGAATATTGGCTAGATTGAGGTGATCAGGAATAGGGCTCAGACAAGCTAACTGACCAGCAGACTGTTTAAACAGCCTATTCTTCTGCCTTTTCCCTATTTTCTCAAGTTTGTTCCACTTAGATCCACCCTGAACATAATTTCTCAGCCTTTGGCCCTTCCTTTAGTCTTTCCACAATGACTTTTGTAAAGTCCACAGGGCCCCTCAAGCATCCCATAATGCTCAGCCTTGTTTCCACCTGCTTATCTGTTAATGGTTCAGCTTGACCCACTTCAAGACTGTGCCTGAGTAGTTTTTCAGTGATCAATCACTGCCTGAGCAGTTCTGGTTTTCATTACTGTCTCAGTTTTCACCTACCTGTCAGATTTGTGTATCTGTGTGTTCAATTCATCACCTTTCTTGCTATTTATTATTTTATTTATAATGAATTGTCAGGTAATTAATGAAGCAGATGGTCTCACATTCCCCACACTCTTACAAGGGTCAACAAATGAATGGTCTGCAAATTAAGTTCAGGATGTATCATTTCTGATAATCAGTTGTGGGTTTTTTTCTTTCTGCGCTCTTTGATTTTGAGAATGCAAAGAGTACGTTTTTGTAAAGTAATGTAAAGTGCTGTATTACGTGCTTTGAGAGGACTGGATGGACACCCCGTATGGCCTTCTGCTGTGTCAGTGACTGAGCAGGCTCCTGTAGGCACATAACCACAAATGGAGTACTTTTTGTACTCTTAGTCTTCTCTGCTGTATGTTGAACTGTGGCAACTGTCCAGTTTCAGGCTGGACACAAAAAAGCTGAAAGGCCAAATGACACAGCAACTGGTCTGTAAGGAAAGGCAATATCATTCTCACATAGGTTGTGCCAGATGTAGCCAGAACTTTTTTCTGTTCAGGAGATCTTGATGTCCAGCCTCTCCTCAGCATTTGCCACCTTGTGAGCAGCTGGACATTTGCACGTGCCAGATTTCCCATCCATCAGCACCTCCAAGTCCTTCTCCTCAGCCCCTGCCCCACTCAGCATCCTGTCCCCTGCAAACCCATCCTGAGGGTTAGCCCCATCCACTCTCTGTGTCATTGGGGAAGCCATTAAAGAGCCTGGTGCCAAGGCAGATATCTGAGGGACGCCCCTCATCCCCAGACTCCACCCGGATGTGGAGCCAGTGACCACAGCCCCCTGGCTGCATCCATCTGCCCAATTCCTCATGACCCAAACAGACCACCCTCCAAAGCCAGGGCTCGGCAGTGTGGGGCTCAGGGTGTCACATGGGACTGTGTCCAAAGCCTCACAGGGGCTATGGGCACATCAGAGCTGTCAGAGACTGAAATGTTATGGTTAATGCCTTAAACATTGTATGAGGGGGTTCTGCCCATTATGGAAAAACTGGATAAAGAAGCTGTGACCACCCAAGCCCACCCCTCCTTGCCCTGACTGGAACTTCAGACTGTGAGTTAAGCCACCTAAGGGAACCTGAGAGAAGATAAAGGTGACACTGTTGTTCAATTACTTCAGGTCTAGGGACAAATAAACAAGACTAAGGGAGAAGAATGTATCCACAAGAAAGCCAAACCCACAAGATGTCCCAAAAATAATCCCTACGTGTGTTCAGGGAGGGAGAGGCCATAGTTCACAGGCTCCCCTGCTGAGGCTACCAGACACTGCCCTGTAACCAAGGGGGAAAGAGGAGAGTTTTGGGAATGGAGCATAACCTCTGGTCAGAGTAAACTGAGGTCTGTCCCAAGGAGGAGTCAGTAGCTACCATGAACTCTCTGACTGGAATGAAAGCATCTGGAGCTCACAGGTCCTCCCAAGGAGCTCACTGTGATCCTCAGCTCTTCCAGCCTATCCCATCTGCAGAGCAATGGATTTGGTTGTCTAGCTCCCAAATCTCTCCACACTGTGGGAAAGCTGTTGGCCCCAGCAACTCAGGCAGCCCACCAGACTCATGCTACTGACCATGGCTGGCACACTGCATTTTTAGCTGCACTTTTGGATGTCTTGCTCATATGACTTGCAAGCAACTTGCCAGATGCTGTAGCAGACAGTGAGAGTTCTGCCAATGGCCTGCAGAAGTGCCAAACCAGCCTGGCAAAATGCAGCAGTGGCCAAAGGATCAGAGTTACTAGCAGCCTGCAGAGCTACAGATGATGCAGCAGGGAGCCTGGCTGTGCTGTAGGCAGCAGATACAGACTGGCTGCACCCCTGTGTGGAGGCTACTGGAGCAGTCACATGTCACACGGGGAGCTAATGAGCAGCGATCACTCTAATGAACTAGCAAAGCACTTCCATGAGACGGCACAAAGCTCTTTGTCATGTGGTACAGAGAGAGATACCCCTTCAAGTGCAATGCAATGTGGATAGAGCACATCTCTCTAGAGTGCTTGCAGCAATATAGACATGAACAAATCCACATAAGCAGTCCAGAGGGGCAGTGAAAACTCTCCAAGATGAATACTGTCAGCAGCATAGGCACAGAAGTAATGCACTTAAGATGGTAAAGAACAAAGAAATATCCCTATTTTTTCATTATTTTTTTAAGAGCCAAGCATATCATACACTTTTTTTCTTGATCAGATTGAGATAACACTGTAAAGAAATAAAAATGCCCTGTGTAGGAGGAAAATAAAGCAAACTAGATGAAATAATACCCTTATTATTTTTGATGCTGAATTGCAATTCCTCAGTACTGTTATAGCAGGATGATTTAGCTTGGTATAATACTCCCAGTCGTCTTATTTTCCTGTTAACAATGTTTGTTTCTCTCCGTGGCTGAAGTAACTCTTCACTCTTTCTGCAAGAGTGATGTATGGAAACTTCTGCTAGTCAGCAGTGACTGCTAGTGGAGAAAACACTAAGGAAATATTTTTCTTCATCCCTACTTTATTATCTAGGACATAAACCAACATTTCTTGGTGAAAGGGAGCAGATAAAAAACAAAAGAAACAGGGAAAGACAGGGCATGGCGGAGAAGGTAATTTTAAATTCTCTGCATTTTTTTTCAGTAAAACATGAACATGGAGAAGTTACAATAATGTCTGGGATAAGACAAGTCAACCTTCAACCATTATTCAAATTAAGTGTAGATTATCAAGGCACTTGCATTTCCAGTAGCCTTGGATTAGCACTTGGGCTGCACGTGGGCTGATATGTCTATGATCTAAAACTTAAGGCTCTAAACCAAATGTATGCAGTCAATAGCCCCTAGATTTTTTTTTTTTTTTTTTAGATAAAACAGAAGGCTTCTACTGCAACAACCTCTGCCATGGAAGCAGATCTGGACTGAGTTGGAGTTGGAGCAGGAGGAATTTGGGGCGCTCTGGTCCTTTCTACCCACTGGAGAGCATAGTCCTGTGTCTGCTTCCTCTCCCTGTATCCTTCCCTCTTCTCTTACATGTTTAGACTTCACTGTCTGCCCTTAATTTATGAAATCAGACTCCATGGAAATCAATACTTTTGCCATTAATTTCAATCATTTCCACATGCACCCTCTGTGCTTTTCTGACACACTCACATACTCGGTGTGTTTTAGGAATACACTTCCAAGTCACAGCAGGAGGAGCTCCACTGTGCTCTTTGATGGAATAAGCAAGGCAAAAACATCTGTTGATGCACACAGGTGTAAGTGTGTGCAAAGAGGGAAACATGGTTCTTTCTGTTTCCTGTGGTGTTTACAAGAAATTGATTTGTTCCACAGATATCTCTAAACATCTTTGAGTTCTCCAAAGTTGAAAATTGAAGTGTGGCTTCAGTTTAAAGCAGGATTTGATAGTTTGAACTGGTCTCCACCTTGCATAAATCTCTTAGCTAAACTTAAAATATAATTTTTCATACTATCATGACAATGGCTGGTTCTCCCATACCTTTGTTTCTATTGTGATATTGGCTGAAAAAGAAAGAAGAAATCATATACTGATGTTATTGAACACCATGTCTGGAGAGGACTGCTTAAAATGCAGCATTTGGAAAAAGCACTTTGATTTTTGACACTGTTTCAGACTTTTATATTCTCAAATTGAGTGAAAAATTATACTCTTCATTTTGCAGCATTCTATTCTTTTAATTTTTGTCCCACCACCATGAATAATGTTAATTTAACAAAAAACCACAAAAAAAAATCCACTTTAGATACTTGATATACATTGGATTTTCTGTAACTTTCAGAATACCACTCACAGATCTTCCTGTGCTGGTTCACAAATGGTCAAAAACAATTTCAAAGATGGGGTAATTAAAAAAATGGCACAGCCCTTCCAAGTGAAACCATTTCAGAGCATTCCTGTATCCTATTGAAAAAGAGAAAGATGTGCCTTACAGAGCAGATCCTGGGATTAGATATGGCATTCATCCCTAAATTTGCTTATATAATTCCTAAGGTTGCATGATGGACTCAAGGTCCAAATCCATCAGTAAAGACTTTGAGCAGATATTTTGAACATACAAGTTGTCCTGTATGGCAGTATAAAGGTATCACTTAAAGCTTATAAAGATGAATTCATTAAGTATTTGAAAATCATAGCAATANATTTTGAACATACAAGTTGTCCTGTTGTCTTCTCCATTTCCCATCTGTAAAAATGTGAAGCAATACTGCTATTCCCTATGGCAGTATAAAGGTATCACTTAAAGCTTATAAAGATGAATTCATTAAGTATTTGAAAATCATAGCAATAAGTGCACAAAAAAAAAAAAAAAAGACTTAATAATTTCTGTCAGAGAGGGATTTGGATGTGATTCAGTAAATAAAGCATGCAGCCACATGCTCAATGAGTATAAAAAAACATATAAAACAGCTGGTTCCTCCCTTGAGCAGATCCATTCTCTGTTGCAAGGCCATAATCCAAAGTCAGTGATTGTCACAAAAAGGTTTTTAGCTAACAGCAGTCAGCTGCGGACTAACTCTTGGCGAGGAAGGCATCTGCTCTAAAATTAGCAGCAAAACACATCTATAGACTTAGATCATATACTCACACAAACAGGAAGGATCCTGGAATCATGGAATAATTTGGCTTGGAAGGGACCTCTGAAGGCCTGCAGCCCAACATTCTGCTCCAAGCAGGGCCAGCTTAATCACTGGGACAGGTTGCTCAGGATCTTTTCCTCTTGAGCTTTTAAAATTGACAATCTCTTTAAAGCCAGCAGGCAGCCTGTTCCAGAGCCCAGACACCCTTGCTGTGAAATCTGCATAGGAAATCATCCTTCAGAAACTTTCTAGCTTTTTGGTGTTAAATTTTGCAGGTATGCTTTTAAAATAGTTCCCTTTTCAAATTTGTATCCAAAGTCATTGTACATATGTGGCTAAGCTGTTTGAGAGGGAGATGCATTTTGCACAATCTTTGTTAGAGTCCATTCTTAATTGGTGAATTTGGTAACAAGTGTAACATCAGCCATAAAATTAGGATGTAAGGTTAGCAAGATAGAATTACATTTTATATTCAATGGTACTTTGTGTATTTCAAGCCTCTGTCCCTTGCTTCATTAAAAGGTTCCTTGCCCTGGAGATACGAGTGACATGTATCCTCCAAGAAATCACTGACAAAAATGAGAAGCACTTTAGAAAATCCCTTTGTTCTCTAATGCAGACAAGAAGGTTTTCCTATGCTAGGACACTTAGAAAGGTGAGATTGCATATATTTGCTATTTAATTATGCATAAGGAAAGAAATTTGATGGGGAGGAAAATCAGCTTTTCTGTTGTTAGATCCACCTGAAATCACTGGGTGGTGCAGCACCTGAGTGACACAGCTGTTTGTTCAGAAGAGAGCTGAAGTCTGCCTTCAACATACACACAAAATAACAAAGCATTCTTTCCTCTTGTCAAATCAATTTTATAGATTTAACATTCTTGGCTTATTATAAAAAAATCATTTCTTGTTGCCTGATTGATTTATAAATATTTACATATTCTGTTTTTCATTGCAATGCTTGTCTGTGGTCTTTGACTTGGCAAAAATTGTTAGCCAATTTCAAAAAGCAGACTTGCTCTAAGGTCTGCAACCAGCACATAGTATCAGACAGTTTACATTGTCCCATTTTCTGGTGTGTTTGCTTTTTGTGGGCCATTTCATTATCATGCAAATGGAGTTAGGCCATTTTGCAGACAATCTAATTGTTGGCATAATATGTCCTCATTATTTGTATAGTGCAGCAGTTTGCATTAGGCATTACCAAGTGTAACAGTTACCAAAATAACAGCATGGTTTTTGAGAAACAGAGGCTACTTTTCATCAAAGGCTGTGCATACTGGTTTCTAAATCCAGTCTAGAATCACCAACAGCCCTCAGCAAACCTCAACTGCAACGTTCTTCCACAAGCCAAACATCCACTGTTTGTGTCAATAGGAGAAATATCACTTTTCTGACCCATATATTTGAAGTTTTCATCCTCTAGTGATTTCATTTCTACACAAGCTTTAGCTCTTAAATGTTGATGTTGAAGACAGTATTACGCTATGCCTAAATAGTTGAAGCAAAGGAATAAAGATAAATAAAGCACTACTAAAATAGCAAATGGAAATCAAACTGATCTCTTTTTAGCTAGTAATAGGAATGCAAAGCTGAAACTTTCATCCTGTTTCCAAACAGTAAATCTTATCTTTTCAGAAAATGCTGCCAATTTAGCACTGTTGAACTTTGGAATACAGCCATCCACACATAAACACATTTGCACATTATTTTGGTTGGCTCTTGCTAAAGGCATATGCTGGGATTTTTTTAAATTAAAAAGATACCTCAGAAAATCTTGCAGTGTTCAGGATAAAACATCCCTAAAGGTTCTAAAATGTCAATAAAATACTAAAGTATAAATGATAGTTTTATCCCCTCTACTAATGTAAATAATGTTGGCCGAATAGCTGAATTTTAACAGCCATTTTTTATGCATTTATGAAGACACTTCAGTCACTTTTGTTCTGACATTTAAAGTTTTGATGCAGGAAGAATCAATCTCTTCTAAACCCCACTGACCAAAAAACAAGCAATTCATACTCCTTTGCCTGTTACCAGAGCTGAAATCCTCATCTATATAGTGCAGAGTACCAAAGCAGCTAAAGAGTTGATTGTCATTTTTAAACAATATGCAAAATTAATTAATGTAATTGAGTGGATGAAAACTGAAGTCACAGAGGTGGGTTTATATTTTTTCACTCTCAATTTCCAGCTAAAAAATTTACCCTATAAATACATATGTTATGCTAACTAAGAATAGATTAGACTGCAACTGCCATGATACCTCAAATATGAAGGGAATTGTTTCTTGTTTCCTTTCACTTTTGGCACTAAATTT
Source organism: Peucedramus taeniatus (assembly GCA_013400575.1). NCBI lineage: Eukaryota > Metazoa > Chordata > Aves > Passeriformes > Fringillidae > Peucedramus > Peucedramus taeniatus. Next base: position 9,102 of record WBNO01003379.1, on the reverse strand, counting down.
GTGGATTACTGAACAATACTGAATGTAGATTTTCCTCTTCTAGTCATTGGGAAGTGATCAATCACTACTGAACTGTGTATATAACTGCAGGGTATCCAGCTGCCCTCACTAATGCCACTGTTCCTCAGCCTTGAGAGCTCCCTTTCCTTCCTTGCACAAACCCTCCAACATTTAATCAGACTTCTCCAGTCTTCCAATAGCTTCCAGTTGGCCAGTCTCTTTGCTGGAAAAAGCCTGAAAATCTCTTCTTGAATTAAACCAAAGATTAATTCCTTAAAAAGGACAGAGAAAAAGAACAGAAGAATGAACCGGCTATATGAGGGGCTCATTTTGAATTGTTTTTTGAGTTGCTTCCAGCAACAACTTTGCTGCTGGTACTGCTGGAGTAGTTGCAAGGAACCATGGCTCCATTGCCTGCAGTGGGGATGGTGAGTGGAAGCTTTTTCCCTTGGAATGAAAGTGAGGGATAACGCCCTCTTTGTTCCATGCAGATCAGCAATCTCCTGAGCATTATTCAGACAGTGATTAGTTTAAATGAAGATTCATGTCTACAGCAACCCACAGAAGCACAGCAATATAAATTCTTTAAGGAACAACAGATGTGCTGTTGAGAAGATGTGTACACACACACTGCTACAACTAGACTTCTGTAGACTTCTGCACTATCAGAGGGAGCAGTAATTTGGTGTATGTCCTTTCCTCCTTAGCAAAAACTTCTGTATCCCCCTTTTCTCCCTGGCGCCAGTGATGGAAATGCTGGTGAACTCCTAATCTTGTCTCAGGATGTGAGTTTGGGTATGAGTCAGTTTCTACAGAGCAGTGGCAGCTGGAACCAGTCTTAGGCTTCAGGCTGATACTGTTTGCCTCACATTATCAGATTCCTTTGTACTGTCAGTGCTGCTGCCTCACCTTCATAGGACTTGGCTCAGACCTCACAGCATTTCTGCAAATACCTCTCAGAGTCTCTTCATCTTTTCTTCCAAAGGTTCCTGTACAAATGTTGGCTGACTGCAGTATTTTTATATGAGATAAGAAATACATTGCTATAGAGCCTTCCAGCAATTTGATTTATAGCAGTGTGAACACTTTGGTAATTGTGTGTAATAATTTACTGGTCCAGACTAAAGTACTTTACACCCATTAATGCTGATGAAAACTTTCTTTTTAAAAGATTTTCTGAGTCTTTTTGACTTTTCTTAGTTCATTTTTGATACATTTTTAAAAGGATGCTTTGTTGCTCTGGGAAAGCTGTCTGATAGAAAAGTCCTCCTTAATGTACTTTGTGTTTGTGCCCTCAAACAGAAGATGTATAAACGATATTTTAGATACATTTTGCATATTCTCATCCAAAAGGTCTATACATATTTCTAGTAAACTTTTGGACTAAACAATGTTGTTAAATTATAAGATCCACAGTTATAAATATTTTTGCTAATCAGTGATGTGATCACATCATGTGAATTGGTCTCTTCCTGATTTGTGAAAAAGTGAACACTTTGTGCTTTCCAACCTTCTGTTTCTACTTGGGTGCATTACTCATCTTGGATCCTTTTTGTTTGGCAATCATGTTACCACAGGGAAGAATCTGGATGTATGCTGTCAATGTACAGAATAGTTTTTTGTTGCTTTAACCTTATTGTGTTTATTCCTGTCTTTATTCATTCTCATGAGCTTTGTTTTTTTGCTGAGTTCGGACTTTTCATTTGCAACCTATAGCAACCCACAACTCTTTCCACCTGTTACAGCCAGAGTCCAGGAATATATTTGGTGGTCAATATTCTTCTGTAACTTGTATTTATCAACAATGAACCCCACTTGATGCCAAGAGCATATATATTTGGACTCTGAAAAGCCTCCATCTGCCATAGTCTAACTAATATCCTGCAATCAGAAAGAATTTACTTCTTATTTATTGTCTTTTCAGCCTTGTTAATGTATCTTAGAGTGGTCCAGAAATCAGTTTTGTTCTCCTCTGTCGCCATCATTTATTAGAATTATCAGAAAAGCTGTGAATCCCAAATCATAACAAAAGATGACATAGAAGTATGGGATGCCAGTCTTTATTGGGATCATGCAAAAGATTTTGAAACTAAAGTATCCAATTCATCAGGCAAGAGTACAATAGCTAAAAATTGTTTCTGCTAGAAAAACTAGGAGATGAACAGATTTCTTCATCTTTGAACAGTGATTACTGTTTAGTCTGCCCAGGGAGGTAGCTTGGATTTTGCTCTGCAAAGGTACAGTGCCAAACTAGGGAGAACTGAAAGAGCAAGGGACGAGCTGCTGATTTTGATGAAATGGAGAAACAACCTGGAAAAAAAGCAATTTAATTGCATTCAGATACAATTAAACAGTGTCTCATATACATGGTAAGGTCCATTAGGAAAGGCTCTGAAAGTTACTGTACCTGAAACATGTAGGACTACAACCTGCAAGAAGAGTAAACAAGGCTCTTGCTGTCCTTGATAAGGCTTGAACCAGGAAAATGTTCATATTGAAGCGCCAGTGAGTAGGTTGGGGGTGCAAAAGAAGCTGGGAGGGGTCATAGCTGGAGACAGCTGATCCCAGCTGGACAAGGGAATTTTCCACACCATAAAGCATCATGCTGAACAGTCCAACTTGGGGGAATTGTCTGGGGAGCTGTCCCAGGGCTGTGCCACACTGTGTAGTGGTTGGCGAGCAGTTGCAATGTGCATCACTTGTTTTGCATACTGTCTTTCAATCATTACTAATATTTTCCTTTCCTTTTTTGTCCTGCTAAACTGTTTTTATCTCAACACACGTTTTGCCTGTTTTCCTATTCTCTCCCCCATCTCTGGGGGACAGAGTGACCAGATGTGGTCTGGCTCTGTGGTGTTCAGCTGCCTGAAGGTTAAACCATAGCAAAGGGATAAGCAAGTTCTAAGTTAGAAAAAGAATTCTTTCTAACATTCAGCACCAGGTGGGATTGCTGAAGAGGCTGTGAAGCTGCAAGAGCCCTATAAAACAAATGTCTGTTGTGAATATCTTGGGGCATGACATAGCTGGGATTCATCTTACCCAATTCTATCTGTCAAAAAGCATTCACCATGCAGTTTATCCTCTGGGAAGCCCACACGCTTAGTGGAGGCAGACTTAACGCCAGAGACAATTTACCTTATGCTAAATGAAGTGTCTAGACTTTATGGAATCACAGGGTGTTTGCTTGGTTAACCCAAAAGGAGTCTGGAGGAACCACAGAGTTTTGGCCCTGTCACTGGCTTCTGTAGTATTATTTTAATGTTTGTAAGAAAAAGGAAAAGTGTTCACTCTTTTTCACAAATCAGGAAGGAGACCAATTCACATGATGTAATCACAGAACTGATTAGCAAAAATATTTATAAAAGTAAATCTTATAATTTTATACCATCATTAAGTCCAAATGTTTGCTAGAACATTTATTGACCTTTTGGATGAGAATATGTATGGTGAAAAAAGGTGGAAATGTATCTAAAATAAAAAGCATTACATTGTGCTTGTTCAAGACATCTACATCTTTAGAGATCTGTAAGCAACACAGATTGCTAAGTTTTCCCACGAGTGAATATAAAAATGAATGAGTATGGTTTGAACCAGTTGTTCATTTGAATGATGGTTCATCAATGTATAAAAATAATTTAGGAACTCCCAGTATTTCAAACTCTTTAGCATACAGCTTTCTCTGAAAGATGCAATTGTTAACAGCAATGTTTCATTACATGCTACTTGCTCATGTTTTGGAAAGCTTAACTTGTGCAGACAGAGCAAAAGCTTGAGTGGAACCACTTTGCCTGTCTAGACACCCAAAAAAAAAAAAAAAGAATATATTAAGACTAAAACTTAGAAGAATTCCATGAAAATATAATAAATCATATATTTTGCACTTACAAACCATATCTGCATTCAAAAATGAAAACAAAGGTTATCATCCTTGAATGGTTTATTTGGCATGAGTTATTTTGCTGTCTTTAATAACAACAACAATAATATAATTAATAGCAATTTTGTAATAAGTAGTGCAGGAAAAACCCCAACACAGTAAGAAAGATAAAGTATGAAGGAGCACTGATCCTAAGCAAAGAACAGAAATTCCAGAAACAACTTTCTCACTGTCAGATGACCTTATAAAGTTGGTGTAAATAGGATCTCAATACCTTAACTGATACTCATATTAAGTACCTTCCATTCATAAGCAGCTCAGGTAGGAGATTAAACCAGAATGTTTTAAATGTGATATTGTATATGAAATTCCTTACCTTAGAGAAATACAAACACTTTGGAAAGAAAAGGCCATGAGATTACCATCATGCTAATTATTATTGATGGGTTCATTAGCAGTTAATCTGGTCCCTAGATATAAGAGAAAATCATAAAAAATAGAGCACAACTGCCTTTTTCTTTTCCTTTTCCTTTCCCAGGCCAGACTGCTGAAACAGGTTTGCAGTCCAACAGCTCCAGTGCATGTTAATGAGTGCTGAGTCCATATAGCTGTTGCTCTTATACCCCATTTCAGGTTAATAACGTAGAAAAAATTTCCCTTTTACGAGTAGTAAGTTAACACATGGCTGATGTGTGAGTAGAGGGAATGCATACCAACATCTGACCTGGCAGTGCACCCGAACCATAAGCTGTCAACTCTCTTTCTCATCAACCAGCTACAACAAGAACACCTTTGAAACCATTAAAACTTTGATTAAAGCATTGATCTAAATCACTAGAAATAGAAGATTAATTAGGTTACTCTAAATAGTAAGTACCTTCAAGTAGTAAGTACTTAAAATAGTTTAAAATTATCTTGGCATTCACAATGGACACACAACTGGAAGGAGATGCTTTCTTCAGTATAGAATTAAAACAGTGAATTAGATTTCCATCAGGCAGAAAAACTTACAGATTCTAATGCAGGAAAACATATGCTTACAAAATTTTCCATGGGTGTAGTAACCAATCTTGAACAGTTGCAGTGCAATGGGCTGTCATCCCTTGAGGACTTGTCCTAAAGTTACCAGGAAAATCTGACTAGGCCAGTGAATTGGAAAAATGCCATTAGGGCTCATATTTTTTTGTGATGAGGTTTATGCAAGATTACAGCTAAAATAGGAGAGGATATATACCTTACATAATGGTATAAAAACTTCTGGGTTGTGAAACTCTACTAAAGTGGGGGGACACTCTACTTGGAAAATCACTGTGGAATTTTTTTTTCTATTGACACATAAACCCAGGTTTAAATCAATATTAAGTGGTTCTTGTTTTGGGCTTTTTTTTTAATTTGGGAAAGAATCAAATCATAAGCACTATTATCATAAAGTGACCTACACATGACATCACTGATATAGTAAGAGGTGGAAGATAGCATGTTGGCAGAAACATGACAAGCATTAGTCTTTGCAACGTACAACACATTATCCAAAGGATGGAAAGATGAATTGCAACTGCATCTATCTGCATTTGATGGATATTTTTGCTTTTCTTTTAGCAATACATTCAACAGAAAAAGAGCAACTCACTAAAATGTCATGTCTGACTACAGATTACTCCTGTGATGTTTCACACAGCTTAACACAGAGAAACTACAAGATGCCACAAAGGCATGAAATTATAAATTATGAATTTAAAATGTCAGTCACACCACTCTTTATAAAATGAAATAATGCAGAGTATAATGTACTGTCCTGGACTCATTAGGGTTGAGATTCATCTGCTACAACATCAGACAGATTTTCAGAAGCTATCTGATTTATGCTGGAAAGCCTATCTTTCTATACCCAACAATAAAAGGAGTCCAAACAACTAACAGTGTATTAAACACCTACAGTCTAATATTGCATTATTGCAATGCACATTACAATGCTGAAAAATTCTGTGTGCAGTCAGGTGAATATCAGTCTAAGAGAGTTTCTTGAATTTGAGAATTTCTAATTGCTTACATTCCATTAGAGTTAGCAGAATGACTATGGAAACCAGTATGAAAGCAGGTCTTTTCCATCTCAAAGTATTATATCAATATTATATCAATAGAGGACAGAATACCTTTATCTTCAATTCTCAGCACACCATACAAGCTTTAAGGGTGGACCTATCAGAAGGAACAATGGTGAAACATTGCAGGAAGCATGTGGACTGAGTCTTCTGGACACAATGGGCCTTCCCTATGGGCTCAGGCAAAGCACAGGACTCATGGAGTTTCCCAAAGCAGTAGCTCTAGAGATGCAATGCTAACTCCCACATATGCTCTTTGAACCAGAAGTCCCTTTGCAGATTTTACTTTGTGTTGCATTGGGCAGCACCAGCAAGGGCTGATTATCAGAGCCAGGTACATGAGAGATAACACCAACTGCTTCAGAAATATTCACAAGTGAATAAAAGAATTAAGAGGGAGGATTACTTTTAATCATGTGGAGTAAATCTGAGAGTGAGTTTTTTTACATCTGAAGCGTCAGTCATACCAGGATCACAAAGTAGCATCCTGACCACTAAGCTGAACCAGAACACTGCTAATGAGACAAAGAATTACTAAAGCCTGTAAAAATTTGAGCATTCCAGACCCTGAGCAAGCTTTTGCACTCTACGAAAGAGCCCTTCCAAGCAAGGGTTCTCTGGTGAGTGAACAGAATTAAATTTAAGTGTTAATTAACAAATAATAAATACTTGAATTAATAATTATTCTTTCTTAAATCTTTACTGTGAAAAAATGTCTTAGGTAAACTATAGTTTGTTCACTTTGACTTGATTTGTATGTAGAGAGGTCAAAGAGGTCTGTGTGGACCTGATGTCATAATCCACTGCCTCAAGTAAGCCATCAGCACTTTTCAGTGTCTGTGTGTAAATAGACCAAGTATGTGATGGTATCAGCATCCTGTGGTAGTTGTAAAATCTGCATTTTTAGGAGGGATTATCATCAATGCCAAAGGTTCACATAACACCACAGTGGCTGCTCTCTCTTATATGTGTATTTTAATACACCTGCCAGGAAAATTTAGGTGCAGTTTTGCATGAAGAATAATATTTCTGCAAAACCTAACACTACCAAAAGCTGTGTCTTATTCTCAACTTTTACTCTTGACTTACAGATAGCATTTTTTTCCATACATCATGGTGTGTTATTTCTATGCCTTACAAATCTGAAGGTGAGATGATGTTCAGTTGTGGATAGCATTTTTTGTATTTTTCCTCGAGCTCAGTAGAGCTGTTAGAGATTTAGAGGGTCATAGCAATGCTTGCTAAAAGACACGGCTGCAATCTGATCTTTTACATTCTCAAAGAGGAAAAAAAAACCCACCTCTTGCAAATGTAGTAGCCTGTATTCCTTGGTAATAAATTGGGTGACTTGAAATCTCAGCATATACATGAAATAAGACTTTGGTCTTTCAATAGGCAAATTTCTAATCCATTTCAGGATCCATTTCCATTTCTAATCCATTGTTTGAATGATGACTAGGCTTCTGGAAACATATATCCTGACTAATTAAGAGTGTTTACTACTGCACTTGTGGAGTAGTAATATACCTGTGTTTATTGCTGCACTTTTTTTATGACTGTTCTTCAAAATGTAGTGCTACAAAACAATCAATTCCGTAAAGCAGTCAAGGCTGCTTCTAAAAGTATGCACTACACCAAAACTTTAATCAATTCAAGCATCTCCAGAAATGCTATGTTCTTTTAGTTTTCAAGTGTCTCCAGAAATGTTATGTTCTTGTTGATTATGTTAGTGGCTGATGGTTTATGTTGGCCATGATTTCAGTTTTGCTGTCATCTAGTTGTATTCCTCCTGAAGACAGAAGGGATTTCATGTAATTAACTTAGATTTTTGAAGGCTGGATAACATCTTGATTGAACTGCACATAGTCTGCTTGGGTCCTTGCCATCAATTGCATTTCCAGTTGAGTTGATGCAGGTTTTATCTTTTATCATACCATCAACCATTTAATAACAGCGCCTTCAAACGTTATTGTTCTTTTGCTGAAACTTTTCATTAACTGGCCTTAATGGAAAATATAGAAAAAATGTTTACAGCACCTAGGCACATATTTGAGAAATATATCTTGCTCAAACCAAATTGCATATATCAGACTTTCTTATCCATAACAATATTTTTAACTGTTTGGGTTTTTTTGCTCCAAATGTATGTCAATACAGAAAAGTTCCAACTCATTATAGCCTTGATTAAACTGCTAGAATCCAAAAAATGCAAAAATATGTAACCTCTCCAAACATAAATACCCCTAAAAAGTAACACTAATAATAAACCCTGATGCCTAAACAAAACAAAATAGGAACCTTGATCTTTAACCCTTACTCTAATCCTAAAATTAAACAAAACCTAAAACAGAAACCCAAAACCCTAATCTAATCCAAATTTTAA
>WBNO01003378.1:0-54943 GCA_013400575.1 Peucedramus taeniatus | reverse complement strand
TCAGGTTTACATTAACTCTTTCAGGCTTTCATTCTCTCACACCCCCCCAGGGCTCAAACAGTCAATTGAATCCTATTAATATCTCCATAAAACACTCATTTTAGGAAATATTCAGTTTGAATTTTGATCAGCCTTGTAAAGGAACACACTCCTGTTTGTAATCCATAATAAATGAAATAGTATTAGACCTGACAGTGGAATGCAATGACATATCTTCTAGGGTTTTGTTTTTTTTTTTTGGAACAGAACTTTTGAAGAAAGATAGTTATTATTTTCAGCATGCATAAATGCTTCAGGTTTCTGTATCGATGTCATATACTATTTCTACAGGGTATTACTCTTGAACTTTGTAATGGACTGGAGCAGTTTCACCTTTAATGATTTATGAACTGATGGGATTGTTGCCTTAAATGTTCTGTTGTCTGCACCTATAAACACTTAAATTACTGCTTTGTCTTGGACTTTTTAGTGACTTGTGAATGCTGCTGTAAAATAGCCCTTATAGCACAATATATCACAGGAAGGTTACACTGTAACTACTTCTCTGGTTTGTTCTCTACTTCTGAAGAGCTCCAAACTGTCTGCACATCACAGGCAAAGAAATCCTAGAACAGAGACAAACTCATTTTGGTCTCAGGTGCATTGCAGCCAGGAGTTGCCTTTACACAGCTTGTTATATTTCCTTAGGGGCATTGGGAATGATTTTCCAAACTGCAGTCTGACTGATGCCTCACATAAACCACAGTTTGATTCAGGAAAGCTTAAGGCAAACCCCTCATATTCAAAGTTTCTATGAAAGGAAACTCAGTGCACCACTGCAGGTAGCTGGACCAGCATGTGGTCTGAGAGCAGGGAAGTGAGACTGCATGCATTTATGTACTCCAGAGAAGTGCAGATATTTAATACTGGAAAATGCATTAAATACCTTTTAAAAGTTATTCTGCAATAGGAAGACTTGTCTAAAGTTCCTATGAAAGAGTATTTTTTTTCCCTTTTCACCCTTGAGTGAAATTCGTTTTCTACATAAATGCTACATTACATAAGCATTAAAAAGACTGATGGCAGAAATCCAAAAAAACAGATCTTTGCATAGAGCAATTGTTTTTCTATTGCTGAGGTAGAAAATCAATAGTGCATCAAATCTGCTTTGTTCTTGACTCATTAGAGGCTTTGGTTCCAGATGGGTACATAAAAAAATTACTTACCTCAGCTTGCATGTATATATTACAAAGAAAAAATCTCAACCAGATAAACAAGCCTGCATTTTAAAGTATGTTCATTTTAAAATATTTTATTCATCTTCTAAATTATACAGATCAAATGTAATCTAACCTCAGAAACACTGCTTTATTTTCCATCAGGAATCTCTGCCCATTTAACAGTGGCATATAATCTGGTATTTATGTTTGAAGCACTATTTTTTCTATCATTATTACACAATTTAAAATTTAACATGATTATAGTAGAGACACTGAGAAGGCTATCCTTAATTTTTTCCAATGCTTCTATAGATACTGTCTTTCATAAATATGTCAGATGGAGGGACAGAGAATGTAATAAAGAAGCTAGGATGTTGTAAAACTGAAACTTGATTTTAAATTCATGAGCCTGTGTCCAATTGCTAAAAATAGCGATTTTTATCACCTTGGTTAATTCATGACTGATTTGAAACATCTAACTGGATTTGAATTGCCCAAAGTTATGTAGCTGATCTTTAATGAGTAGGCCAGTTCACTGTCCTAAACTGGGAACTCTGTTGAAGTGACTTATATTTCCATTCACCACTGTAAGTCTGACCCTAATGCAAAGTTTCAGTTTTGAAAAAATGGCCTAAATATTTGGCTTCTTGTGAACATTTTATACTTTTAAATGCTTTTAATCCCAAAGAATGTAGCCATAAGGTTTATTTCTTGTAGAAAACACAGTTTTCTAGGAAATTCAGCAGTCTAATAAACAGCAGTCAAATAGAAAATATGAAAATAATTTAGGAATGGAAATTATAGCTGCAATATTTACAGAATGGAGTTGTCTGAAATTTTAGTCTTAATTCCATCTATGATCTGATCAACTTTTCATTTATGTCAATGGAAGTAATTTGTCTTTAGATCAAAATGGTTTGCATGTCAAGCAGGCAGAATTTGGACTTCTACCTAATGAATTAAAAAGTACATGTTTATATGCTGGAGAAGAAAGAACCTAGATCTTTTTACAAACTCAGAGTTCCTGCAATTAATATCCCTAGGTGAAGCCAGTGTCCTATGAACATTTGGAGTTTTTGTTTTATCAACTTCTACATATGTTTACAGCTTTTTTTCTTTCCCCAACTTGCTTTTCCAACTAAAAATTATTTCTACTGAAACTTAACTGCCATTCTCACCAGTGCTTCTAGTAGTGCTTTTCAACACCCTCAAGCAAATTTGCTAAAGGAATGTGCCTCCTGCCTGAGGAGACAGCAGGTTTTTTTATTTTTTAATCACATTAGCTGTAGCAAGGGCAACAAGACGGGATCTACTTCTTGTCTTTTCCAACTGAGATATAAATTTCATTTTCTTACAGACATTCTGTCGGTACTGTTACTCTGCAGTAACAAAATCAGATGTATGCTCTTAGGTCACACAGCTCTATTTATACACTAGTTGCAATAATAGAGAACACAGTTAGAATTGACTTACCCCTAACGTAATCTGCCCAACAAATGATCTTCCTGCTGGTACACTATCTTTCACATTTCCCTTGATTTAGTGTACAGCAAAGAAAATCATGGTTAGGTTTGCATTCAGACTTCACACTACAACTTCCAAGGGGAAAAAGGGTTATTGTCCAACTGAGACTCGAGAAATTAGAAATCTGACATTTTATTTTGTGTGTTATGGTCATCACATACTTCCCAAAAACACCCTTATTCCATTTCCAAAGTCTTTTTTTACAGAAACCTGTATTCTTATGCATAATACTTTACTGCATCTTAAAGCCTAGCATTTGCAGACACAATGGTTAGTAATGAATAATTGGAAAAACCAGTCTGTGTGAGAAAATGCAAACACACTTGCAGAAAGGTGAACAAACACATGGGGAGGAGAGGATGGGTCACCACAGAGTATTATGTGAAGGAAGGGAAAGCCTGAGGAGAGGGCTGTAAAATCCTTTTGCTGAGATCAGAGCAGAGGGAGGAATTTTTATGTTTATATTTATGAAATGTGAATGTTTATTTTTAGGAATCACCCTCCCCTCAAATTTACACATCTTGTCATGGTTTCTGATGCCACTTAATTCTTTCTGAAACTCCAAATTCTCACTAAGATACCCTAGACTCTTCAGACACACTTCAGATACTGTTTTCCTTCTTCCCATCCCTTAGACCTCTCCACTGCTGGCAAATCCAGCCTGCTCTAATGCTTTTATTAAAATGAAAATAATTGGATGAAGGAATGAAATTATGAAGGCATGTATTTGGTTAATGCTCCAGAGAATAGTGTTACGGGGTGTGCAGTTAGGTCTACTTTTAGTATTTGGATAAATGTCTGTCTTGACAAAGATCACAAATTTTCATGAACATCTCATCTTTACTTTTTTTCTAGCAACAAAGTGAAATACAATGGAAGTTACCAGTTTAAGGACACTCAGAACAAGAGATCTAGATTAATAAGCAAATCTTGCAGTAATTCAAGACACAGTGAAAAGGGTATCAGAAAATTATAAAATAGAACAGAATTCTGGACTTCCAGATAAAAATTTATTTGTATATATTAGTGGATATAGGTAAATTGGTACATAGACATAGAAGAGGGTTACACATGTGTGTGTAACAAAGACTTAATATTGAGCCTTCCAGTAACTCAGAATAGAGTCTCATGAATCACTACCATGCCTGACACATAAGAATTGACACATCTGTGAAAATACTGTCAGCAATTGTATCTGAAACATAGGCACGACTAATAAAATTATAAGATAAATACTTCATCCTTAGAAAATGAAACAATACGAAGGGTTTTTTTTGCCTGATACTGAGAATCAGAAAAGGGAACTGATTAACTTTGTGGATAGTGAAAAAATCTGTGATTAAAAATAAATTAAAATTTTTAAATTAAATTTTTAATTGAAAGAGACTTAACTCAGGTGTCATGCATCCAGGTTAAAGACAGCTGTTGATTTCTTCATAAAAGGGAATGAAAATTGCATAGCAATGATTCAGCAGAAGGAATTGGAGTAGAACTGAACTGGACCACAGGACAAAGACAGACCAAGTGATAATGTAGAGGAAAAATTTTAAGAAACGGGAATTACTTACTTCCCTCTGCTGAAAATACAGCAGGAAGAGCTAAGGAGACTCAATACTTGCGCAGATAGAGGATGCAGAAATTTCCAGTGAAAGGGAAGATATTTGTAGCACATTTTCAATTTCTCTTATGACCTTGTAGGTAGGTAAAGGACTCATTACTCTAGAGGAAAGTAAGCTGCCATTCATTCAACTGTTGTTATTCCAACTGGGTGCATATAGTCTGTCAGTAAGAAAGACAGAAAACAAGAGATGTTATCCCTTTGTGTAGCAATTAACACACAGCAGTACCACACACTGCTGACAATACTTAATTGCCATACAGGGCCAGAATATTCTCACTGCAAGGGAAAAAAGGTGATCAATAATAATTCAGGTTTGGAATCTATCGCTCTGAAAAACAATTCAGGTGTGAATCATAAAATAGCATCAGTTCTTAGGAGGAGCAATGCTTATAGTGAAAAAAAAAATATTTCCACACTCTCTGTAATGCCTGATCACCTAATCATCATTAGGATCACAAGGTACATGCACTCCAGACACACAGATGTAAGCCATTGGAATGAAGATGGAACTGTGCATGCAAATGACTGCACTTGATTCTGAGAGTTCAGTGGAGCTGTGGCATGAGATATAGATGAGGAAAACCATTACTGCTTACAGGTCCATCATGTAGGTAGCTTTCTGTCTAGCATCTCTTCTTAGGAGAAATACATGTGTATGGACAAGGAGTCACAAGTTAAGAACCAAAAACAGTAAAGAGTAGTCACATTTTGAATAATTTTTCCTTGAAATAACAAAGACAAATGTCATTGGAACTTATTGTCTTTTACAAGAAACCAAATGAACTGCAAGTAAAAGTCAATGATTCCCTTTAATAGTTTTGCAAACTTAGGTTGTGGTAAGTATTTTCACCACATCTGAAGAAGCATGCTGGAATAAGATGTGCAATGACTGTTGAAGAATTTATGTCATGTTCAACTATATATATGGATAACGAAAAGTGTTCATCAGAAGAAGACAGTTTCATTGCAGTGTATAATACTGATATATTTTGAAGATAACAAGTTTTCTAAGGAAACATCAAAAAGTTCAAAAAAATTTTAGTATACATTTGTGTGTGTTTATGTAAGCATAGTGATGAGGCAAAATGTTAAAGAAATAAAATTTCATAAATTATGCTGGAGGAATGAATATTTTTACAGCAATAAAGAACACTGCATAAGAACTCAAATAAGTATCAGTGGGCCTGGATGAAACATAAAGTCTGCTCTGAGTTCTAGCTGCTACTTAACTAGGAAAAGATGTCAATGCTGTTAGTGAAGTAGAAAGGGCAGGCAAGGTACAGATATTTCTGGACTGGACTATCTTTCTAATGAGAATATAAAACTTTCACGACTCCTTGACTAATAAGCACACCCAAGTTGTATATTAATAACCTTTATTGCTCAGAAGAAAAATCTGATTCTTCATGGAAGACTGGCCATTTTGAAAATGGTCGACAGACTTTTTTAACTATACTCCAGTTGACTTTCATTTCAATGAGTAATATAAATGACATTGAGAAGTAAAACTTGCTGCTTAATAAGATAAAACAAGCATATCACATCTTCATAATGCACTTTGAATAGTTCAATTTCAAATTCATTCAGTTAATTTGGAGAATTTACGGATTTGAATGTTTTTACAATTGGTGGCAAGATTTCCTCAAAACATGTTTTTGTTATTCAAAACAATTGAGCAGTTTTGCTTATTTTGCAGCACAGAAACCAATTTCAGAAGAATGTTTTCACAGTAATTGTGAGTTCTGATAAGGAAAATAATTGCCATAGAAAGGAGTGAGGTTAGAATTAAACCTTGAAAATAAGCAATTTGGTCTGCTGAGCAACTTCTTGGGGTCAGAGAAACAACTGCAATATTTGCATGGAGGAAATGCTCCAATCTTGCTGATACTGTTGTACACTCTGGGCTCTGAATTGTAACCTCAGATTTCAAAGTGATGGATGCCACCTCCACTGCTCCATAACACTTCATGTTATGCTGCTTATACACCCATAAAGAAGTGGTGTTAGATTTCAAAAAGTATTACTCTGCTCAGAGCTGGAATAAAGGTAATAAAATACCCTCTTGGGAGGAGGAAGCAAATGGAAAGATACAGACATACTGAGTACTTTTAGGACTAAAGTTCAGGAACCAGCAAAAAGGAACAGAGTGACATGGAAAATATCTATGTGAAAAGAGGTTCCAAAAGCATTATACTTATTAATTATTGTGCATTCCAAGGACTAATCTATTTTGTAGGCACAATTCATAATTTACTTGCATTGATGATATGATTTGTGTTTGGTGTTTTCCCAACCTCATTAAGTATCTCACTTACTTAAAGGTGACTTAGATGAACAGCAATTGAATATGAATGTAATTTGTTAACAACATTCATTTCCATCCCTTCCTTTCAAGAAGATTATTTTACAATTTGACATCATGAGCAAGGTACCCTCAGAGTCTGTGAAAGTGCTGTTTTGTGAAGCATCTGCTTTTGAATTGGATCCACTTACCTTCTTGTAGTTTGCTTAGGACTATTGGATTTAGATTCTTTCCTAAAGTTAGTAGTCTCACTCTAGTAATATTATAGATTTGAAAGGGAGGACCTTTTAATTTTTCATAGATCTGTTTCATCTTCTCTAGTCTATGCAACACCACTTCTAAGTGATTTTCCATTAAAATCATAACTGCCCAGACAGCTACATTTTATCAAGTGTCCAGTGTTTTGTCCAGGAACATTCCTTTATCTTTGCTTTATTTTCTTTGGTGTACACTTACGAGTTTAATTTCACTTCTTTGGTCTTCAGGTCACAGTATTTTTACTAAGTGATTTCTTCTTTATCTCTAGGCCTTTTCAGTTTATTTCAGAACTGAAATAAAAACAAAAGCTAAATAAAATCTCCAAACAACTCAAACCAAATATTTTTTTATGTCCTAAAAAGAAAAAATCCCAAACTTTTTTCACTTTTGTTAATTTCTGTCTTTTTTATTATTAACATCAAACTACTCTCTAAAACTTTTATAATTTTCCTTTTCCCTTTCAATTCTTAGCAATTAATTAACAAAATAATTTTCATTTCTATGTAAGATTTATATTGTTACTCTCTAATTTCATAGAATGATAGAATTGTTTGGGTTGGAAGGGACCTTAATGAACACCCATGGACAGGGACATCTCCCATTAGAAAAGTTTCTCAATATCCCATTGAACCTGACATTGAACACTGACAGGGATGGAGAACACACAACTTTTCTGGGCAAGCTTTTCCAGTGCTTCACCACCCTCATAGAAAAGAATTTCTTCCTAACATCTAATCTAAATTTCCCCACTTTCAATTTGTACCCATTACTCCTTGTCCAAGCACTACAATTCCTGATGAACAGTCCCTCTCTGGCTTATCTGTAAACCCCTTCAGATACTGGAAGGTTGCTGTGAGCGCTCCTGTGTAACCTTCTCCAGACTGAACAGCCCCAACTTTCTCAGCCCGTGTTCTTAGGGGAGGTGCTCCACTTCTCTTATCAACTTTGCGGCCTCCCTCTCAAGTTGCTCCAACAGTTCTGTGTCCTTCTTATGCTGGGGACACCAGACCTGCACCCAGTGCTCCAGGTGGGGTCTTAAAAGAGCAGAATAGCGGGGGAGAATCACACAACCTTCTTTTCTCTAGAAAACAAATTTAGAGAAATTTAATTTAACTTTTCACTCACATTCAGTCTTGCATTTTCTATTTGATACCTGTTTTCTGCTTTTTTTGTTTTCAAGACTCCATCAAGAAAGGAAAGCAAAACTGAATTATTAAGATGCAAAAAATATTTGCCTCAGGTAGCAAAATTTAGAGTTTCATTGACACCTCCATAAAACAATGGAGAGAATCGGTGTTATCAAAGGTCTCTAAACTGAGTAACAAGTGGTGGGGACAGTGCTCCTCTGTCTCAATATAACTTACCTACCTGTGTCCTTTTGGCAGTCATTAATACATAACCTGTGGGTTTGTCCCATTTTGGAGAATGGAGGGAGAGAGTATAGCCGAGTTTCACCACCCACTTAGTTGCCGGAAAAACGCATTACTGGAAATAGGCTTGTGATCTCTGCCTGAGGCAGGACACCTGCACAGTCTCACTTACCTGGGCTCCCCTATTTGGTAGTTAGTAGCAGAGGGGTGCAGGAGCTCTGCCATCATGGCTCAGTTGGTGCAAGCTGGATTCAGATTCACAGCTTTGGTTTCTTCTTGATTTGATACCTTTGAACTTTTCAGTCACGTATTTGCCAGGTATCTAAATTGCCTTCACTAAATAAGCTTGCTCCCACCACTTACAATGAAACCGTCACATCGCATAATCCTGTCATTTCCATGCCATACAATTACATTCCAATTAACATCCACACAAACAATTTTTTTCCATTCTCTGTTCCTATTATTCCACAATCATGTCGCACTTGTTATGTCGCATTTCTTCCTGTTGCTCTGTGTATCCATTCCCTACTCTTAAGTTATTTTCATCTGGGTGGCCTTTTTCTTCTTCTCCTTGCCATGAAAGATATTGTAAAATTAAGAGCAATATTAGAAAATGTAGGATTCAGTATCATCATCTCCTCTTCTTATTTTCAGCTTTGTTTTACCCTACCAAGGCATCTTAAAGTCCGATGAGTCCTGGACTGCCATCTAGAAGATGACACCATATTCTGACACCAGCATTCTAATTTTTGTCCTACTTGTTAAATTTGATCATTCATTCCTTGTACTTCTGAAAACTAGTTCCCAGTCAAGCTAAGGGACGAAGTTCTTTCTTTAATCTAATCAGTTTGAGTAGAAGCTTTCCTGAGTTACCTCCAACCCCAGAAAGAAATGGAGAAAGGAGAGTGTAGGCTGCACGTGTTACAGTGCCTGATTATGTCTATATCTGGAGTACCAGCAACAAAGTATAATGAAAATAGTACACCTAGGGATGGTTGTCAGTGCAGATAATTTTAGTAAGACCCAAATCTACAAATTAGCCATTCAAATCTGCCATTCTTATTTATCTTCTCTCTTAACTGCATTTTTACTGAGTTCAATAGCTTCCCTTTTGTATTTCAGATGATGCTTAACCCAGATGAGTTACCTGCTGCACATAAACAGCAGTTTCCTTTATTCCCCTTGCAACTGATTTTATGATTAAGAGAAGTATGATAATTGAGCATGTGGCTATGTGCTTTCACTACAGTTCTCTGTATTGAACCAAAATGATAATGTAGTTTGTATACTGTTAATATTTCTAATGAGGTATTCATTAATATTCCAAAGTCATTATCCAACACTTTAACCATTTTGACATTAATTAAATTTATAACCACACAAAGCCTCTGGCATCCTGTACCTTTCATAGTCAATCTTCATCTCAGATTGCATAGCAAATGGGAAACAAGAAGATGCTACACAGTCTGTAATACCACTGATATAAAAGGTAGCATACTGACTTCTAAAGCACTGAATTAATGTTTTAATTATGATAAAACATTAATAACTTTCTCTACTTGGATTTCATAGTGTTAATACACAAATTTCATTTCTGTCCTTGACAAATGATAATGGATTTTCTCCAAAGGCCAATTAGCATTTAACAACAATTAAGTGAAAAAGATATGTAATGATCCTGATGGAATGAAACTACTTGTTACAGGCAATTCATAGGACAAATTGATATATGCCTGTCTGAAAATGTTAATGAAAATTTCCAGCTCCTGTCTTTCTCACCCAAACTTATTTTTATTCCAAATAAATGCTTATTTTTCAAGTGATTGGCTATATCATACACAAAGATTGCATACACAGCAGAGGAGCAGTAATTTTTTTTTCAAAGTCCAGCTGCTTTTCACTGGGTACACAGATTATTAGGTAGGGTAATAAATCCCAGTCTGTTCTTTTTTTCCCTTTTTTTCCTTCCTCGAGGTAATGAATCATGTAGCATTTTTATTTATTAATTGGTGATGACAAAACACATGTGCAAAGAACATGCAGCTTAAACTGGAAAAGTTCAGATGTAGCATTGTTGTGGGTATTACATATGGAGCTTTATTTCTTTCTAATATACCTGTAAGAGTATAAATGTTTAATCAAATTGAAGGTCATTTCTAAGTGAGATACTGTGTCTGCTAATTACTTGGGCTGGTCATATGTGTGTCTTTTTGACAGGAGTAAAAGTCAGGTCACTGTGAAGAGCTCTGAAATTCCACTCCTCTCTTATTTGCGTTGGACATCTGCTAGACATTTATAGGATTTAATCAATAAACTTTCAATTCCTTCTTGTTCACATCACAGGTCATAATGACATTTACAGTAGCTAAATGTCACTTGATTTCTCTTCATATTTTGCAGAGAAAAATGTAGAATTATGAGGGAATGTTTTTACAGGGA
This sequence comes from Peucedramus taeniatus, assembly GCA_013400575.1. Taxonomy (NCBI): domain Eukaryota; kingdom Metazoa; phylum Chordata; class Aves; order Passeriformes; family Fringillidae; genus Peucedramus; species Peucedramus taeniatus. The sequence continues at coordinate 44,227 of WBNO01003378.1, read as the reverse complement.
TGAGAAAATAGGAAATGTCTGAAGTATAAATAACAAATAAACTTTCCTAGTGGCCTTTAGGTGATAGCTTTCATGCATTATTCTAAACCTATTTTAATTATGTTTTTAAAAATCCTGTAGTCTTGCATGCAAGATGAAATGCCAATGAAAATCACAACTATTTTATATGTGCATATTGAGACACTGTTAATTTAGCTAATTGGCCACTGAGTACCAAAATCTGACTTTTAATCTTCTGTAAAAATTGTTTTCATTGCCTTCAATGCTCTTTTAATTTTTGGAAGCCTTTATTCTTAACTCAGTAAGGATTTGTATGAGTAGCTCCCAAGAATGTTATTAGGAATTACAAGAATGATTCTCAGGCAACAGGATGAATACAAATCCTAAAAAGTAATTATCCTCCAAAATAAACAAGCTGAAATAGTCTGTTAATAGCAAGTATAATAATGACAGGTTGACTCTGAATGGTAGGAGTAAAATTTTATGAATACTAAGAAGCATGTTTTAAAGTACCACTCTGTGTTATTCATAGCCAGATGTTTAAGTATCTATCCTAAATTGTATATTCAGCAGAAAATAGTTCATTTCTGCTAAACTAAATATTTAAATCAAGTATAATTCAGGTCAAATTATTTTTGGCCTGATGAAAGTATAGCACAATAATTTCCTGATAAGTTTGCTTATTTTGGACCTTATATGATCATTCTGTAACATGTAATAACTGATACAAATGCACTGTGATATGGATAAGTGGCATCATTAGACCATCAGGCCCTCCTATGTTCAAATGTCACATTTAGATTTTTTATTATACAAATAAAAGAAAAATTTGTACAGAAAAACCCAAATACCTACACTATTTTTATTATAACTATCATAATGCAAAGATTACAGTGCATAAATTTCATTTAGGAACTAATATGCATGTGTTGATAAGAGGCATAATTCATTAAGTATAGTCATTGAAAATGCTCCAACATGCCCAGCACAATAATTCTTTTTTGTTTGTTTGTTTTGTTTAAGACAAAAGAATCAGAAGTCTGAAAGTAAACTGAATTCCAGTATTTACTTTCTAATAGAAAAGTTCTGATTTTCCATTACAGACAGAGATGATATTTGCAGGATGGAAAATGTTCAGATAGCAACCAATTAAGTGCAAAGAATGTGTACTTTAATTAAGGATACTCCTTTTAGTGAGGAAAAATGAAAGTTCAAATCTCTCGTGAGGGGATAACAGCACAGACAGTCATTTAGCAATTGTAAATACCCTGGTGTGGTCATTGCAGTAGTATAACCTGAGGTGACATAAAAAGACTGAGGCACAAATGTGCTTTAGGTTACTGAGTCCATCACGCTGAATTAATTTTCTTTTTTTGTTTCTCCTGCATTTATGGCACATTGACAATCATCTTAAATTCCCCAGCGATATCAGACACCGATCAAAACATCGGTGGTATCATTTGCTTTTCCATATGTGTGTGCAGGTATGTATGTATGTATGTTCTTTCTATTTGGAGCAAGGATGTGTGAAAGTACAGAGGTCAAATGTTTTTTCTTTGGTAATTTATGTTTTCCTACAAACTGGGCTGTAAAATGAGCATTATTACAACTGTTTGATTAACTGCTACATTAAAACTATTCAGCCTGGAAAGGAATAAGCATAAACAAAATCTTAATCTTTTGACTTTAGAAGGAAATGAGAGTCTTTCTCAGAAGGACTGGGAAAAATGTGCACTGTTAAAGGAACAAGGAAATAATTCTTTGTCATCCAAACCTTACTTCTGTACTCTGGAGGATGTTTCATGTGAACAAATGAGTGGAGACAGAGACTGCTAGTCATTTATTTATCTGTAGGATTTGGTTTAAGGAGTAAATAATCTGATGAATGAACAATACTGTATTTATCTTTCAACTTACTGTACACAATGTTGCCATTTCTTACCTGCAGCTACTTGACTGCTTGTTGAATAAAGGCTCATGCTGTCCATACAGCAGCAACTAAAGCACTTGCCTCCTGTGTGGCTGCTTCTTAAACAATAAATGAACTACTGTTGCATCTGTGAAGAAATAAACCCTTATATCAGGAAATGTTCAAAGAAACATAACACCATCAATAATTGGAAGGGATATGAATGAATTTTTACAATAGGATTAGATTTATGGCGAGATGTCATTAATTTTAAAGCTATGGGTTTATCTGTTTTTCTGATTTTAATAACTATTTTTCAGTCATAGTTTGTCTACCCGTGTTATCAACATTGCAAATTGAGCTTCCAGCATTTTAATGTATTGTCACATAGCTGGAGGGAGCAGCATTTAGATCAGAAAGTCTGTTAACAATGGGATGAATATAGTGCTAATAGAGAAAGAGTGCTAATTTTCCCATCACTGATGCAATGTCAGTGACTAATACTTTGAGACAAATTCAATTATCAGTTCTAAATCAAACTCCCCTAAAAAGGCATATGGAAAATTAGAGTTTAAACCTGGGAAAAACCCTAAGACCTTCTTATTAACTAAAAAGGTAAGTGAGTACTCTTTAGTAGAGTTAATAATATAATTTTTTTGTAATTTAATACTGCAAGAGCAGCAGCTGAGGTTAAATATCTTTATAGTAAGTGATACTAGAAGAATAGGACTTTTTCACCTCTTCTGAACAAGCCAGTTAATATTAACATTGTGACAAACTTGAAATTTGTGTTGCCATTGTAAATCAGATCTAAAACACATTTAATAGAATTTTCATTCTAGTAAGAAGAATCATAATTTCAATTATCATCAATTTTATATACTTACTTCTTAATTCTTGACTGAATAAAACAAACAAAAGCAACTTTATGAGGATAGAAGCAAGAAGACATTTTTCTAACCTCTAGTGCTTAAAAACATAAATTTAGGGTTTTTAAAGAAAATTTAGAGTTTACTCAATTTTAGTAAGTCTTAGATATGATATTATTATGGTTAAAACCAAGAACATTATTGTGTCTAGATTAACGTGTCTGGTCAGTAGCTAGGTATGGAAAATGGCCAAGCATAAAAGGACCTGGGAATGCTGGTTGGCAGCTGGCTGAGCATGAGCCAGGGTGTGCCTAGGTGGCCCAGAAGGCCAGTGTCATCCTGGCTTGGATCAGCAACAGTGTGGCCAGCAGGACAAGGAAAGTGCTAGTTCCCTGATGCCAGCACTAGTGAGGTCACACCTCAAATCCTGTGTTCAGTTTTGGAATTCATCCAATTCAGGAATGGCATTGCTGGAGCAAGCCTAGAGAAGGGCAATGAATCTGGCGGAGGGTCTAGAGGGTAAGTCCTAGGAGGAGCAGCTGAGGGAGCTGTGCTTGGGAAAGCTCAGAAAAGGTAGCTAGAGGCTTCAAAAAATTTTACGGAAAATGAGATTTCTTCTTGAACTGCGTAAATGGATGTAGATTTTTTGCTATGAACACTACTGTAGAACATTACTAGCTCCACTGAGGTGCTTGGTGTGAATGTGAGCAATGCTACAACAGTGATAATCAAACAAGAAAAAATGGAAATTACCTTAAACCTTGGATATGTATACAAAACTTAACCCTAGAAAGGTTTTAAATCTGAGGAATGAATATCCATCTACACATTCTATTAAATAATTAGGACTGAGTATCCATCTTCTCGTTCTATGAAATAATTATTGTCATTTTCAGCTCAACCATTGCTCTATGGATTGCTGTCCATTTGTCGACCTCCTTACTAGGTCAATCGTAAGCACAGAGTTTAGCACTAGGAGCTCTACACATTGTTGTCTGTGACATTCCTGTAGTGAATACTGTGCCAGAAAATAAGCATTTATGAGCCTGCACAGTTTGTTATGAAGTTGTGATAAATTTTCATTCATATTTCCTGGCAGGGATCAGTTGGAAGATCAGGGAAGGAAGTGGCATCAGCAGGGACTGCATCTGAGTCCCACTTACAGAGGTGTTTGGAATAGTGGGTGTTGTTTCCAGGTTTGATAGTAGTTTGCCAGCTCTGTCCTGAGGGAATGCTTACAGTCCAGTATTGTTTTTCAAGCACAGCCTTCTAACAACAACTTGGAAAAGAATAACTAAATTTAGACTACTCTATTATATTCAGCTCTGCAATATTTAATTTATCCTTATCACAGTCTGGTGCATGGAGCAAACACTTCCATTATATTGATAGGAAAGCACAATACTGCCAATTTCCTGTGAGCTGCCGTTGGAAAAGAGCAATTGTGTCTTGTTTACAGTGGTCAATGTTTTTGGAGTTTGGAGGTCTCTGAAGTCAAGGAGACCTACAAGCCTTTAACCTGGTGAAAATTATTGCCTCTGGGACATCCAATATAAAGCCTGTTCTCCTCTTAGATGGAGCCAAATTCTGAAGTTTGGATCCAGATTTGAGCCATTTGCTCTCAATTACAAGGGAGGCAAAACAGAAACAAAGAGTGCAAAGACAGCATGGATAATTTTTTTTGGTCTCATTCAGATACAAGAAAAAAATCCAGAGAAATAAAATGCAATATCTTTTGAAGAGCTATTCAACAAAACTGCATTTTTCAGAAAAAATATATTTTTGTTAAAAACTTTTTAAAAGCTCCAATTATTTTATTTCCAGTGTTTTACTATGTGATTTCATGTGGCACTTCATTATTAATTGTATGCAGCAGAAATACTCTTATCTTTTTCACTGTTGAATATACATTCAAAGGCATTTATATAGGGAAAAAAAATTTTAAAAAACAACTACTTTCTAAGTATCAAAAAATAAAAAATTAAACATATTTAAAAATAGGCTAAAAATATGCATTTGGACAGATAAATACACATGTATACTAGGAGTCAAAATTGAATTCGGTCCTAGATAAATGTGGATCCATTTATCATGTACCACCAGACTGATACTGGGATGCAACATCTGTGTGCTCCTTAGGCTAAGGTAATGGTAATATCCTACTGCATGTCCAAAGTCAGACTAACAGAACTAGGGCAAGGAAACCAGCAGGAAAGAGTAGTGCCAAGGCTTTTTGGGATTATTTGGATGCTGAACTGCAGACCAGTATATCCTAGGCTAGCAAAGTTTGACTTTTCCAGACTAAGCTTGGGGTACAAGAACAAGTGAATTGGAATGTAAATTTCTAGGTAGCAAGTGGGAAGAAAGACACTGAATATAAATGATGAGAGAGAATGTAGACAGATATTGCAATGAGCAATCTGCTCACTTCAGTATAAAGATGCAAATAAGTGGGCTAAAGGGAATGCAAGAAAGCTTTTTTGGGAAAAGTAAAGAGGAGAGCTTATTGGTTTGTGCTTTCATGCTGTGGGATATTTATTGTGAAAACAATACATTAGTAGTCTATTCAGAACCTGTTTGCTCGTTACTTTAATCACTCTGCTGTTCATAAGATCCTGGAGGGTAGAAAAAATGCAGCATTTGTGAAAAGAGTCCAATGCATGTCCTCATTTACTTAATGCAAAGCTGTGCAATTCCAGATTTAAGGGAAATTAAGGCAGTCAGATTTACAGTATACAGGCTTAAGATATATCTGAAGGAGCCTGACACCTGTTAAATACAAAATTATACAGCTAGTCATCTGTAGCTCGTCTTGTTCAACTTTTGAACAAAGAGTCAGAACAATTTTTTTCATGTGAGCAAAAATAGTGTTTTAAAGAGTTTTGAACAGTGATATAGGGACCACTGCTATTACTATCAGTGTTGTCATGACATGTACTTCATGCAGTCCACAGACAGTAGAACTGGAACCTAAATTGCACTCTTCTGCGTTTTCGTAGTTCAGACAAGACCATCTTAAGTCTATCAGGAAAAAAATGTATGAAGTAAAAGGCAGCAACACTAACTTTCTAATACTAAAAATCCAGAAGACATTCCAAATGAAGCAATATAACCTTGTAGGAAACTAAATTTCCTGCCTATTCATCCAAAATATTGGAATTCAGACTGAAAACCAATTTGCGGATACCTACAAAATAGGTATGCAGTGTTGATTGGCTCTTTAAGATTTGTTTTCACACCACAGCATAGTTTTTCTGGTTCATTGTTTGCAAACATTTTTTCATCAGTGCTTTATAAAAGAAAAGAAATAGAAATGTATTTATATAAAAGCATGTATTAAATCTTTCCAGACCAACATTTTATTTTATCACATCACAACAGTGAAAATATCTACAAAAAAAACCCACACTGTATAAAAAGGAGTAATTCAAAGGGGGAAAAAACCCCACAACCCTGATTTCTTCAAGGCATTGTGTAAACCACACAAAACACTGGATAAGAAAGGTAAACTTCAACTTTGTCCTAGAAGTGAAAGCTCAGCAGGTCTGTCAAGACAGTACATAAGGAAGTAGATCAAGGGAATTTGTCTATTTGCATTTACATCAGCTCTTTAGAATCTGTTGTTTTTGTTAAAGCTAGTTGCAGCATCTGACAGAACAAAATAATGAATTCTTTCTAGTTCTGCTGAAAAAATTTGAGGCCCTTGGGACCTTATGTCAGCACAAAAAGTGTTGTAAGTGGCAACCCATCTCCTTCTTGATTTCTGTTTCAGTGTTTCCCTTCTTTCAGTTCCAACTTTAATTTAAAATTTCCAGTCTTGGAGTAACAAGTATTTTTGAGTGCTAACAAATAGGATGAGAGTGGAGGGGAGGGGAACAGAGAGGAAGGAAGGAGAAGAATTGAACTGCTGCCAAACTTATATACCTGACAGTAATTCATGAGGATAAGGGGCTTTACCAGCTGTTGTTTCAGATGAAAAATATTAATGAAGTTCCAAACTAGTGGAAAAAAACCTGCTAAATCATATCATGAGCATGGTACCTAAACTCAGTCTCAATGAACTCAAAATATAACATTGGCTTTAGGCAATATTGGTGCCCACTGTGAATCAAGCCAGTCTGTCCCTGTATAGAGATCAGTATACATGGAAATGTTATTTTTGTTCCTCCTATTCAGAAATTTTTCTTCAGGGCATAAGGAAGAAAATTCTGTACCTCAACAATGTGAAGTAAGCCTCAAGGCCAAAATGTCACCTACAGCCTTTTAAAACTTTCTTTGAGAAGTTAAAAAAAAAAAAAGAAAATGTTGTTTGATTTGCAGCCAAGTGTTCTGACACTGCACAGTAGCACTGAGATGAACTGCAGGATGTTCAGTCAGTGTTTGGCAAGGGGTTGGGAGTTCAAAAAGTTGCTGGTGCTAGGGGATGCAAAGGCAGATGACTGGAATATATTTGTGTGTATTTTTTATATGTTTACATACATAAACATACGTAAGTATATTTATGCAATAACATGTATATGCAAATATAGTGCCTTTAAAAATAAACAACGCATCAACAGTTATTGAGATGAATAACTGTAAGAAAGAAAAAAAAAAAGAATCTGATTCTAAAATATGTATGATTAGGAAAAATACATGTAAATTTTTCTGTATGAGTTGGACTTACCCAAATGGTAAATGCAAGGAACCATTACCATTACTCCCTCATGGTAATCACAAGGAGACAAACAGCAGTTCTATAGGGCGCAGGTCATGGCACACCAGATTTTGAGACAGCTTATCAAGAGCTTCAAGAGACTGAGTTGTGCTTTTATAATCTCTGGTGGACAATAGCTCTGTATTTCACAGAATATGCTGAGTTGCAAGGGACCAGTCAGGATCATCCAGTCCAACTCCTGGCACTGCACAGGACACCCAAGAATCACACCATGTGCCTGAGAGCATTGTCCAAAAGCTTCTTGACTTCTGTCAGGCTGGTGATGTGACCACTTCCCTGGGGAGCCTGTTCCGGCGCCCAGCCACCCTCTGGGTGGAAAACTGTTTCCTCATATCCAACCTAATTCTCCTCCTGGTCACTTCCCTGCAATTTCATCAGGTCCTGTCACCAGTCATGAGAGTGAAGAGATGAGTACCTGCTCCTCCCCTTCCCTTCCTGGGAAAGTTGTACCTGCAATGAGATCTCCCCTCAGTCTCCTCTTCTCCAGACCAAGCAGTGCAAGTGACCCCAGCAGCTCCTCATGTGGCTTCCCCCCCAGAGCCTTTTAAAACTTGGGTGCTCTGGATGCTCTCTAGTAGCTTAATGTCTTTCTAATATTGTGGTACCCAAAACTGCACACAGGACTCAACAGAACATTTACTCTGCATTCCTTTGAAATGGGAGAAAGTTGTTTTGGTGAAACGCTTTAAAAAGGAGGAGCTTTATAATTTTTTACTTTCCTGGAAGCTAATGAATAAACTCAGTCTTTCAGACAGCAGATTTTAAGACAGGAAGATCTAATGCAAGGAGTTGGAAGTTGCAGCACAAAGAGGAATTGCTGAGGAGAGCACACAGAAGCTAGGAAAAGCTCATAAGTGACAGCAGAGGTTTTTTAAAGTATTTGTTGAAGTTTGTACTTGTAAAGTTCTTCAAAACTTTCTATTCTTTCTTCCCTTAGTTTGAATTTTCATGTTTTAATTTAAATTCTAATAGAGATTGTATCCATTGCTTGATTATGTCATTTCATCTTGGGGATTTCAGTATGAGGAAGCAGTTAAAACACATTCATCCTAAAATTCCAGCTGATCTTACTTTAGTCAGCCCATACCTTAAGGATTTTCAGGAATCTGTGACTGCTGAAAAAAAAAAAAAAGTTTTAAATTTTCTGATCTTCCCTATGCTATCTTTCTAGCCATATTCATGTACTGAGCAGTATCTTTGTCCCTGTCCCTGTTCTTGCTCTAGTTAGTATAATGGTATGTATATAATATAAAGAAGGCCTCAAAAATATTCAGGAGCAACAATTACTCTGGGTGCTTAAAATTAAGGAAGAAAAATATACTTGCAGTTAAACCATGATGTACCCCTTTGTGATTATACCAAAAGTAACCTTTCTACAGTGAAATGATTCATTCTGGGTTGAATGAAATGTTCTGGTATTCCAGGATGGCAAGTGGCTTATAAAAAAGCTAACAAAGGTACTAAAAGCACTTCATTCCTGAATCTATATTTTACTTACACTGAACATTGCTCAAAAAATCTAGAATATAATTTGCATAGGAATATAACATTTTGGAATCCTAAAACTGAAAAATCTGAAAAATCAAATGTAGGTCATTAGAAACAACATGAGCCATATGGTAATACTATATATAATACTATTTTTCTCCAGTCAAGAGTATTTTAGCTCTCACCTTAAAATTTAACATCTACAGACAGAAGAAAAAACTTCTCACTGTTTTCTAGGCTAGAATAAGATTACAGATGATCAGGATTAAAAGGATAAAAGGGAAGAAAGGTCTTTCAGGAGAGTCTGTTCTCTGACCACTGGGACAAAATGTCAATATTAATGAAACTAAATTATATTCCTTTGCCAATTTAATGGCACTAGACTTGGAGAAGTTAACACTTTAAAGTGGACATTGAAGGTTTAATGATTACATCATTTTTCTTAAGTAGTAGTGTAACAGTCTTGCTCTAGGGATCAGGGTGGAGCTGAAAACAAGAAAGAAAAAAATGTTAGAGCTTGCAGTTTTCTAATACTTTATGCTATTTATTTGTTTTATGTTTAAGTCTGGCTTCTTGCCCCATGAAAAAAAGAAATATGGTACTTATCAGTAGCTTGAGAGCTATGAGAGTACACACCATCTATTGCAGGGCAGTCAAAGTGACAAGAATGTGGTAGCCTGCCAGAGGGTGAAAGGAAAGGAAGGAGACACTAAGAAGATAGTGAATTAAAGAACATACTAGGGGAGAAAAAATGGCAGAAAGGTTAATGTAGGTTCAGCACAGTGTCAGAAATCAAGTCAAAAGGCTAAACAGTGAGTTCACTGCCAAAAAATGAAATCCAGTAGCAAGCTAGGCAGTGAAATGAAATTTAGTTATTAGAAACTAAGGGATCTTGTGCTACTCAAAACATTTGGGAAGGGATCCACCATTGGAACTAGATAATCAGCTAACCAATGCTATTTTAGCTGATCAGTCAGCTGTAGTGCAGTCAAACATTAAAAAGAAGATAAGAAGAAATATATGAGGCATCAGCAAACCATAGCACAGGTCCTACCAGACTGGCAGACCAGGTGGCCCCCTAGGAGAGCAAAATATTAAGGGCAGCAAATAGTCTAGTGACCATTTATTGTGCCAGTGGAGATTCTCTTCATGAATGTCTTCCATATTTCCTGTGGCAGCAAAGGTGTGAAGCAGGTGCCCCTGGTTTCAACCATTATCATTACTAAAATCAGAGATTGCTTTTTTTCTGAAATGAGGGGAAATATGCTTAAATGACTCGTAAAAAGTAGAAAAGAGAATCATGGGAATTATTCCCCAAAATCCATTTAGTATGTCACAGCTATAGCTGCCACTGTGTGTACATGTGTGCTTGAACGTGTGCATGTGTGTGCATGTCCCTGGTTTTGGTTTGTGTGCTTAGTTATTTTTTTACAAGAGCTACTCTGATGCCAGGTCTTTGCTCTGGAAAGGCTTATGCTTGTCTGAGCCCTCTGCTCTCTCATCAGTGCAGCCATCCTCAACACTTTTCAGACCTCTCAGTGACCTTGGAATCAGATCAATACAGGCTGAATTAAAGCATTTAGGTTTTTGCATCATGCTATTAAGTGTAAAAAACCCTGCTGTTTCCATATGCTGCAGCTTGGAATTTGGAATTTTTATATGCAATGATTATGTTCAGAAAGGATTTGGGTTCTAATTCTTTCCTATGTACCACATTTCTTATTTTCATAGCTGTATGTGAGAAATTACCCTTTATGTTTGAAAATTAGTTTCTTATATTTTATTTCCACTTTTTTTTTTTTTTGCTGTCTTATTATATTTTCTTCCAAGTTCAATATTAGGACTTTTGCATTATTTCAGATCAGAGACAGAACTTCTGGCTTTCTGAAATAGTCTTGAACTATTTCTGAAATAGTTTGTTGAAGATCATTGCAATAATTTTAAGTTTCAATCTCATAAATTATAGAAAACAAATACTTAATATTCTGTTTATCTTATACTCTTTGTCTTTAACAGAAGCAAACTAACCAGGAATATGCAGAGGCATCTGTTATAATGACATTTCTTCAAATGACAGCTACATTGATCGTGTCCATCAAATGGTTTCTTCTCACTAAGTCTTGGAAGATTTTTGTGAATAATTACAAGGCCACATCTTCTTTCCTGTCCAATTCTACAGTTTGCACAATTAAATTAAGTAAACATGAAAGACAATTGCTTAAAAGAAAAAAAACCACATTATTTTGAGAAAGAAGTTGGAAGAAACAACAGCTCTTATCTGTCATCGAAACTGTCAGTTTGATGCACAAAGAGAAAACAAATACTTCAGTGCTGCAATAATGACCTTCAACATTATTTCTTTGAACTGTGAGTGCTGCCTTTCTGAAACACTGTCCTTTGGTTCCACGCTGTAGAGAAAAAGAAAAGAAGATAAATAATGTGTGAATACTTAGCATTAACTAATTGTTAGTATAATAGTAAAATATTATTAATTAACTAATGTATGTTCAAAGTTGATAAGGCAAATAAATACACATTTTTTTCCTTTTTTCTTGTGCTGTGCACATTTTAGGTCTCTTCAGCAAAAGACAAGTCCTTTCTTTCCTTACAGAAGATTGATATTCTATTAAAAATGTAGTTTAGAAGGATAAAGGTTTAAGTAAAATTTAAACACAGCAATCAGTTAAGGACAGGAAAAGAAGTATGGGGAATGGATACTTGATGGAAGGAATTGGTAAGATCTATCTTTTATATACAAGGCAATAATGTATAAGAGCAATAACTGAGAATAAAGTAAGAATATTAAGAAAAAACACTAGAAAATCATCGCATTGTATGAAAAAGAACATTGAGGGGTTTTTCCTACCTGTTTTTTTTTTTACTTTTCTAACTAGAATGCTGTGTGCTGAAGCATATTTCATGCAGAGAATGTTTTCTAAAATATGTGATTTTTGTATGCATTGATGTGCATAATGTGTTAATATTTGCTGTCTTGAAAAGAAAAATTCAACTTATCTTTTTTTCCCCATATGTCAGATTGATTATGACATCACTGTGTTTCATTATATAAGAAGAGATTTCTCAGAATAAGCAAAAGCATCTGAAACCTATCTACAGTGGTATAAATGCCTAACTGTTTTATTCTTTTTTTATGAAAGATGAATTCATTCTAATACAAATTTCCCTCTCCTCCTTTGAGTTTTTCACCATTGGCAGACCCTTGTACATGATCAATTGGAATTAATTTCTAATTCATTGCAGTTTTTCCTATTCAAAAAGGAGCTTTTAAACAGAAATTATATCAAAGAGCCTATCACAGGTGCTGCTAACAAGCCTTGTGAATTTGTTGCATCCTAGTGGCTGATCTAAATGGTGCTGGGTTCTGAAAAAAACCTTTCTGATGACACACATGCTGGCCAGGCTCCCTTTGAAACAAGTTGAAGTGATTCTGCTGATTTAGGGAGCTAGAGCATTGTTGGAGACTATAAACAGCAATTTGCTGATTTTGCAAAAGTTTTCTGCTTTGGCTGCTTTTATGTAAGCTAATGAGAATGTCTCTGCTAACATTCACATAACTAGGCTAATGGTCCCTGGGTTGGGAAACATAACCCAACTGAATATGGATCTCATCAAACCCAGCAAAAATCTTGTGGAAGAAGTATTGCCAACTGCAATATGTAATGGTTAACAAGCAAAAATACAGGCTAAAACAAGATTATTTGTCTGAAACCACAAAGAAATCCTTGAAGAGCTTTAGGAATCAGACATAAAATACGTCCTGCCTGAAATTCACAGGCCTTGAAATGACATCAAGAAAAAAATAAAAGGTTAAAATCAAAATGCAAATCAAAACTTATCTAGTTGAAACACAAATAAAACATAGAAATCAAAATCAACAGTGAGATCAGCATACAAATTTGTACCCCCACCTCTCCGTTAACTCATTAATTTGGATAATAGGACAGAGGGCAGCATTGTGAGCAGGTGCAAGATGGGAAAATATCTATGGCATACTTTTAATAAAACGTGTCTCCCTGTAAAGTTATCAAAATTACTTCAAGCCCAATATAATCTCTAGCAGAAAAAGGTCTAGCTAAACAGAGAGAATAACAGCACTGGTGTTCTGTAATTATCAAGAAATGTCCTACCAAACTTGAAGCAATTTTGAGTAGACTGTCAGGTCTGCAGGTCAAAGACATATATGTAGTTACTTAAACCAGGTCAATATATCTATCCAAGACTGAAAGAAGAATCTTAACACCATTCTGTGCATCTTAGTGTTGTCATTTGAATTAGTTTAATACTATTTTATAAGCAGTTGGGCTCACATGCAATATTTAAATTCTTACGTAATAATGCATTAATAGTTTTGCTGCTGCTAATCCCATTCTGCCTTAATAAACTACAAGCCCAGCTCACTGCTTTCCAACTCTTTTATGCCTTGTCTCCTTTGAAAACAGTCTTCACCTCTAAGTGATACCAGATCAAGTTATGAAGTCCATGGACAGTCTTAAATGATGGTAATTTAAATGTAAGTCTCGATAGGCAAACTTTTTTTTTTTCAAATAGCAGTAATCGCATTCTATTTGTGTGTCTAAAAAGTCCAAAAATACAAACTATCAAACCCATATAATCTTCATAATTGCTACATATTTAAGAATGTTTCTTATTTACTAATCCTTTGACATGTGAAAAAAAAAAGAACATGAATCTTTGGGTAGTATAAGGAAACTTCAAATATATGTAATGAGGCAAGAAAGCTGAAAAAAACCCCATAGTTTCTACAAATCACTATCCTTTTCTTTTCCTTTTTTTTTTTTTTAATTTTTTAATTTTTTTTTTTGCTATTAATGTGTCTATAAAACATGCAGCAAAGAAAAGAAAAACCTCCATAGAACGAGCAACATTTAGGATTGTTTCCCTGATGAAAGCATTATTATCCCCAAAATTCACTTTTGCGTCTCTCCTAGCAATCTGTCCCTTTACATCCTAATTCTATTTAGCAAAAAATACAGTTCAATATAATTGTTACTTCATCAACAACAGCATGGTTTTTTCATTAAATCTCAAAGCAAATTTTCATTAAATACTAGCCTGTTATTTCTTTCACAGATATTTGTAAAAACCTTTGATTTTGCTGTCTAATATAATGGCAGCATATTTTTCTTTTCCTTCATGTGGGAAAGGATTTTATTAGGTTTATGAGGTTTTGCTTTATTCAGGTTGAATTTGTACCCCCTGAGGTTTGTATTTCATTTGGAATAATGATATAGTTGCACACAAACCTCAGCATTAGCTGACAGACATAAAAACTGTACATCTACCACAGACTCAGCCTCAATCAGTAGTTTTGTCACTGATCACTGTATTCTTTGAGTTTGAAAATCAACCCAAGTTTTATATTGAAGATCTTATAAGTTTTTGTTCAAAGACCTCAACATGAAGAACAAAGAAAATACACAGAATATTTCAGGATCCCATGAAGAAAAAGCTAACACAAGCTCTTGGCAAAAACTTGACTGTGAGAAACTGGCTAACATTAGAAGCAATAATTCTTTTCAGGCGCTCACTTTTATTCTAGTCTTGTTCAGCTTCAGAAGACAACAAATATTTCTGGTTTTCTTACAGGAAAAACTATTTTGTTGTTGCCTTTTTCCCAACCTGGAAATGAAACTCGAGATAATTTTAGTAAGGAGGTATTATAAAAGGGGATCTTTATTTGAAGGTCTTCAGGATCAATTATGGAAAGATGCCCACAAATGCCCACCCCCCCAGGAGGGAGTACATTTTGTAGGTTTTAGGAAATTAGGATAAATTATAAAAAGAATCAGTTATGAGGACAAGTGGTAATGCAACTCCCCTTCAGGTCAAGCTCCTTCTCTGGAGCCTCCCCCTTCAGCACTAGCTGTACTTCATCCATGAGAATGTATCTTGAAGAGTTGTTCTCAGCCTTGGTTCCCAGGAAGAACCAAGATAGCACCAGGGCCCTCTACCTCCCGGGGCTTGGAGCTCTGGAATTTATTTTGTCTTTCTGCTTAAGGTAAGGCCATGGGAAATTATTGGGAAAACTAGTCAGTAATACAAATACAGACTACAGAGCTACAAATATATGTGTGGAGAACACAGAGAACATATAAAAGAAAAAAAGACAAAACCTAAACGGCATCAGTGCATCTCTCAGTCCTGGCAGTGAATTATTTATCAGATTTCCCAGTTAGATTTAATTGTCTTTCATTCTTTACCAAAGTACTATGACTACAAATTGAGGCAAACATTTTCCTATTTGTAAGAGTAAACAGAGATACTACTTTTCTTCTTAGTAATAAGAATCTAATTTAGAAAATCTGAAGAAAATCTTAATTGAGATCCTGGTGAGGATATAGAGCAATAAGACACAGAAAAGCTGAAAATGGATTTCAGGTACTTTAAAACGGGGGTTTTAAAACTCCATATCAGTGTCTACCAAACTTGGGAGACTTACAAATATCTTTAGGGTCATAAGTTTTACCTTACAGTAAGCTTCATATTTTGTGTTTGCCTGTTGTGAAGAAAGAGGTTCTACTGCAGGCTGAACTATCTGTCATGCCAGACTGAACCATATTTAGGAATTCAAGTCTGAGAATTTATTTTTGAAATATGTCCATAGAGGTTGAAACAAAGGGCCTCCCTGTGTTCAAGATCCTGGTAGATCAGGATTTCTTTCAGCAGGTAACAGCCAACTGGTGTTTTTCTTTTTCTTTCTTAAGCACCTTTTATACATGCACACGGACACACATGTATAAATACATACGTACATATGTATATTGTAGATATTAATATATATATATATAAAAAGATGAGATGCCAAACTAACATTCTGGATTTAAAAAGCAGGAAATTATTTAAGTACTCCACCTCTTCATATAATATGTGCTGCTACTTTAGGCCCTTTTCAGTTGATTTCCAGAGATTGTTAAGTGTCTCTAACTCTCTAAAATTGAGATTGAGGATATGTTTCTTTATGACGTGTATTCTTTTTATAATTGAGCTGTTATATTTTCAGAGCCTTCAACTTCACAACAAAATCTTATCATGTTTCTATATGTGCTTATATTTGAGTTCCAGGGTTCCACTCACTAAGAATGAACACATGAATGAGCCATTCCAAATATAGGTCTCTATAGCTCCATATTAATATGTATCAGTAATGTAAAATTATATTTTCTATGAATATAAGCAATAGCTTTCATATCACTCCTGACAACTTGTGAAGAAACTGGGAAATTAATATCAAATGTATGTACATTTTATATAGCAATTGTTTTGCAGAAACTTATCACTATTGGCATTAGTCAAGAGCAAAAACATTCCTGAGAGAAAAAAGGAAAAGCAAACATAACTGGAGAGGAAGGAAAGGTTTAATGAGTGCCTTATTTCAGCTGCTGAAAGTTGCAGGCAATTACAAATATTTACAGCTCCAAATTTGGGGAATGGTGTATTAAACTAAAACCACTGAGAACAGGACTGGATCCCAATTCTAACTGCTCAGAGAACATTAAACACAGCTAATAAGTTGCCCTAAAAAGTTGCCCTAAAAACAATTTCTAGGTTATATCTGAAGTGTACAATTATGCTGTACAGACCTTTAATTCAAGATGTAGTGAGAGATCTAATGCTTTTCAACTAATAGGAATTAGGAATTTTTGCAGTAAATGTGTGTTTGTATATATGTTTGCATATTCGCAGCAAGAATATTTAGAGAAAAACTATTGCATGAACAATAATTTAAATCATTAAAGACAATGCCAGCAAGGAAAGAATATCAGGTTTTAATAATTTGGAAATTGAAACAAATAGATCACCATTATTTTTCCTGCATCTCCCATGCCCCTTTCTTTGGCTTAGCCTGAATTATCATATATTCATCCCTGACATCTCAGCCATAGCCAGAAAATTCCTGAATGACGGCTACTGTGCAGTCACACAAATGCAAGAACTTTGCAATACATTTACTAATCCTGATTTTTAAGTCTGAAAACCCCAGTTCTTCATGGCTGTCATAAGAAGGGATGTAGCATACAGTTATATAATAGGCTTACGCCACTCATCCCATGTTCAAAATCATAGGACAGCTGGGATGCTGGAATCTTCTAACTTTCCACTCCGTGCTGTTTTCATCCTCATTCTCAGTCATCTCATGTCCTCCTCTCTAACTTTGCATATAACGAGAACACATCCTCCTGCCCTTAAAATACAACTGTGTAAGAGGGTGATGGACTCAATCAATGAGAGACAGCACGTGCACACTCTGTGCTTAGCAGGAGGGAAATAAGGCCCAAGGAGTTGGAGAAGTCTGTGTGTGTGTGTCTGTGTCTGTGTGTCTGTGTGTCTCTTACGGTCTTGAGAAGTCAGCCCACACAAACCTCATGAAGTTCAACAAGTCCATGTGCAAGGTGCTGCACCTGGATTTGGGTAATCGGGTAATCCCACACTGGGAGAACTCATTAGGACCAGTCCTGTGGAGAAGCACTTAGGGGTTCTTGTGGATGAAGATATGGACATGAGTCAACAGTGTATACTCATGGCCCAGAAATCCAAACACTTCCTAGGTTACATCAAAAGCAGGGTGGCCAGCAGGTCAAGAGATTCTGCCTCTCCACTCTGCCCTCACGAGACCCCAGCTGGAGTGCTATATCCAGCTCTGGGATACTTCACACAAGAAAGATATGGTCCTGTTAGAGCAGGTCCAGGGAGGCTGTGAAGATGATCAGAGGACTGAAACACCTATGCAATGGAGACAGGCTGAGAGAGAGGGTGTTGTTCAGTCTGGAAAAGAACAGGCTTTGGGGAGACCTCATTAACGCAGTTCAGTACCTTAAGGGGGCTTATGAAAAGTGCGGAGAGGGACTTTTTATATGGCCAGACAGTGGCGACAGGACAAGGTGCAATGGTTTTAAACTGAAAGAGGATGAGTTTAGATTAAATATTAAGTAGAAGTTCTGTACTCAGAGGATGGTGAAGCTCTGGAATAAATTGCTCAGAGAAGCTGTGGATGCTCTATCCCTGTCAGTGTTCAAGGCCAGGTTGGATGAGGAACATGAGCAACCTGATCTGGTGAATGGCATCCCTACCCATGGCAGGAGGGTTGGATCTAGGTGATCTTTAAGGCTCCTTCCAATTCTAACCATTCTGTATGATTATATGTCTAAAGTAAGAGCTACCTCTCAGAAAAATCTGGCAGGGTAATGGCCAAATCAAGTGGTGATATAAATTGGGTGTAATCTTCCACTGGCAAGGGTATCTCAATTACCCGGGAGTGTCCCAGCCACTAGACTGGAGCATATTGAAGACAAGGTGAAGGAGAGGATTTATCTTCTAATAAAGAAAAACTGTGCCTGTTATTTTATATGAAATATTTTATCTCAATTATATCACCCTGAGTGCTTCTAAAGAGGAGGATGAATCATCAAAGATGTTTTATTCTTAAATCTTTCCTGGAAGAAATAAGCCAAAGGGTTGAAAATGTACCTATACAAAGTAGGGTGGAGTTCTCTACAGCTGAGCTTCTAAGTCACTTACATGTCTTGGACAATTTTCTTTGTACCATCTTTCTTTCAGAGTCAAAAGAGTATTGATAATTCATAATACAGAGAAATTTGACCCCATGTTTCTCATTTTTCTAATGGCATAATTATTAGGATATTTTTAAGTATCTGTGTTTTGCTGAGAATATTTTATCTTTTTATATTTTAAGTATCAAGTTGATGTCTTAATTTTTAGCTTTCATATTTTTTAGATTCTGTACTGCCTTAGTGTGTGACTCTGAACTTCATATAAAGTGTTAGCAAGTTCTCTTCATAGGGTAGTTAGACAAAACAATCCTTTTGCAGCCTGAGAACCAAGGACACCATTGCAGCTTTAGGCTCAAGAAGCATAAACGACAGAAAATTGAGGAAAGCAATCTGAGCAGACTGGGACTTCATAACCTGCAGCTGTAATTGGACAATTAACCCCAACATGTAAATGGACCAAAACTTATAAAAGTGTAAAAACTCGTGACCAGTCGTCCATCTTGGGTGTAGCCATGGCTGGGCTCTTGTGTTGGCCAAGGTGTATCCCTTGAAGGCTTTTTAATAAATACCTACTTTATTCCTTTAACATTGTCTAACCTCTGTTCCAGGTCAGCCTCCTTAGGCATCAAAATATTTGCACAGGGTATAGTTACCAACAAACTAGATATGGGGGAAAATGCTTGCTTTACTTAACAGACTAAGGTGAGTTACAGATTTATGCAATACATTTTATCGTATAGATATTTATAAAATATCTGGGTGCTCTCACCCAGATTTTTGTAGTCTTTACCTATTAGGAGTTTTCCCAACTGTGTAATCTTTATGATGATAACACATGGTCCACAAAGCCATTGTTAATGAAAACCATGATGATTTCAATAATTCTGTTCACTTCATCTCAGTTTTCTCAAAGATCTTTCTTTCTTCATAATCAGAGCTATGAGATTTAGATAATTACAATAATGTAACTGAAAAAGAGCAATACATTGATTAATTTAAATCCCTGTACTTTGGCTGACTAATAGTAGCTGCCTGCATGTCAGAGCATGGGAACTTGTATACTATGTTAAATTACTAAGATAGAACTGTTCTGTCATTATGCAAATACAGGTGCAAGAAAATGACTGACTAAGAAATAAGTATACATACTAAGCTGCAAGGGTGAATCAGTCAAAACTGCAACAGAATTCCTGGATTCTTACTGGCTGAAACATTTCCAATTTTGAAGCAATAGTGCTGGGATAGTTAAAATATGCAGAAATATAGAATAAGAAGGGACGAACAGAGCCTGTAACAGATTTCAGTGACTTTACTGGGAGATAATTTTCTGTCACTATTCCTATTGCATAATGAAGATAACATTTGTTCACTTTATAAAGATGCCTGGGTTCTTAAACTAGTAATAAGCTCTGAGACCCTTTAAAGAAAGAGATAAGCTGGAAGTCTAAGATTATTAATGTTAGGAATGTGTTAAAAATTTCAGTTATTTTATTCATGCTCACATTTAAGTTTTTATCTGAGGACAGTTATATTTTCATGACATTTGGAAATCATGGAATTTTGGCTATGTTTTGAACTTAGACTTATTAATTCTGGCTATAAATATTATGGTATGGACCAAAGTGCATCATAGCAATGAGACTTTTCTTATTCTTTACTCATATCCCGTTTAAAGCATATTAAATGGTATGTTAAAGTGAACCTTCTCTCTGCAGTCTAGATATTCTAATTGTAAAGCAGACCCTGCTCATCTCAGATGAAATTATGTGCTAACTTTTGCTAAGATGTTGTCAAACCTGTTATACATGATATAATGATGGGTTCTAGGAAAAGAATGATTGTGTTGACTTCTGTATGATATTTTCCTGACATTTTAAAAAAATTGTTATAGTATAAGTCTGCAGTTTGAGAATACATCAAAAATATTGATCATTAATTAGACTGCATGACTCAGCATAAAGTTTCCTGGCATCTTGACTGCAGGACTTCAAGGAATCTCAGTTTCTGGGAGATTCTCCTCTCATCTCTTTGCTTGTTTCAGCAGCAGAAAAAATAGCCAGGCTCATAAAACCTCCTTGGACCCATTAGCAAACACTTGATGAAATGAACCAGTTATAGAAAACTGTGGAGAAACAGTACGGTTTCTGCCATTTACATCTTTAACATCCCATACTTTAAGTCAGACTTGCTTTGCTTTTCTCTATCCACTTTTCAAAATAGCAATCATGATTTCACTGCCAGGAACTATAAAATACCACAATTAATTTTTCTTTGCTAGAATTGTTGTCCTATGCCGCACTCTACAGGGACTTCTCACACTTTGTGTCTGCACAGTCTCAGTTTATAAGCTTCTTATTGTGAAAGGATTTCCTCTTCTAAAGAAGAAACATTGTCTGAGCTCACCAAGAGGAGAAGGAAAGGGGTAGAAATCAGGAGAACCAAAGATATGTCTGTACATCATAGCACCCATGAAACAAGAGAGACTGGATCCAACTGGCTGCTGTTTGTCAACTGCAGGTCAAAGCTGTCAAACATTTTGTTGTTAACATGGCACTTTACTTTCTTGTTGCTTGTTACTTTCCTAGAGAAAATGACAGACCCAAACAAAGCATTACTACAAGCAGCATTCACAACTGTGAAATGTTGGTGTGTCGTGCTACCAAGAATACTTTAAAAAGCAGCAGAACCTGGAATCACTTACCAGTGACTCTTCCTACAAAGGCCTTAGTCTAAAATTCATATGGTGATGTCAGGGCTTTAAACAGTCTTCTTGTTCAGCTGAAGTTTTAGCAGATGGAAATGATAAGGTCATTAAGACTTCGAGGTTGATTTTTTCTCATTCTGTGAAATGAAAAGACGTAGCCATACGCATAACGATGAGAGAAATAATCACTAATAATTTCAGAAAGCAAATGTGTAAGGACATTGTGTGAAAGTGAGGGTGGCAGTAGATTGCAAGAAAGATTAGAGGGTAAAAATGTTGGATATGGAGGATAAAAATGTTGGATATGACAATTCCTTGTCGTATGTCTGTCTTGTCTATGCTGCTGGCTAGGGCAAGCTACGTGAAAGAGAGACCATGAAAAATAGGGCACTTTAATGATTAACTTCCCATTCTGGAGCTTTGCAAAAGCCAAAAATGCAATTACAGCATTAATGCGTTTGCAAAAAAAATATTCTTATGTAGAAATATCTCTTCACAACTTTTATTTTTCTAAGTTATACTAGAGGTAAGATTATATAATAAAAATTACACCTGCAAACATTGAAATTCAATTATATTTTAATCTGAATTCCAGTCATAATTTAACCTGAATAACATAGTCAGAAATTATGTCAGCTGCAGAAACCTTTAAAGATGTGATTCTGGCATGCTGAAGTAAGCCAACTTAATTGTTAAATATCAATTTTTAAACAATATGATGTTTCAGATTTGCAAGCTTTTTAGCTTGCAAATTTTTTTTTAATTTTGTATTGAAGAGATATATATCCCTATGAGTATGCTTATAAATATGCATCTGTAAGTAAGAAGATTATAAATAAATTAATTCTAAATTATAAAAAGCAGGGTTCAGGTCTAAAATACCTATCTTTCAAATTTTTTTTTTGGTTTTTTTTTGTTTTAAATTCAATGTTGACCCTGTTTTCTCCTATCCAATTTTGGATTTAGAAAGCATGGAGAGAGAGCATAAAAAGATGCTGTGTTTTGGGTAAAACCACAACATTTTTCACATATATTTGTCACTTCATCTCTTCAAAACAGCATTCAATGCATGTTGAATAATGTTAGGGCAGTGAACCATTGAAAGCTTTCCTGTGATGGAGACAGCTTTCCCTAAGAGTATATTAGATTCATTCTGACACAAAAGAAGAACAAGCAATTTTATTGTCCTTTATTCTCACACATCACAGTGATACAAAAATATTTGGGAGAGAGTTGTCACAGGCATATTTCCTTTTCTGATGGCAAGATGAAGTAATAAACACATTAATTTAATAAATAATCTTACACAGTATTTTGATCTACATCTCAGTTAACAGCAATACATAGATAGACAATGGGCAATTTTTAGACGAACAGGTTGAAGATCAGGGAATTGTACTCAATCCATAGGTTGAACCAGAGGAAAGAGAGAGTAGACAGCAGAGAAATATCTAGCAGAAATAAAACCAAGGAAATTCCTTTTAGGAGAATGAGCTGGGATAATTGCTAAAGACATGTGAGAACAGCCTTCTTCGACACACAATGGTTGTAAACAGTTTTGAAGCCAGAAACATTATGTTCCTGACAGTGATGTAACTGGAAAGTTTCTATGCCATATTTTTAGAGCTGCAAGGCAGAGTACAGAAGCCTTCAAATAAGTGCTGTTTGAGAGAACGAGTTGTTTTGTATTAGCACTTTTGTGAAATGAAAGTTTGCCCCACAGGGCAAAATGTAATTGGCATCTTTCATATAACCAGGACCACTCTTTCTCTGCCTAGCACTATCCATCCTGCCTGATATTGATCATTTTTTAAAGCAAGGAATAGCAATAGCAATCTAATGTCCTACCTTACAATATCTAGAAGACAAACTGACAGCTTGATGAAATTAAAGCACAATTTAGGCCTATATTCTGGCAGAGACTCACTGGTTTGACAGTGCATTCCCTTTGTTCCTGCAAAAATGCATGTAAATTTTTACTACTCCAAGTAGCTAGCATTTTTAACATAGAATTCAGACTCTTTGGCATTAAACATCCAACAGGCCAGTGGCAACTTTCTAGAGGATTGTTAAGGAAACTTTCCTGTGTGACTGTCCAGGAGCCACTCTGGCAGTCACACTTGCACCACCTGAACTGGGACCCAGGCCCCTTTGCAGTGGACAACTCCACTGAGCCAACCCCACTCCACTCCCTACACACACTCACACAGTCAGACCAGGTTCCCTTACCAGTTCAACATCAGGTTTCTCCTAGCAGAATCTCAGATGTCTTGATCCTTAAAATAGTTTAATCATGGTGCAACAACAGAGTAACAGCTCAGTCTGGATGCCTGCAAGGAGGGACCCTTAAAAAAGGAACCCCTAGGCGTTTATCATCTTGCAGTCCAAGTGCATGGAAGTCTGGAGGTCCTTGGCTCCTGCTGTGTCTCTCAGTGTTCAGTCCCCTGGCTGGGCCACAGGTCCCTGTGACCTTTGTTATGCAAAGGGTCAGTGCCAGGATTTTTAGTATAGACATCTTTCCAATGATTTTGTCAGAGAATACTTAAAATTCACCAGCTTCAGGAATTTCTTTCAAAACTGCTTTCTTTAGAAATGTTGCTGAAATATCAATAATGCTAGTGTTCTTTCCACATTTGCTTAAATAATGCTTATTGGAGATTATCATACAAAAGAAATCTTTTTGGTTTAGAGGTGGTCTAGAGGTTTCTATTGGATACAGGGAAAGTGAGGTGACTACATCAGTCCACAAGAAAACAGTTTAAGATGTTGTATATCTGGGCTTCTGTAAAGACTTTGACACAGCTCCCACATCTTATTCTCTAAATTAGAGCTAAATAGATTTAATGCATAGGCTGTTAGATGGAAAGGAAATTGGTTGGGTGGTCACATCCAGAGGTTAGTGGTCAGTGGCTCAGAGTTATGATGGACATCAGTGACAAGTGGTGTCCCTCAGGGGGTCTATGTTGGACCACTGTTTTTTCATCTCCTTATTTATGGCATAAACAAAGGGATAAAATGCACCTTCACTAAGCTTGCAGATGACACCAAGCTGAGCAGTTCAGTTGACACACCTGAAAGATGGGATGCCATGCAGCGGCACCTGGAAAAGTTCAAGGAGTGGGACAATGGGAATCTCCTGGGGTTTTATAAGACTCACTGCCCAAAAAGTCAAATGTGTCCTGGGCTAGATCCAAAGCAGCGTGGGCAGCAGGGTGAGGAAAAGGATTCTTCCCCTCTTCTCTGTTCCTATGAGACCCCACCTTCAGAGCTGCATCCAGCTCTGGGGTTCCTAGCATGGGAAGCTCATCAACCTATTGGAGCAAGTCCTGAGAAGGGGCACCAAGATGGTTAGAGAGCTGGAGTTCCCCTTGTACAAGGAAAAGCTGAGATAATTGTGTTTGTTTAACCTGGAAAAGAGAAGGCTTTGGGATGGCCTAATTTTGACCTTCCAGTACCTGAAATGTGCCTACAAAAAGACAGAGAGATTTTTTAGAAGAGCATGTAGAGACAGGACAAGGGGGATGGCTTCAAACTGAAAGACAGTAGGTTTAGATTAGATATTGGAAAGAAATTCTTGACTGTGAAGGAGCTGAAGCACTGGAACAATTTGCCCCGAGGAGTTGTGGATGTCCCATCCCTGGAAGTGTTCAAAGCCAGGCTGGTTGAGGCTCTGAACAACCTAGTCTAGTGAAAGGTGTCCCTGCCCATGGAGGAAGGTTAGAGCTATATGATCTTGAAGGTCCCTTCCAAAATAAACCACTCTGATTCTATGAAATATTTCTAAAGACCAATTCATTAGGTGTTTCATCATTTTTCAGTTACTACTCATCTCATCATGTCCCTAGGAAAGCTCAAGAGAATTTTTAGTAACTCAAGTGATAGTTAAGATTTTTCGTAAGGATAGATGATGGGAGCTTGCTTGGTATCTCTGTGTTGACATCTTAGGATCAAAAGGGAAACATATTTTTATGTAGTATTTTTAGGAAGCAATATAAAATAGTACAGTCTTTGCTTCTTTGTTCTTTGATGGAAAGGAGCAAAAAGATAAGAATTTCTGAAAAAATAGTACTTCTCAATCAAGGAGATACTTATTGCATGCTAGGAAAAAACAAACCAAATAAAAAACAAACACTACAATTTACTGCATTTTTAAAGTCACAAAATCACTGAAATAAAGGGAGAAGATGTAAAATGTTCACATTTATTTGTGCCAATAAAAAGCTGAAAATGCTAGGTGAATTACCTGCAGAGTCTTTGTCAATTTTAAGAGACTTTATGAAAGCAATATGTCATCATTTTTTGTACTGAGACATCTATTTCACGCAGCACAAAGTCAATTGTCATAAATGGGAATCCATATGTGAATTCATACCCTCCTGACACTGAGCAAGGTCTGATTTTTTATCTCCTAACCTTCTGTTGTTCAATGAGTTTTAGAACTGTGGATTTCAGATCATTCAGCTTACTTGGCCTAACCAAAATTAATTTTATATTTCTATCTAGTCATAACAGAAATAAACAAGACTATGACCTAATTAAATAAATGTCATGAAAGAGATCTGGCATTACATGTTTAAGAAAGGGCAGGTTTATAATTGAAATTTATTTGATCATTTTAATAGTTTCAAGGGACTGAAGCAGTCTTCCCAATCAGTAAAATTTCTACTTAAGAAACAATAAACTGAGGCTTACCGGGGGAGTAGAATCAACTGGCAAATATTACAGATACTTGCTTTATGCATTCTATAAGGTTCTTTGTGAATATACAGGCTTCATCTGAATAATTTCTGAAAGAAACCCTCATATTGTTTCTGTCAGGAATTGTAATTTTAGCAGTTAAATCTTGCCAGCAGTTTAATCGTATTTCATTCATGTAGCAGAGACAGTGGAACAGAGCAATGTCTCCTGCTTCCTGCCTTGAAAATGCTATCCCTCTTCATTGGGATATTCAGAAAAGAGTTCATTTACAGGGCAGAGAGGGAAGCATTCCGTTCTGACTCAAGAAACAGGTTTCAAACATTTTGCATGTTCATGCCGAAAGTAAATATTCCTTAGTAAATATTCCTTATTTAAGGAATATCGATATTGTCTCCTAAGGCCTTGGGAGTTAAAAGAGAATTATATTACAAAATCCTAATGCAAATCAGGCTTCATACAGATTACTGTAATGGAGAAATACTATATTACTGCAGCTGAAGACATGTTCCACAAATGAATGTAGCACATGAAATACAAATCAATTTTCCATCTCCTCTTAAATACTAGAAGCTTGAGAGTATTTCAGAAATCAATCTAGGATCAACTCCTTCTCTCTGGAGAGAATTATTTCCTATCAGGGGAACACTGAACTCTAATAGAAGGTGAAAAGGATATAATACTGTCGTTCTCCCTGATTTATGGTTTTATCATTAAATAAAACAGACAACAGTGTAGGATTACAGGCACTTCTATATTGCAGTCTTCATCATGATACCAGCAGAGGCTTGGCCAGAGAGATGCTCAGGCAGCCCTGAGGTGTTGCCCTGACCCTGAGTGGAAAGAAACTGAATATACATCTGAGAGGTAGTGCAGGCCTCTGGCTGCATGTGATACCATCTTATTGTCCACAAAATCCTGTGCGAGTTGCCCCTATATTTAGAAGGTTGTTGTGTTTTGACTAACAGCCCCTGAGCAAGCGTGTAACTGTAAGCTGCTGTGCAGCCTGTTACATCTGCATCCTCACCCTGTGACTGCAATAAACAGCCCACAGGCTGTCCAAACCTGCAGAGAACTAATGGCTTTAAATGATGGGAAATGGCTTCAAATGGCAGAGGATGGGTTTAGGTTGGCTCTTAGGAAGACATTCCGTACTGTGAGCTGGTGAGACGCTGGAAAAGGTTGCCCAGAGAAGGTGTGGATACCCCATATCACTGGAAGTGTTGCAGGCCAGGTTAAATGGGGCTTTGAGAAACACGGTCTAGTGGATGATGTCCCTGCCTATGGCAGGGGGGTTGGAACTAGAGGATCTTTAAGATCCCTTCCAACCTGAGCCATTCTATGCTTCTATGATTCTGTGAAAACCATGTTCAGCCTTGTTATGGTCTGTGTCATGCCATGCTTAGAAACTTAGAGGTCCTGTACTCAGGAAAATAGGTAATTTTTACATATGAAAACTGCCCAAATATTTATGATTGTAATTTTAACTTTTAAAGGATATGTACTCTGCACAATTTTTCATTCTCACAAGTAATCATCTGGCTGTAAAAAGCAGACAGTTCTTCATAATAAGCACAACTTCACCATGTAATGCAAAATAAATAAATGCATTTACATTTGAAATAAACATAATAATTTTAGGTAATATAAACTGAAGGCTTTTGGATTTATGATAGACATAATTAAGAAAAAGAAACAGCAAGAAGATATTTTAAAAAATAACACTGGTACATTTACAAAGCTCCCTATTTTTATAGAGTGCTTTACACCTCATTTTAAAGACACCTGCTGTGACATTTAGTAGCCTAAATTATTCTATATGTAATGGAAGTATTATTTTCATAATGAAGACAGAGTACTATAAGATATTTTTAAAAACTAAGGGAAACTAAAGCCAAATATTCAGGTTTTTATTGTAATTTTATGGATAATTCAATAAAATA
The DNA here is from genome assembly GCA_013400575.1 of Peucedramus taeniatus. Classification (NCBI taxonomy): domain Eukaryota; kingdom Metazoa; phylum Chordata; class Aves; order Passeriformes; family Fringillidae; genus Peucedramus; species Peucedramus taeniatus. The sequence goes on along the minus strand of WBNO01003378.1, from coordinate 16,351 downwards.
AAGGAGTAAAGAATTTCATAAATGCAGAGAGAGAATATAAAAAATCAGAGGATTTCATAATTTATAAAGAATAATTCTCAAAAGAACAAAAATTCCATCGTTTTTTTTCCCCCAGGTTATCCATTGAGTAATAACAGGAGAAAATAAAGTTCTCTTAGCATTTCTACCCTCAATCTGATACCTTTAGCACTAGCTTTCAAAAATAAAACTTGACTGAAGCTCAAACTGGACATCGATGACACCAGACTTGCATAGGAGATCATAATCCTGCAATGTTTCATGTACATGACATCAGAAATGTATAATTATCACTATTGTCTGGGACTAAGACTGAAGAGATTTTCTGAGTTTGCCCATCACACATAATCTGCAATATCATTAAAGTATCTAAAACTGTATTCTTTTGATGTCAAAAAAGTGATTGTACAACAAAAAAAAAAAGTACAAATATAAAAAGATTTTAGAATACACTGTAAACACTGACACAAAACAATAATGTTTTCAGAAAAATCTTATGATTAACCACGTATAGATATTTTCAGGTGTTGTACTGTCACAGTAAGACCTAAACTGAGTCCAGAGAAAACTCTAAGAAAAAAAGTTGCTACAATGATTTTGCATTGTTCATTTATCTAGAACAAAAAATAGTTCCCTTCTCTTTTGGTGAACTTTGAGTAAATCACACAGGGTGTTTTAGGACTCAGGTTTTGACTGGCACTTGAAGTTCCCATCTGGATTGCTGTTGGGGAAAAAAAATTAACCGCCCATATTTTTTTTTTTAAAGTAAGCAATGTTTTCCTTACACTGCAATTTTTTGTGTTTTCTTGGTTGTCTTCCAAAACCTGATGGGCCATAACTTGCTTTGATATACCAGCTGGATCCAAGTTGTTAAATTTTACAAGACATAGACTTGGCAACTCTATTTGCTGTGAATGAAAACATTAAAAAGTGGGCAGGTTTCTTCAGTGATCATTTGCACTTTCTGTAAACACATTAATAAAAGTAAAATCTGGCTAATAAGTTATTATTTCCACAAGGAATAACTTTATGAACCTGAAGTCAGTTCAAAACTTTAACTACACAGTACAGAGAAAAAAAATCTATTATGTGGCTCGTTTGCTGGTATTGATTTGGGCTTGAGACATATTCTCACTCACTCTATTGCACCTGTACTATATGTTATTTATGTTAATTTATACTTTCTGCTTCTCTGAGTCCCATTCTATTCTCCAAATTTCCTCTGGTTTCAAAGATTAAAATAGGCTTTTCATGATGAGTTGAGACTACTATTTATATCTTTCTGGAGGAGAATTTACTCCTGTTGTGTCAATCTGTAAGAAAGGAATAAAAAACCCCAAGCTGCTAAATAGATAGAAAGGGGAATTTACAGATGGAAGTCAAAGGAGGACTGGTGTAACCCAGGAATCTTGTTGCAGGAAATAGTAACCTACATCACCCTGGTATGTGGGGATTGTACTCCACTTGTTCCTCTGTGAGACTTACCATGATTTTAAGTATCTGCAATGATAAGGCTTCCTTAAAATGGAGCCTCAATAGCTAATAAAAGCACACCGCTCAGAATGCGTCAAAAATGGTCTAGGATTTTAAAATTAATAGTTCTCATAGAAACAAGAACACAAAAAAATATTTCAAAGCACACTATAATCCTTCCACTGGCTTTTATCCTATTAATATTCTGCAAATGCTAAGCACCTTTCTGTTACTATCTCACAGGTTTCACAGGTCTGTCTGTACAAAAAAATAAAACAGGGCTAGCTTTGAGATGTCCCCACAATTATGGTCTATGATTGTACCACGCCTGCAGTCTGTCATGGCTGCTTTCTCAGACATTGGCATGGTCCCTGGCTGCTGTCAGGTGGCACTGGGCCCAAACAGAGGTTGGCAGGAGCAGCATATGAGAAGGACCATGCCACACTTGCTACAAGGTAGCAGTGATGCTGCCTACTTTTTTCAGGGGACAAGAGAGCAAGGATATGTGAATATGAGCTAGGCTATGTCATTTTGATCTCAGAGCCAGTGAAAAGGTTTTGACATACCATGTACTCAGCCCCAAGGACCAATAAATGATCTCCATCTTCACATAGGAGAGAGATCTCTTGGCTTCTCAAATGCTAATAAAAGTCTTTCTTTCAAGTTTCTAATTGATTAGTGGAGATAAAACCATCTATGGTTTCATGGATCTTTTGCAGCCAGCTTAAGAAGTTCCAGCCTCAATGCTTCTGCTTTTAATACAGCTGTTAGTAGCTACATCTTACACACCCATAAACTAAAAATAAAATAGGACCATAATTACAATAATGCAATCATGTAAAGATCATTAGAGAAAAAAATTACTTTTTTGGGTATTTTTACAACGTGTTGAAGAGTGGAAAGGATGTATGATCAGGCTGTATTTCTCTAAGATGTAAAGTTAATGCATTATTTTAGAGTCCTGGATGAAAAGGATAACGGGTTGAATCAATAAAAGTCTGAAAATTAATTTAGATTTTGAATAGAGCAGTGGCATTTCTGTCAAAAAGGAAGGATATGTATGTGTATTAATGGTGCTTTAAAAAGTTATGCTATAACATAATTTATTCCATTGTGATAAACTCTTGTTTGCCAGCTAAGAAAGGAACACTCTGCCAAAGAGCACGCTGTTTCTTTCTTCATTTAAAGTGAAGAGGATATGAACAATTACCAGATTTGGAAAAAAGGGAAAATTACATTTAATCAAAACCTTTATGCTTAGAAAACAAGTTATTTTCTGGGGAGTGGAGGGAACAGAAGGTGTACTGAGAAAAGGCCATACAGAGAATATAGCTCATGGTCTGGTGCTTATGGCTGTCATCAACTTTGTGGATGGCTGAAGTCCAGCCCCGATTATGTCGGAAACATGCAGAATGTTTCAATGGATGAGCATATGTTGAACAACTCCCAGAGAGCTCCAAATGCTTTAGTGGTTGTTCCCACACAGAGATCAATTCTCCTGCTGTTGTCTAAGAAGTAAAATGTCAATTTGCTGTTGGGTAAGGTAGGGTTGATTGTACTTCACTGCTCTGGAATGAAGACACAGAAGACAAAATTATTAACGCAAGTCTTTCCTGTCGTCAGCCCTGCAGTTGGAGGAGTAAAATTCAGATTTCTGAATTTTCTTCTTCTGGTGTTTCTAGTAGCTTAAAAACATATTTGGATATTATGAATTTAAGTATTATACAACATTTGTCAAGAGAGTGACTGTGGTCTGAATTTAGTTAAGTCTGAAACTGAGGATTATTTCAAAGCATAGAAACACTGTACATATTACTACATATTACTGTACATATTACACTAATAACATATTAGGTTATTATACAACTTTTTAGGTTAAAGAGAAGGCCATTTACCTCTTTAACAGTTAAGAAAGGCCTCTTTAGCATCATGAAGTACATTTTCCTATTGTGAAAGGCAACAATCCTGTTCTGTCCCCATGGAATGGGAGGATTTCTTCAGAGTTCCCTCCACAGCCAGGGAGCAGGGGTCGCAGAGCACACCATTGCCAGCACTGCTCTACTTGCTCAGCTGCAGGCTGAGCTGGCAGTGGCAGAGCCAGTTGTTTGCTGCATCTGGTGATTAATCCTCATCTGAGATTCAGGGACATTTCAAACATGTCAGGAAACCTTTTCCATTCACTCTACAAACTCAGGTAAACAATTTACTCCTAATATCCCAGAGGATGCAGAATTTCAGAGTAGATGCAGGATCCTTGTAGTTAATAGGACCATAGTACTACGCTTTCCCCTCACTTGGATATAATTTAATATTATCATTATTTCTACAAGTTTAGCTACAATATTTCTTAAACATCTTGGAGAAGAGGTATCTTGGAACAGCGTGATCAACGCTTGCATTACATTATTGCAGCAGGAACACAGTGTTACAGCCTGCAGCTGGGTTGATGGATTACTGCAGTCATTCAATCACTTTCTATCTTTCCTAGCACATCAGGTTAAGCTCACACATTACACTCCAGAAGATCTTGCAGTCCACATTTTCATCCCTATTCTAACACCATATAATACATAATACTTAAGTTTTGATTGAAATTTTTAAAAAAATTGATTAAATCATTGTGTCACTCACCTTGTAGCACACCATGAAAGGGCAGACACGGTTTTAATTGTGAAGACAAATCTTTCATAGGAAATTGATGATCTTATGGCGTGGCGCTGTCTTTGCTGTGTGGCCGATATTGTTGCTTTTTCCCCCATCTGGTGTATTTCTGAGTCCTCCTCAGCTTTCCACAGTAAAATAAAAGGAGACAGTTCTTCTAGTCAAATAAACCCACATCCTAGTCTATACCCATCTTAGTAGCCCTTGACTGCAAGTGTTCAAATTTGAATTCTATTTTGAATAACCAGATTATATGTAGCTTTATTATGTGTTCTCCAGTGCCTCTCATTATTGTTTCCTCTACTTACAGCAAAGTACTTCTGAAACCTTCTGAGGGCTTTCTGTATAACTGAATGCCTTTTAAAATTGTGCTGCAAAACTTTGTAACTCAGTCTACAGTAGTTTAATACTGTTTTGCTAACTTATGTTGAGCCTAAAAATAAGTATGTGGTAAAGAAAAAACTTGAATTGTAAGTTATGTGCTTCCATATGCACACAAACACACTTGCTCACACACACAGGGCTGTTCTAAAAGCTTTTTTCCACATTTCTTATTGATGGAATCTTTGTATGAACAAGAACAGAGGCAGACAGGAGTTTTGTGAGGGTAACAGATATATTTTTTTACATTTAGGTTCAGATGCATTCAACTATCCTTATACAGTTCATCAAGCCTCTTGATATCAGTGCCCTATGCTAAGAGCATTCAGTCTGGGATTGCATGGGACATGCTGGCTGCTGGAGATGATGTACATTTCAAATATATTTTTTGCTCTAGCAGGCCTTTCATTCTTTCTCCCTCCCTACAACAAAACCCTGTTATTCTGGCCTGAATTGCTACAGTCCTTTCACCCATGAGTTACCAGATTTTTCTGTCTTTAGTACTTTTCTTCCATTTTAGTGTCATGTCTTTGGTCAAGTGGCTTTGATGTGCATAGGAAGAAGTTTTCAATCCTCTATCACTTTTTATGATCTTTTTTACTTGCATGAAACAACACTTGCTTTTAGAATTTAATATAAATATATTTATTGCAAGAATAATTTTCAGTGTTATAGAAAATAATAGTCCTAAATCTAAAAGTTTAGAACAGAAAATATGGAACTTCTATCTTAAGAAAGCAAAACAAACAGTGAACTACACTCAATGACATTCCCATTTATCAAAAAAACTGTCATATCAGTTTCTCCTGGTCACAAAACTTTAATATTATACCTTTTCTAGCTTGAATAAAAAGTGTAATTAGCAGAATATTTTCATATTAAAACTCCACAATTTTTCTCTTTTGATTTTTTTAAGTGCACAAAAGCTTTCCTAATGTATGATCATGCAGTACATACATTATACACCCATCAAATTAATACACTGTATTAGTTTGATATGCTTAAACTAATAGCTGAGATGGTTACTGCATCAAGACCTTAATTGGAAACTAACCTTGAGAAGAATCTATCTTTGAAAATATTATAGAGTCTATATACTTTTGGCCAAATCAAATAAATATATCAATTAAACAGTGCTTCAGAAAATTGTGCTGTAAAAATAAAAATATTTCACAAGAAAAGACTATTTTTTGAGCTCTAGCATCTCCCCTCTACTGTGTGACATTTAGTTAGGAGTAAAAAATAAGTCTTTCCTTGCCTCGTCTCTCCCACAGGGCACCATCTAAGGAAAATGGTTAAATCTTCAGCAGCCAAATATATCTTTTCCTATGGGTGAAATGTTTTATTAGGGGAAGTCAAGCCTGAAGAAATGGCAATTAAGGAGGACTTTGAGTTATACTGTGCATTAGTTCTAAAGCAAAATGAAGTAATTTTTTTCCCTTTAGGATCAGCTTCAAGAGGGGGATACCAGTAACAGTAAAAACTTTTTTTCACTATGCAGTGATAGAGTCTTTAGTCAGCCCTTTTTATGTGACCCTTACCCAATGCTCATGTTTAGAAACTACTTCTTGTAGATATATAAGAAAACGTAACTGACTTAGCCAGAAGTCAATTTTTTTCTCTACCATCCTGAATTGCTGACTTTAAACACAAAAGAAATTGTTTCTACATGACTCAGATCAGTTTGGAAAGATATATCTAGTAAAACAACAAAGACACAGACAGTTTTCAAGCCTCTAAGAAAAATATACGTGGAAAACTGAATCTGACTTTTCTATCACCTGTGTGGACACAAAGGCAAACTACAATGCTAAGTTTTGAAGGATTAAACTACACCTTGCTGAGAGAGTTGGCAGAACTGAAACGAGAAGTTTGTGCTTCCATATATACAAAAATTGTGAACAGATGAAAGAGTGGAAGAAAATTCATAAATAAAATTATCTTTATTATTACTTTTGTGCCAGTATTGTACCCAAGAATCTTTGTATTTTTTTCCCTGAAAAGCCTAGGGTGATCTCCTATTAAAAAAATACTGTGAAACTGAAGTCTCTTTAAGAACATATTTTCAGTTCTATGAGCAGTATTTTCATTATATAAATAATTACAGAGCAGTCACATTTATAGTTTCTGTTCATATTTCTTAATGAAAGATATTTTAAACTGAATTTTAAATAGTCTTCCAATAGCCATCCAGCTTGCAAGGTTCTCTCTTTCCCTGATTGCATTAAAGACTCTCATCGAACACGTAGATAATATTTTCTATTTTCCCTCTCACGTAGGCTGGAATGGAGATTAATGCAAGCTGTGAGAATTTAAATGCGTTGAATTAATAAAAATGGAATGTTTACTCCATTATCATTGAAGACCATGGTGATTTTTAGCTCCGAGCTATCTTGGATCTGCCAAGTTATATGTCTAGTCCTCATTCTCATTGAAGTGCTGGTTAAGTTCCAAAAACACTCCTTCATTTTCTCATATGTTTGAACATTTTTTTTTAATTTAACCCAGAATATGCAAAAAAAGTATGTCTGTTAAAAACACAGTTAAGATCTGACTACTGAGATGCCTCTGCCTGAATTAGGGTGAAAAGGAGACCATATGCCAAAGTCAATAATATGGATTTTATTTAACAGCAAATGTGTCGTAGAGAGATAGAAAGAAATAGAAAAGAAAATGAAGAGAGAGATCAAGCAGAAGACAGTCACCACCCACGAATTCAGCTACACTCTGTTGGTCCTTCTTCACCCTGGGCTTCTCAGTGGTGAGGGTCTTGATGTCATTCAAAATTTCTCACCTGTTACACACTTTAGCAAGCAAAATTTTTTTAAATTTTATTTCTCATCCTCTTACACTATTATTAATTAGCAATAAGATTAACTCCCCCGAGTCAAATCTGTTTTTTGCCCATGAAACTAACTGGTAAGAAATCACCATGTTCTTTCCTTTATTCTAAAGTTGTTTAATCTTATTTTCTCCCTCTGTCTTCTCAGTGGGCACCTGGCAGCCAGCCATGGCTAACCCACAACACTGCAAAAAGAGAGTATGACTGATGATTATTTATATGCAATTGCCTGCAAGCTTTCATAGGGCATTTAATTTGGAAAACAAATTATTTTTCCATTAGATGTAGTAAAAGCATTTAAACTTCCTATTTCTCAACATGATTTTAAACAAGACACCTGACAATATATAATAGGAATAATGGTGCAGAATTAGTACACAGTAAGGAAAGAAGAATGAGATTAATTATATATTTATATTATTATGTTAAAAAATCTTTGTTGCTTGTAAAGGGGGATTTTTCAAACTATATGTCTAAGATACATATTTGTAGATTAAAATAGTGTTTTTAAAGTGCAAACACCTAAAAGCTTAATACTTTTCCTTATTCTGAATTGTTTTCTTGGAAAATTACCACATCACTACTTACTCCACACAGGAATCTTTTTGTTTTCTTTTCTTTTTCTAAGAGAAAAGTGTAGGATTTCATTGAGCTCTAGTCAATGCCCATAGGACATAAAAAAACGACTAAGAGTCTCCAGAAACATGCTGCCATTTCAAAACTGTCAAAGCTGTGCTTCTTAAATTCTATTAGTGGATGCCAAAAAAGTTGTGCAATGTGTAATAAGCTGGGTTATACGTTGGCTTTTAAATCCATTTGTATTTTTATTGATTATATAACTGGAAAAAAACATTAATTTGTTAGCAGAAATAGCATTTTGTTCAGTTAAGATGATTAGTAAATCCGCTTTTATCTTCTGGTGTGTTCACTGATTGATGGTATGCTAAAATTTCACTTTAAACTCTCTTGCAAAGATAAACCCCAAAGTTTAAATGGTAAATAACAGGGTTTTATTTGTCCTGTTCTTATCTACATTTTCTTCCTTTCAAATGTTAATAGCCTTGAGAATTACTTTATCCAGTCTTAGCATAAGCAGTCATTCATGGCCCTTTTCTAATTATGATCAATAGATTCCTGAAATGGCATTGCCTGGAAAATATTCTATTCATGATTAAAGGAGGCAATTGAATCACATTTGCAGTCCTACATAGTTATATTTGTTGAATATATTTAGAATATCCTTTGAAATGAGTGTTGTGTTTTAGATCATTTTGATTTAGACTGTACCAAATTATGAATAGACCTTTTTTGATTTCAGTTGACTAAAATTGCCTGTCTTCTTCCTGAAGTCACATGATAAAAGGTCTGTAATGGTAAAAGGCATCCAAGAATCTTCATGTTTTCTGAGAAATAATATGCTTACTGGCATATTTTAATGCAGCATTTAAGGTTTCTTTCCATCTAAAATAGGGAAAATTTTAGACTCAGGTTTTTCTGAGAAAACTATTCATTTGAGAAAGTCATGGAGACAGGCAGATTGGGAAATACAAGGATAGAGATTTCAGTAGGAAAAAGTCACCAGTTCCTAAGGAAATTCTGATAGCTTCCACCCTACTTGAGACATAGCTCTAGACTGGTTATAGTCCATTCATAGCTATTCTCTACTGTTAATCAAGTCAACAGTGAAATAAGTGCACATTATTTTGCCCTGTATCTTGAAAAGTGTTTCAAAGTACTCTAGAGGGAGTACATCCCTCAGAAAAGCAGCGCTTAATTCAGGAAGGAGGAAATCAACATGGCACAGACAACATGGGTTCACAAAGGCAAAGTCCTACATGACTAATTTGATATATTTCTGTGATAAAGTCCTCTGCCTGGGTGTGAAGGGAAGGTGGTAAATGTAGTTTGTCTGGGTTTTGCTAAGGCTGCTAATACTGTGCCTCACAACAACCTTCTGGACAAGTTGTCCAATTGTGGGATGAGTGTTTTTAGGGTATGCTGGGTGATAAACTGGCTGAAGAGCAGAGCTCAAAGGGTTGTACTGAATGAGGTTACATCTCTCTGCCAACTGACCACCACTAGTGTTCCTCAGGGTTCAATTTTAGGGCCTGTTTAGTTAGATATATTTATCAATAATATATCAATATATTTATTAACTATCTGTATGCAGGAGCTGAATACACCATTAACAGGTTTATTTATGATACCAAGCCGAGAGCTACTGTTGACTCTCTTGAGGCACAGGATGCCTTGCAGAGGGATCTAGATTGGAGCATTAGGTAGTGATTAATGGGATGAAATTTAACAAGAACAAATGCCATATTCTGCTCCATGGGTGAAGTAATTTTGGGCACAGTTATAAACTGGGAGAGGAATGGCTGGAGAAAAGTCTTGGAGGAAGGAACCTGGGGATGCTGGTCTGCAGCAGGCTCAGTGTGAGTCAGAATAGTGCCCTGGAAGTCCTGAGGGCAAATCCCATCCTGGGATGGCTGAAACAGTGTAATCAGCCAGCCAAATGAAGTGACTGTCCTGCTCTATTCAGTGTTGGTGTGGCCTCACCTCCAGCCCTTTGTGCAATTACGCGCTCCGCAATTTAAGAAGGATATAAAGGTCCTTGAATGAACCCAGAGAAGGACAAAAAAGCAGGTGAAAAGGATGGAGGGAATGTCCTTGGAGGAGCAGCTAGGGATTTTAGGCTTGTCCAGCTTGGAGAAAAAGAGGTTGAGGGGCAGCCTCATCGCCCTCTGCAGCTTCCTGAGGAGGAAAAGTGGAGAGGGAATTTCTGAACCGTTCTCCCCAGTGTCCAGTGACAGCATGCACAGCAATGGTTCAAAGTTGTGCCAAGGGAGGTTTAGACTGGACATTACAAGGCATTTCTTTACTGCTAGTGTGATCAAACACTGGGAAAGGCTTCCTGGAGAGATGATCAGTGCCCCAAAGCTGTCAGTGTTTAAGAGGCATTTAGACAATACTCTTAACAACACACTTTAGCTTTTGGTCAGCTCTGAGATGGTCAGGCAGTTGGAGTAGATGGTCACTGTAGACCTCTTCCAGCTGAGCTACTTTAGTTTATTTAATTCCCAACACAGTGTTACCCACTGTTTCCATATCAACTAGTATGGGACCACAAGACCACATAAATCATTATTTCCTATCTTTCTTCACATGTAACAATAGTAAATAATACACACGTTGATGGGATTAAACAAGGTTTAATTGTGAAATTGAGCATTGTGAAAATTATTTCCATGTCATTCTATCACTGTGTTTACAATCAGTTTGCAAAATTGATCCACATAAAAGATTCATGCTATTTATTATCTTAAAAAGGAAAATAGGAAAAACTTTTTCCACTGTTTTAGGCACCACTCATCTCAACAGATGAACAGCTCAATTGTTTGCAACCATATTTCAGGTTAGTTTTCTTTGCTTTCCCATAATTATTCTTGGTGACCTTGAGCAAGTCACTCCTGCACAAATCTGTGTATCTTCACTTCCCACATGTAAAATGTGAAGAGGAGTGGGTGGGAACATTGGTATATAGCAAACATCATAGGTGTATATTTAAGATCAGGAAATATTCTAGTATTATTATGGAAAGGTCATAAATTAGCATTATCAAACATTCTCAACTGCAGCCAGGGTAATCATACATCATCTTTTGACTCACTTTCAAGTCCCTAATTTATGAGTTTACTTCTTCAGAGAGGCCTCTAAAGTTCTCTGTGTATGTAAAGATGAAATAAATATTTTATTTAGATAATAGAAATAGCTGAGTTTTTTCTGTCTCAGGGAATAGGAAGAAATCGTGACAAAGTAAGACATCTTGTGTGATCTATAAGAGGCAAGAAAGAAAACTTAAAAAGTGCTATTCAGAAGGTGCCTGAAAGTAAAACACAATCAATAAGTGATCAGAAAGATATGTGTGGGATAAAAGTCAATATTTACCCCAAAAGAAACTAAAATTTCCTCATGAGAAAGAAAAGATACTGTACTGACATTCTGAAATATAAATTTTACAACTAGCATCATGAGGTGATATTTTGTTGCCACCATGACTTTTAGACCAGCCAGGTGCATCCCACCTGCTGTGTAGTATAATACTGTGCAGTGTAATGTGTAGTGAACACATATGAAAGGGTTTATGGTTGAGTTAGATGGAGCAGCAGAAACTACCTTCTGGTTTGATTTCCCTCAAATCCATGTTACACTACCAAGCTGTTAGCACAGAAATGATCTCCAGCACCAATTAAGCATTATTTGTTTTTCCTACAGATTTAGAAATAGATACAGGAAAGACAGAATCACAATTTTCACAGTAATTCCTGATATCGTTTGATTTGATTTTTAGGCACAGTTATTTCTGTGTGCTGAAAAGATGCTCTGGATCTTATAGATATTTTGGCCAGTGCTGAAACCATACTTTATCTCTAAAAGAGCTATATTTCTAATGGCTTGTCAGAGGCAAAAAAAAGAGAAATATCTTATCTCTAAAGCTTATCTAAATGATACAAGCTTTTATCAGTAAGCTGTAGTGTTGCCATACTTTCAAGTGCTTCAGTGGTACCACAGAAGTGCATTTGGCTGCTACAGCACTTAAAAATCAATAATTATGCACTTTCAATTTCTATTGTTCACATCAGTATTTTCAGTGCAGCCATTTCACGCACTGTGGCGTCGTGAAGATGCTGGCATAAGAAAAGCAGATGGAGTTTTAGAGAAAGTCAGTGTGTCATTTCACAATGCATGGAACAAGACCAGAGATCTTTTGTCTAGTATAAAACCTTGAACCAGTGAGCTAATAAAAGGAGGAAGTTTGAATTATGAAAAAAAGAATTATGAATCTTATTTTGTTGTCATTTCTTGTAATAATTCCATGTTGAAAGTCCATTTAAGAATAAATTGTCTCACAGTACCTCTGTACCTTGTTGATGAACTTGTGAATCAGCTATTGGCAACAAAGACAAAATTCCCACATTGTATATCCCTTAGTGTGTCCTGAGGGGTAATGGCTGGAATTAGTTCAGCGTTACAAACATGAAAGAGGACTAAGAATGTACAAAGGTAGTCAAAACACAGATACTTCTGCTCTAGCATCCCATCTCCAGCAGCAGCCTAAAGCTCAGAGAGGGTCATAAGAACATTTTGTTCCCAGCTTCCAAGCATCTGTAGCTCAGAGAATTCCTGAGAAAAATCTGATTCTTGTGTAATCAATAATCTTTAATACTTTTCACTTTTTGTATGGTCCTAGGTTACAAAAGAAATCAAGAGATATAACAATTCCCTCTGAGAAAGGACATGGCTTTAAACACATCTAGAGCTCTCAGATAAGTTTTCAGTTTATAGGGATATAAGGAATGAAACAAACATATTGCTGAGCAATTACAGCAAGCCTTGTGAAATAGAATCTGCACATATACATTATCAATTGCACATGGCAAACAAAATTATGATTTATGTCTCACTTGATGGCTGAAAGTTGCTGATGTTTTTATGAATTATGAATTTTCTAAAATTCTCAAAATCTGCTTTTCCAGTTTATCTTAACATATTTATGTTACTTCCTATGTGACATTTACATTTTTTTTCATGGACTATTAATAAAGCAAAATTTAAATAAAAATGTGATATGCAGACAATAAGGTAAATTTGAGATGCATTAATTTTATTATGTGATGAGTAAAAGAAACACATAAGGAAAGGATATTTCTTTTATCTAAATATGTATGTGATAATTTTTGGGTATTTAGAATAATTTTTTTCTTCTTCTTCTTCTTTTTTTTAATGAAAGAAAAGTTTAATACATATGTCACCCTAGTAGAACTAGGATTCCTATGATACAGATATTTTTTCCACTGCTCTTTGAAAGTAAAACACACAGGCAAGGCAAGAAACAAACCGCTGACTTCCATTTCAGACTCAACGTCTTCCCAGTACAGAATGTGAACCTCTCTCATATACCATGCACATTTTAAAGTCCTTTGTCCCAAAGGTAAAATATGGGACAATTTAATCCAAGTCCACCTTTTGCTTTAGAAGAGAACAGTTGAAACAACTGGAAAGGAATGACAATGGCCAACATAACTTCTAAAAAGGTGCACCCTGACTTTAGCATATTTTCCTTGGTTTTATGAAAAATCAGGAATACAACGAAACAATGCATGCAGTATTCCTATATATATCAGACACACACTTCTTCAATGAAACTTTCTTGTATGTCTTTGTTCACAATGTTTGCCTCTCCTCTTTGCTGTTAGCCTTTTTGCTGCAGGGCTTTTTGGTGATCTCCCATATCTTCAGTCACTGTGGTAGAATCTCCAACAACAGACAAGGAACTTTGTCTGATCCCAAATCCTGTGTTCACTTTCTTCCTCCTCTTTACTCTGAAATGGAATTTTTAAAAAGGTGTGACCACAACACGAAACAGAAAAGTCAGTTCAAGCTTAACCACTTGCAGTTCAAATTTCTTTTAAGAAAAAGATTTTAATAGGAGACATTAGAATTTAGATGAGAAAAATCTTTCTGTACTGTACCCATTGGATACTTTTTCAGCTGACTCCTTAATAAGAAATGAAAAAGCATAGGGTTTCAGAGCAATTACTTGGAATTGTCTTTTACAGCGAGAAGCAAGGTACACTTTTGATGACTAGGAGCCATTATTTATTGATTGGCAGTTCTGAACTTCAGTCCTATTGCTATTCAAGATACATTTAAAGCACTTACTTTCAACTCGTGAGTCTTTTTGGCAAGAAGAGAAAGTGGGGAATAGTTTAAAAGATCAAAGAAGTCTCAAACTCTTCATTTGACAAAATTCTAGCCACTAGTTTGGCATAACGTCTTCATATTAAATTAATAACAATAAGGACATAGTATTAGCCCTATAAAATTTATTGTTGAAACATAACTATAATAAAAGTATGTTAATTTTTATAATTTTTGAGTTGATAAGTCACATTCCTAATAAAAATGTGCAGCAGACCAAGAACATCCGCTCAAGCAGGGTGCCAGAAACTGGCTATTACACATCGGGGAATTTAGAGCACAGTAAAGAGACAGTAGCCTTGCACAGAGCAACAGACATTTATCAAAATTTAGGATCTTAAGTACACCCAAAGTAGCTACACTACAAGCTGACTCAAGAAGACTACATGTAAGAGTGAGGAAATCATGTCAGATCTAAACTGTTTCTGTATGTTACTAGTTATCTCATCCACGATTAATTTATTGTGATTTAAGCTTAGGAGCATACATCTCCAATTCCCTCCATGTCATCGTTGCACTTTCATTAAAATCCATTGTCCAATTATACTGTTTCTTGCCATTTTTATGTGTCTTGAACAGGTTTTCAGAAAAGCGAATTAACAAACGCATCGGCTTACTCTTTATTCTGGGACCCCAACAGTCTTGTGAACAAAGTTTGAATAAAATGTCAAGGAACCTGAGACTTTTTTTACCAAAATGTGGAGATGTTTTACCACTATGATGGTACCCAGTTAATTCTTTGCAATTGTAATTCATTTGTAAATCCATTTCCTGGCAGTGTGGACAGGTCAGTCATGCCACTGTGCACACACATCTAATTTAATCTGCCTATTATTTATAAAACAACAATGTTCTTAGAAAAAACAGCTTCACATGTCAAAAACATTTAAGCTGCCAAAGTGTAAGAGCCTTTGAGCTGGCACAGCAGTGTAATTCTTTATAGTGCCAGGGACCCTATGATGCTCCTGTCTACTGATTAACATCCCCACTAATTGTTCCAGATACAGACTGATTGCCAAGCCCTACATCAGTAAGAATCAATAAGCTGGCAAGTTCTTCACCCTGCTGGATACACAAGACTAGGCTGTGCAACAACTTGGTTACTGTTACTGAATTTTACTGGAATCCTTTTGAAAGAGATGGCTGTTTCCTTTTTAATTACTTTCATTTAATGATTTCCAATAATGACTTTGCCTTATAAAAAATTCTAGATTAGTTATAAGAACAACTCCTTATCAAAATACTTGTGCAAAATTACTCATAGTTCTATCCTTTCCCCCTCATGTGCTAATCAAAGATATATTAATATAAACTAAACATAGAATTCCTAAAACTAGCAACTGAAAAAGTTTTAAATTTAAAGAAAAAACCTAAAATATATGAAAAAATATTAGGTGTATGGACTAAATTACTTGATTTCCTAGGAATACAGATGGTAAATTTTCAGGACAAATTAAGTTCTTTGTTTTTAAAATATTTCTTATTTAAACATTTCAGAAAAAATAAGTCTGGCATTGCTAGATATCATGTAAGCTTATTGACATTATAAAAAGTTAGGAGACTTTCATTGTGCCTTTATTTAATATTTAAACTAATGCAGCTACACATATAGTGAGCTGCTACCAGAACTGCGGTATGAATATTAGAATGGTAAGTTTTAAATGTTTGGACAAAAGTACCCACACTTGCCAGAAATTACTAAATCTTAGTTAAATTATTAGCACTGATCTGTAATGTCTTATAAGACTTAAGAATGTCTATTGACCAGCTAATGTACAACAATGTCCTTTTATTTCCCCATTGGTTCAACAGTCTTCAAACACCTCCAGTAAGAAGCCCTGAGATCACTGTTTCAATGAAGGGAATTTTTGCCAGGATATAACTGGAGTAAGTCACATATATGTCAAAAGGATTTGGCCCAGTTGATCTTCTCTGCTACATGATACATTTCCTCTGACTGCTTCTGGACATCTGTGACTTCAATGTGTGTATTCCATGTGATGGAAGCAATGAACAACCTATTTAAATGTGAACACTTATGAATACTGGGCCTTAAAAAAAATTAAGGAAATCTTTCCCTTTGGTATTCTGCATCAGCCAAACTTGAAAACACGTGGTATCCAGGAAATGATGTCACAAGAAGTTGAATTTTGTTCCTCAGCTGGAAGAGCACTAGGAGCCAAGTGAAATGAGAAGCTCTGCTGCCAGCTGGAG